>CM065123.1:1635000-2235000 GCA_033026305.1 Cirrhinus molitorella
TGACAGTGTTGGGAAAAGTTACTTTTAAAAGCGTTACAATATTGCGTTACTCCCTAAAAAAGTAACTAATTTAGTTACTTAGTTGCATTTTATGGAAAGTAGTGTGTTTTGAAAGTAACACAAAAGTAACGCAAAACTACATTAGTTTTGTGTTACTTTCAAATGTGGGCAGGGCTTGCTTGTTTTTTTTTAATATAAAAAAGTTTGATTCTTAGCAAATAAAGACTTTTCACACCAAAATGAAATTAAGTGAATAAGGCTAAGGCTAAAGGAAAATTAAATTCACGTGTGTAAAGTTCAACACTCTTCAGCAATGAGATAAAAAAGCACAAATGTTAGTTAAAGTAAGTTTTGCTTATTATTACACTGCAAAAAAATATTTTCTTACTTATATTTTTTGTCTTGTTTCCAGCCAAAATATCTAAAAAGTCTTAAATCAAGAAGGATTTTCTAGACAAGTAAAAATTATAGTCTTGTTTTTTTTCTGAAAACATGTCAAACTTAAGTGTGAAACAAGCAAAATGATCTCCCAATGGGGTAAGCAAAATAATCTTGTTTTCTGTTTGAAATAATAATTTTTTTTTTTTTTTTTTTTTTGCTTGTTCTAAGCAAAAACTCACTTAATTTTGACTTGTTTTTTTTTTCTTCTGAAAACTAGAAAAATAATTATTTACTTGTCTAGAAAATCCTTCTTGATTTAAGAATTTTTTGACTGGAAGCAAGACAAAAATGTAAGTAAGAACAGTATTTTTGCAGTGTACGGTTGAATTGGATCAACAAAGGTCAGCAGCAAAGTCATTGGTTAATAAAATGGGATTAAATACATAAAGGAAGCAAAAAGTAACAGGTGTTTTTTTTTCTTTTTTCTTTTTTTTTGAAAAAGTAACAGATATTTTCTTGGAAATGAAAAAGTAATGTGTTACTTTACTAGTTACTTGAAAAAAGTAATATTATTACGTAACTTGCTTTACTTGTACAAACAACACTAGAAGTTCTTAGTACTAAGTGTAGCATACTTAATTACGCAAGATCACACTCTGAGGTAAACCAGACAGACCAGAAAACTCAATTTAACTCATGACTAAAAACAAATGACACTAAAATGAAAGCTTATGTTGTTATGTCATGATGATTAAAAAATCCCTTGACCTCACACCATAAAACAAGGCATAAAACTAGGTATTGTTTTTTTAGGTTTTCACCAATGTCATTATACATTTTGATGATTATATAAATGAAGGATTTAGAAAATATCTATTGAGAATCAACTTTGAAAATACCCAGTTAGCACATGTATGTCTGCAAGATGTCTGTTAAAGATCTCTTAATCTATGTACAAACATCTGGCAGACATCTATAAGATGTCAGTTTTACATACTAAATCAGAAACATCTTAAAGACATCGAATAGACATCTGTATGACATCTGATAGGAAATGTCCAATAGACATATTGCAGATGAGCAAACTACGTCTTGCAGATGTCAAATAGACGTCTCCAAGATCTATGTGTGATATCAGGGTAATGAAATAAATTTTTTACAAATCTTAATGCACTTAAAAATAGATTTAAGTGTCTTTATGAAAAAAATGTTTACGGTCAAATGACATGGACATGTTTTCAAGAATTTTTCACCAAAAAACATCATAAACACAGTATTTTACCTCCTTGCAAAGGACAGTTCCACCCCCATCTAATGACTGTAATCATGTGAGATTCTGGCCAGCTGTGTTGTGCATCTCAACGTCTGTGTGTTTGAATGCGTTTGGCCTTTTCATTTGGTCTTCTTCACAGTTGAGTGTGTCATCAAGAAGATGCTCTTACAATTATAATTACTCACTGACAAACTGGATGTTCGCTGAGGAGGTTTGGAAGCCGTAGCAGCTCTGCAGCAGGACTGACATATTTTGCTGCTCAAAAAAATGTGCATGCATTAATAAGGCAGTGAAAAATCAAATAATTAAAAAAAATATAATAATATTATTAAAGTGCATTCAAGTATTATGATCGAGTATTCAAATATTTAGAGGAGCTTGTGCTTGATGCTTTTGATGTAATTAAAATATAACTAGGTCACATTAAAAACAGCTAAGAAAATTATTTGACTATTTTTGCATCTGACTTTGTCTTAATATGCTTTGATAATATAATGCATGTGACTTTATTAGAAGTGCCTTCATTCCTTACAAAAGGTGAATGCTTAATTTGTATACCACTGTTTTCTCTGCTGCATCAGAATCAGAATGTATTATGTTTACTTTTTTGTATATATATATATATGAATAAATAATCTGGTATCTGAGGGTGCAAAAAAAATAAAATATTGAGAAAATCGCATTTAAAGTTGTGCAAATGAAGTTCTAGCAATGCATAACACTTATTAAAAAACAAGTTTTGATACCTTTACGGTAGGAAATTTACAAAATATCTTCATGGAACAAGAAAGATCTTTACTTAGTATCCTAATGATTTTTGGCATAAACGAAAAATCAGCGACTTATGACTGGTTTTGTGGTCCAGGGTCACAATTTTGATCTGAGTTTGATTGAATTTGGAATATATATATATATATATATATATATATATAAAGAAAAATACTTAACTTTATTTAGTTAAACCCTGTGCGTTTAAAAAAAAAAACATCCAGTATTGTTTAAAACTCGTTTCTCTAACTCACATGCTTTGAATAATTCTTGTTTTGTAAATTAGAAACAAATCAATTACTGCAGTTCAATCTGTAACCACACGGTGTCTCTCTCTCCCTTGTTTTTTGCCCAATAACGTCCTAATATTGGCAGCATTTCAGACTAACTAGCTGTTTAATTTGTTACAAATGAAAAATAATTCCAAATTCAATCAAACTCAGATCAAAATTGTGACCCTGGACCACAAAACCAGCCATAAGTCGCTGATTTTTCGTTTATGCCAAAAATCATTAGGATATTAAGTAAAGATCTTTCTTGTTCCATGAAGATATTTAGTAAATTTCCTACCGTAAAGGTATCAAAACATGTTTTTTATAAGTGTTATGCATTGCTAGAACTTCATTTGCACAACTTTAAATGCGATTTTCTCAATATTTTATTTTTTTGCACCCTCAGATACCAGATTATTTTATCATAACAAACCATACATCAATGGAAAGTGTATTTATTCAGCTTTCAGATGTTGTATAAATCTCAGTTTCCAAAAATGGACCCTTATGACTGGTTTTGTGGTCCAGGATCACAATTAAAGACACAATTAAAGGCCCATACGAAGAAATGCAATTGCATTCATCATTCTACTATGGAAAATGTCCAAAAATGACCATGGTAGGCTTTTTTTTCCCTAGTAGGGTACTATACATGCTCTTCTAGACTTTTGACACTTACCATTATATTAACATTTGCCCTTTTCCCCTTTGTCTTTCTTAAAAATTAAAATTAAACCTTCAAAGTATAAACAGATTGGGCATGAACTCAACATTAAGTGAATATGCTCTTAAAGGCCTTATTGTGCTGCTTTTTAATCTTATTCACCTTTTATGTTTCAAAAGGGTTTTAAAGATTTAACTCAAACACAAAATGAACAAATTAAATACCTTATTATTACATTTCTTAATTTTATTGGTCTGGCTCTGGTCTGCATCTAAAACCACTCGTTTTGCTGCTTGATATTGCAAAATGGTGTGTCTTACCATATTATTTTAATGTATTATCTTAATTATGCACCCAATGGTTTGTAGCGCAAACAATTTTACTGTTTACTGCAAGTTATTTTTCTTCTCCTTATTTCCCCATCAACAGGTTTGCAAGCCAAATCTGTGCAGGTTTAACGCAAATACTGAACTCATAATGACATTATGGAGTATATTGCAAAAACCAAACAAAACAGTAACTTTTAGTGTGTGTATGTATATTAGAGTGCGTTCTTTCACTGCATTATTTAGTCTAATAATAGCCTATTAATTAATTAAGAATGATCAGATAATTCAAGATAAGGGGGTAGAACATGTATATATTTATAGCATTTCAAATATTTAATCAATATCACAGGAAGAGTGACGTTTTTTCTTCGATCGCAATGACTCTCTTATTAACAGCGTTTTACTGCCACCTACTGGTGGTTTTAATTTCACATTTGAATTTAAGTAGCCTATCT
Source organism: Cirrhinus molitorella (assembly GCA_033026305.1). Classification (NCBI taxonomy): domain Eukaryota; kingdom Metazoa; phylum Chordata; class Actinopteri; order Cypriniformes; family Cyprinidae; genus Cirrhinus; species Cirrhinus molitorella. The sequence goes on from CM065123.1 coordinate 1,639,143, forward strand.
TCTCATTTTTAAAATAATTTCAAATATCAGTAGTAGGCCTATTCAACGTTACATCTTTAAAATATCAAAACATTATTTATACATAATTTGTAACTAAATTTTACATTTACATTTTACATTTAGTCATTTAGCAGAGGCTTTTATCCAGAGCGAATTACAATTGGGAATACATAAAGTGATTTCTTACATTTTAGAAATTGATTCAAAGGTTGATAAACACTCTTTATAAAAGGTAAAAATCAATTTAAGCTTATTAAAAAAGATTAATTTCTATCACTACTGTGAACTGACCACAGAGAATAATGAAGAATATTAAAAACTTTGAGTCCTTGAGATAAGATATCAGCACAATAACACACTCTGCAAAATATTGTCTAATGATCTTTAATCAATCAATAATAATAACAAAATTTGTATTTTTTATTTATTTTTATTTTTTGGATAGAAGAAAATATGAATGGCTGGTAACTTAAAAATTTAGTAGCCAAATTGGCTGGTGAGGGAAAAAGTTCATTTCAATCCCTGCTACTGAATACGTTGTTCTGCTAATTTATGTCTAAAACACCTTAAAAATCCTGTGGAAGCCACTAAATCATATAGGGAAGGACTTTGTAAGCAGGAAAGGGTGCAATATTTTGACAAACTAAAGTTAAAGATACGTATTTGTCTAATAATTCACCTACCTGACTGGAAATGATATAAACAAACAGGAATGTTGTAAAGATTTTTGTCCTGGAAATCCTGGTTCAGTTTAGTCAACCATATTCTCCTTGACTTGTTATAACTTTTGGCAATCTATAGTACTCCAAATGTTTTTCCAGGTCGCCCAAAACATGACAATAATTGGCCATTTTCATCAGCAATAATCAGCGAAATATGCGAGTTTCATTCAGTTCAGTGGCATTGTTTACATTCAGTGCTGCCATTAGAAGTATAAGGTGGATATATTTAAATGAAAATAAAAGCATTTTACATTTACATATTTGAAAACTGTTAAAAAAACATTTGAACCAGGAATCATCAATAACTATATTAACTATATAATAATAATTATTATTATTATTAACTATTTGAAAATCTGGAATTGAGGGTGCAAAAATATTGAGAAAATCGCCTTTAAAGTTGTTCAAATTAAGTTCTTAGCAATGCATATTACTTAACAAAAATTAAGTTTTGATATATTTATGGTAGGAAATTTACAAAATATCTTAATGGAACATGATCTTTACTTAATTTCCTAAAGATTTTTGGCATAAAAGAAAAATCTATTATTTTGACCCACACAATGTACAATGATTGTTGTAATAAGAATAAATAATAAATAATTAATTACTACAAAAATGTTATTACATTTAAAATTAATATTATACTAAAACTGAATTAACAGAAAAATAAAACTTTATTATTATGATTATTATTATTCTAAAATTATGTTATTAGAATAGTTAATGAAATGGTTATCTATTATTATTATTCACATGACAGAACTTTTAATTTTATTAATTTTAATTTTTAAAAAAATTATAATATTAAGTGTTTTAATTTTGATGATAAATCATTAATAAATTATGATGATGGTAATTCTAATAATAATAATAATAATTATCACAGAACTTTTTATTAATTTTCATTTTTAATTATAATTTTAAGTGTTTTAATTTTGATGATAAATCATTAATAAATTATGATGATGGTAATTCTAATAATAATAATAATAATAATAATTATCACAGAACTTTTAATTTTATTAATTTTCATTTTTAATTAATATTAAGTGTTTTAATTTTGATGATAAATCATTAATAAATTATGATGATGGTAATTCTAATAATAATAATAATTATCATAATTATCATGATACTCCTTCTAGTATCATGGTTTAATCATGGCACTATGTCCTAAAAATACACATTAATGTGGTACTGTGATTTATAATTCATATAATTCATAGTAAAAACTGGTATTTCTTTTGTATTTTTGGCTTTTGCCATCAAATATACCCCAGCGACTTAAGACTGGTTTTGTGATCCAGGGTCAAAAATGTTACGTTTTCAAATCATTTTAGCGTAAGAACAAACATAAAACGAGTTACTTTTACTGCTCGTGTGTTTATTGTAATGCAGTTATAAAATATCCGATGCAGAAAAAAATCAACAAATGTAAAAAGAACACAGGACAGTACCCAGACTCATAAATACAGTATTTACATATTATAGTACACAAGAAAAAACAACAGGGCCTTTGGTCTGGAGCGCTACATGGAAACGAAAAGAGTTTATGAATATTGTTTATAATGCAACCTCTATAGCAAACATGAACACATGTTTTGGCTTAGTGGAGAAAGGGCCATTCAGATGTTGTTTACTCGATAAACAACATGCTGCTTTTTCCCCACAATGCACCTGAAGGCAAAATAAATCCACCGAAAATGACCAGGCACTGAGAATGAGGCACTTGTGCACCTGGCTTGCGAGATGCCACACATGTTTGTTATTAAGAGTTCTTCTATGCAGTGGAATCTGATGGCTTTTTGTCTTTCTTCTTCTTTTTCTTGGTCTTCTTGGCCTGGCAGGGTTTGCAAACGCAGCACAGGATGCAGGGAGAGGCCAGCAGCAGCAGTGGAGACGTCACGAGCACGATGATGCTGACGCCCACCAGTATACCGACCACCTAAAAACATCACAACAACAACACAAAAGACAAGTCTGAGGAGAAACTCGAGTGCATGCGAGTCGTCTTCATCTAACAGTCTAATCTTGCTGATAAAAAGCAGCAAAATTGATACAAAAATGGGTGCTTTCTAAAAGTGCTTTCTAAAATTAGACATCAGAGTCATTTGGAAATTGCTAAATGCCTGACATAATGGAAAAACATTAACGCAAATTGGTTTTCCCAGCTAACCTGTGTCCTGTTCCACATGACTGAAGCTCTGGAGTGTCCCAACTTGTTTCGGCATGGTCCTTTATCGTAATGTCTCAGGAATATATCGCCCTGTAACCATAGGAAGATTTACATTTATTACACATGATAAATGGCACAATGAAACATATAGTAAATGTGTATATGATAACTAAAAAATAATAATAAGAAGAAAAAATATTATTGTTATTAGTATTATTAAAATTGAAACATAATATTTTATTACAATTTAATTAATATTTTTATTGAAATGTAATAAAATATTTAATTAAATATATGAATTTATTATTATTATCTATAGATATTTAGCTGTTTGAATTTTCATTTAATTATAATAAGAAATGTTTTCATTTTAAAAGATTGTAATAATATTTACATTGAAATAAAAATTTAATTAATAGAAAAATAAAATTATTAAATATTATTATATTATATTATAGTATATAATCGATTATTACTATTCATATAATGGATACATAGATAACAGAGTTAATTTTCATTTTAATATTACATTTTTTTTTCATTTTAAATTATTGTATATAATAATAATAAGTATTATTAATATTATTATTATCAATAGGTAGTTATAAATATTGTATTTTCATTAATAATTATTATTATCATTATTTTATTTTAATAGAATAGAATGAAATATTTATCTGTTATTACTGTTCATATAATAGATGCTTTTAATTTTAATAATTTTATATAATGTATTATAATATTAAATGTTTTAATTTTAAATTATTGTAACGGTAATAATAATAATAAATTGTATTATTAATAGAATAAATAATTATTACAAATGAAAATTGTTATTATTGTTATTAAAATTTATATATATATATATATATATATATATATATATATATGGAATTTTATAGTGAATATTTTATTAGAATATAATTCATATTAAATATTAATATATTGTTATTCATAAAATACTTTTACATTTATTAATTCACATTTTTATTTTGTAATAATAAATGTGTTTTAATTTTAAATTATTGTAGTAGTAGTAATAATAATAAATATCAGTATTATTATTGTTATTATAAATATCGTATTTTCATTTTCAATTATAATAATAAATGTTTCATTTTAAATGACTGTTGTAATAAGAATAAATAATTAATTACTACAAAATTGTGGAAAATGGTTATTACATTTAAAATTAATATTATATTAAAACTGAATTAATAGAAAAATTTAATTTTATTATTATTGTATTACAATAGAATTATATTAAAATAATTTATTATTCATATAATAGAACTTTTAATTTTATTTATTTTCATTTTTATTTAATAATATTAAGTGTTTGAATTTTGATGATAAATTATTTATAGATGATGATGATGGTAATACTAATAATAATAATAATAATAATTATTATTATTATAATATTATTATACAATGTCATCTCATAGCACATGTGCAATATGTACTCCTTCTAGTATCATGGTTTAATCATGGCACTATGTCCTAAAAATATACATTAATGTGCTACTGTGATTTATAATTCATACAATTCATAGTAAAAACTGGTATTTCTTTTGTAGTAGTGTGCAAAATGTGTGATGTTGGTGGCAGAACATTTGCAAGCCCCCTTAAGTCACTTACGTCCAGATTCTGTAGGCAGTACCAGCAGAATGTGTGTTTGCAGCTCTTGCAGAGCATCTGCGCGCAGCCCTGATTGCGCTCAATGTAGACGCCACACATGGGACACTGTTTAATGGCTGCATCAGTATCAGCGCTGCTCAGTGCACTGCACAGAAGACACACAGAGCATGTTTAACCCTTTTAAACCGAACGTGTCAATATATGTCTTATTACGGTAATTTCTTGCGCTCTGTCAGCAAATGCCAACAAATTGCTGGAAGAGCGGGAAGGATGAATTTGAATGGAGAGATAGGGAACGCGGAGATTTGGATCACATAAAATAATAAACTAAACAAATGTAGTGAAGGAAGAGTAAACAACACAAGAGGTGATTGGGATGATTTTTGATGAGACTTGGGAGCAGGCTGAGTGAGACACTTTCACATGTGGCGTGTGCATCGGTGTAAATGTATGGGTGAATGCATGTGTTTGCATGTGTAAATGTGTGCGTGCATACACAAAAAAGCCTCCTGAATGAAAACTGTGCAACCCAGTGTCTCAAAAATACTTGTAGATATGTATTATAGTTGAATTTTGAAGTAAGAAGTGTTGAATTATTTCTATCATGATTACTGTCTTTTTTTCAAAATAAAAATATATTCCCTTTTTTTTTATTTTTGTCTATTTAAATTTTGTTTACAAATTCACCAGGCAACATGGCCAATAACTGTACTTTTTTGAAAGCCATTTGTTTTCTGAAAAGTTGCTTTGACACAATTTGTATTGTAAAAAGCGCTATATAAATAAAGCTGACTTGACTTGAAATACACACAAGTTAATGTTAAAAAAACACACAAGAGTTACAAAAGCAGTTGGTTATGTCTGTGAAGGTAAACAGCTGGGAAAGAAGTTACGTTTATATTAGATCTGTGCGACAGCAGCGTAATATACAGGAAATAAATCAATAAATCCACTGCTCTCTTGTCTCCTCTGAGGAGACTGTGCGTTACAAATCGAAGTGTGCCCTTAATTCAGGTGATCAGCTTGTGATCTGGTGTTTTCCATGTTTCAGAATGTCTCAGTTCACAGTAAATGAATGCAGTGAACTTGAGATTATCATGTTTATCGCGCTGAAATCAGCTGTCACACAGCATGTGAGTACGAACCTAAGTTTTCTTTCATGTCTTATTGCACTTAAATTGTTTAAAGTTTCTTTTGAATTATTGATATATTACTTTCCCATTTGATACTGTAAATTTGTATTGTAAAAAGCGCTATATAAATAAAGCTGACTTGACTTGAAATACACACAAGTTAATGTTAAAAAAAACACACAAGAGTTACAAAAGCAGTCTGTTATGTCTGTGAAGGTAAACAGCTGGGAAAGAAATTACATTTTTATATTAGATCTGTGCGACAGCAGCGTAATATACAGGAAATAAATCAATAAATCCACTGCTCTCTTGTCTCCTCTGAGGAGACTGTGCGTTACAAATCGAAGTGTGCCCTTAATTCAGGTGATCAGCTTGTGATCTGGTGTTTTCCATGTTTCAGAATGTCTCAGTTCACAGTGAATGAATGCAGTGAACTTGAGATTATCATGTTTTTTGCGCTGACATCAGCTGTCACACAGCATGTGAGTACTAACCTAAGTTTTCTTTCATGTCTTATTGCGCTTAAATTGTCAAATACACACAAGTTAATGTTAAAAACAACACACAGGAGTTGCAAAAACGGTCGGTTATGTCTGAAGGTAAACAGCTGGGAAAGAAATTCCAAGACACCTTGCACTTGAAAATAGCACATTCTGTTAAAATTTTACAGTCAAATAAACAAAATATGTGAAAATTACCTATTTTACCCTTAGGTCTTAAAGGGTTAAAAGGCCGTGTTATAGAATTGAATGATAAACACTTGTTTGTCCAGGGGTTAATCGGTCACACTGACCTGTCTGCTGATGGTGCCATTAGTGGCTGGTGCTGGGAGCAGGAGTGGCCATCTATCCAGGAGCTTCTGCAGCCGCAGCAAAAGACGGCATGGCATGCGGGGCAGGGCACAGGAACCGGTTTGCCTTCGGTTCCGGGCGTCAAACTGCACACGGCCTGGCAGTCCAGCATGGGACACCAAGCCTTACTGGGGTCTAACTGGACTCCTGAAAGAGAGAAACAAGAGTGAGGTAAATCCCAAGCAAAAAAGAAAAAAGGAGATGTGGCAAGCCAATTCGCTTGCTTGCAAAATTCACTTCCTCCTCCTTTCCTTAATGTTTTGTTCCAGCACTCTTCTGCGAATACTAATGTTGCAGTTTACTGACACCACAGACTGTCTAGACGATTCCTAACATGTTGGGAGCAGTTCAGATGCAGACAGAGGCAATGGAAGAAGAAAAATCCCACAGCTTCTGCTGTCTGAATAAGCTCATTGTTTACAGCTCTTCTGTAAACCCTAAGCTGGACCTTGGCAGACGCAAACCAGCAACATGAACCGTGACTCAGAGAAGAAGTAACACTCTCATTCTTTAGCCATAGTCACAACTTTCCTGATTCTACACTGAACTAAATTATAAACGCAACACTTTTGTTTTTGCCCCCATTTTTCATGAGCTTAACTCAAAGATCTAAGACTTTTTCTATGTACACACAAATAAAGTCAGATTTTTATGATGTCACCTTTACATTCAGTGTTTGATAGGAATGTAACGATATTATCAATATTGTGATAGCAAAACTGATATTATCCAGGTCACACGACGATTCAAAAAATAGGTCCTTCCTGGGAAAAAGTGTATTTTTAAAAAATATTTTTAAACTTCTTATTCTAACATAAAAGGTCTTTAAAGTTGTGTTTTGGGCAATTATGCTTTGACACAGTATCTGTTAAATTAACTAAAACTGAAAGCGCAATATGGCTTAATCCCTTTATCAAGTCTGTTTTCACTGCATGTTTCAAAGTGAAGTGCGCTCTTAATTCAGATGATCAGCTTGTGATCTGGTGTTTTCCACGTTTCAGAATGTCTCAGTTCACAATGAATAAATGCAGTGAACTTGAGATTATCATGTTTATCGCGCTGAAATCAGCTGTCGCACAGTATATGAGTACTAACTTAAGTTTTCTTTCATGTCTTATTGCGCTTAAATTGTCAAATACACACAAGTTAATGTTAAAAACAACACACAAGAGATAAAAAAAAGCAGTTGGTTATGTCTGTGAAGGTAAACAGCTGGGAAAGAAATTACATGTTTATATTAGATCTGTGCGACAGCAGCGTAATATACAGGAAATAAATTAATAAATCCACTGCTCTCTTGTCTCCTCTGAGGAGACTGTGTGTTACAAAGCGAAGTGCACTCTTAATTCAGGTGATCATCTTGTGATCTGCTGTTTTCCACACCTCAGAATGTCTCAGTTAACAGTGAATGAATGCAGTGAACTTGAGATTATCATGCTTTTTGCGCTGACATCAGCTGTCACACAGCATGTGAGTATAAACCTAAGTTTTCTTTCATGTCTTATTGCACTTAAATTGTTTAAAGTTTCTTTTGAATTATTGATATATTACTTTCCCATTTGATACTGTAAAGTTGCTTTGACAAAATTTGTATTGTAAAAAGCGCTATATAAATAAAGCTGACTTGACTTGAAATACACACAAGTTAATGTTAAAAAACACACAAGAGTTACAAAAGCAGTTGGTTATGTCTGTGAAGGTAAACAGCTGGGAAAGAAATTACATGTTTATATTAGATCTGTGCGACAGCAGCGTAATATACAGGAAATAAATCAATAAATCCACTGCTCTCTTGTCTCCTCTGAGGAGACTGTGTGTTACAAAGCGAAGTGCACTCTTAATTCAGGTGATCATCTTGTGATCTGCTGTTTTCCACACCTCAGAATGTCTCAGTTAACAGTGAATGAATGCAGTGAACTTGAGATTATCATGCTTTTTGCGCTGACATCAGCTGTCACACAGCATGTGAGTATAAACCTAAGTTTTCTTTCATGTCTTATTGCACTTAAATTGTCAAATACACACAAGTTAATGTTAAAAACAACACACAGGAGTTGCAAAAACAGTCGGTTATGTCTGTGAAGGTAAACAGCTGGGAAAGAAATTGCATGTTTATATTAGATCTGTGCGACAGCAGCATAATATACAGAAAAGTGAACTTGTTTATTGCATATACTGTGAGTTTAGCACACGTTCGGGAACGCAACAACCACCAGTTATGCTTTATTTTCACAGCAGATGATTACAGTTGTTCACTAGATTTGTAGTGAGATGCATTTTTGTAAGCCTGTTTTCACCGAAGCTGGAGCGTTCTGCCAAAATAAAAGCTCTACTGCCGTTTCCGTCAAAATAAAAGCATAAAAGTTCAGTATGAATTGCTGACAGCTAGCGGTTTAAATAAAAAACGTTACTGCAGTCCAAATTCAAAATATCTCTTTCAAATGTAGAAATTAGGAAAGAAGTATTGTAATTTACCTACTGTAGGGTAAAGCAAAAATAATATACCTATGAAATATTTTCATACATTTTGATTTATTTTGCAGTGCAATTTACAATATATGACTATTACTGACATTGTTGTTGTTGTTGTTATTATTATTATTATATTCTAATTAGTCTGGCTTCCTAAAACACCAGTGTTAATGTAATTTAGACTGAGACAGTACATCACAAACAAAATGAAGGTTGAGTCCCCTTTGAAGTTCAGGTACAAGTGAATTCATTGAATTTTTTCTGACTTAAGTTGCCTTAGTTAAGAACATGTCTCTTTAGCTCTTAATTTTGAACCCTCAAAGTGCATTGGATATAATAATTTAACTTTAAAATATAAAAAAAGTACATTTTTTCCAATTCTTCATTTGTTCTTTTTGTTTTAAATATTAAACATTACTGCATCGTGAGATATTGATACCGTTGCACAAGTGTTTGAGTAATATCTTTTGTAAGATGCCTTCATTTTCATTCATATAACTCAAAATTGGTTTATTTTCTTTTGCTTTATTTCAAATTAGAGATAAAAACAACACAACTTGGCTAAAATCCACAGTAACCACTGACAAAAACAGTCTAGTTAAACCTAAAAAAGTATATCTCTCACAAACGCTCATCTAGAACAGTTTGTTCCTGCCTTTCACATTCCCTCTAGGATTTTCAGGGATGGTCACAGTAACACTATCCTTCAAGAGTGATTATGGGAAGCAGAACACAAACACATGCATACATACATGAAGCAGGACAAGCACGTACCTCTTTCGAATCGGAGCCGCTGATAGAGCTCGACCTGATCGCTGGAGGCAAACAAGGCGAGCTGTACGAAGAAGAATGTGATTTAATATTCAGGTCGTGTTGGAACGTGTCATGTTTGAGCTACAGAACTGCACACAAACAGCACATTAGATTTACAAATCAGGTCTTATGTGGGAGATAATACAAAAGCAGTCTTAAGTAGGATGGGTATATTTGTAGCAATAGCCAAAAATACATTGCATGGGTCAAAATTGTTGATTTGTCTTTTATGCCAAAAATAATTGGGGTATTAAGTACTGTAAATATATAAAAACCTAATGCATTTTAGTAATATGCATTGCTAAGAACTTCATTTGGACCATTTTAAAGGCAATTTTCTCAATATTTAGATTTTTTAGCACCCTTAGATTCTAGATTTTTTAATAGCCAAATATTGTCCTATCCTTACAATTCATACATCAATGTAAAGCTTATTTATTCAGCTTTCAGATGATGTATAAATCTCAATTTCCAAAAAATGTACCAGCTGGTCAGCTAAGGTCAGCTGGTCAATATCGTGAAATAAGCCCAGACATAGATACATGATCGTAAAAAAAAAATTGGAGATATTGATTTGAGTAGAAATCATTATATTATATGACAAGAAATAATACCAAAGAGGTCAGAAAGGTGCAATGTAAATGATTTAGCATTTATATGAAACATCTGAGTGTCAGAACAAAGTTTTCCAGAGTCAGAGTCATGACGCCAGGTAATATTTATTTCATTGTTGAATCACTGCACTTTGAATTATGATGCATTAGTTCACAAAGCCGGTTGGTTAAGATCCTGAGGGGGAAATTATGGACTTGTGGAAACATTTGACAGTGATGGGAAACATTCATGATAAATGGAGCTATTGTGTTCTTGTTGATATTAATGTTGTGGCAACCGAAAGCAAAATGAACATTTAGGCTAAACAAGCCCAGGCAAATTTCAAAGCTTTTAATCCATTTTAATTTGTTAGGGGGTTGCTTTTGTGAGTCAACTCCCAAACTCTGTAAATTTACAATACTGTTTAATAGTTTATAGATCAACTGAATTGATAAAAAGTTTAAAATATTTCAAATAAATGCTATTCTTTTGAACTTTCTATTCATCAAAGAATACTGAAAAATGCATCAGTTTCCACAAATATTAAGCAGCACAACTGTTTTCAACATTGATAATAAGAAGAATTGTTTCTTGAGCAGTAAACTGCCATATTAGACTGATTTCTGAAGGATCATGTGACATTGACGACTTGAGTAATGCTGCTGAAAATTCAGCTTTGCCATCAGGACTAACTAAAATTAAATAAAATCTAATAATATGTCACGATATTACTGTTTTAACTGTATTTCTAATCAAATAAATGCTGCCTAGGTGAACATACAGTAAGAGACTGTTTTGAACTTTTCAGTGTAAGTTTTTGTTGTTGTTCCGAAAGTAAATTGTAAGTTTAATTGTGATGCAATCTGGGAAAACCGTCGGATTTTTTCAGGAAATTTGATAAAAAGGTCGAATGTCAATTTTTTGTCAAAATTAGGATTTCATTAAATTATTATTCTATAACATCTTGTCTATCATCTCTGAAAATATCTTGGCAGAATTCACTGTTTAGTGCAGAAAACTTACGATTTATTGCAGCAAGCAGAAATGACTATGTTTTTCTCTAATGTTAAGAGTTAAGTTTTCTCAAAATTCCATTCCTGAAAATCATAGCTATCAGCCAACTTCAGATAGCCATAACTTTTTTTTACTTTCTGGGCTTGAGCCTTGGTTTCATTAGGTATCAAAATCTAAAAAAGATCAAATTTCACCATGTGTTGGGTTTTCCTAGATCGCATCACAATTGATTAGACAAGTCATTAAAATAGATGTTTGGTAGTGTAAGGATTTCCATATTATCGGTGTAAACAACAGTGTTTGCATAGTCAATATTTGCAGCGTGATCTGCGGAACTGGAAACTGTTGTTGACAGAGAAAGAAGAACAGATAGCGAGACAGACAGAAGTACCTCAGAGTCCAGCAGAGTTCCTGTGTTCTTGCAGGCCGGATCAGGGCAGGTAATGGCACTGCCTGCGCCACCTCGAATAGCCAGCTGGACATACTGCCTTAAACACTGCAAACACAACAGAGCAGTCACTTTATTATCATTTATAACAGTATAATTTACAACAATTTAATCCTGTGATGCAAAGCTGAATTTTTGTCCGCCATTACTCCAGGCTCTGGCCCTCTTTGTTTAAGAATCACACTTAGCTTCTTCGTGGTCAAAAGTGACCGGAGCCTTGAAATGTAACTTTTTTTTTTTCAGGAAAATCAATGCAATGCATTTTTGTTCAATAATATTTTTTGAGCATTATTTAGAATTTTGAGGAGATTTTATGATACTATGCAATATTTATACAATTTTAATAAGCTATTTTTTCCATTGGAATTCATGTATATTTTTTTAATTATTTCTATATTATTTTTCAATAAATTTCAATAAATTTAGAGTGTCACCCCTTGATTGCTGTGCACTTTTTTTCTGCACAGTGGTTGATTTGTAGATTGTACCACCAAAAGATTCTCTGAGTTTTCACATTTCGTATTTCCCAGGCATTTTAGACCGCAAACTATGTGACTATTTTTATTTTTTTTACCCTTTAAAATATCCAAATCATGTCCATGATTTTTTTGTGTGTTCACATTGCTAATGTGAGAAAAGTCAACAAGTGTCATCTCATTCCGATGAAGCTACAATTTTTTTACATTTTGAAATATAAAAAATTTCAGTCAAAAGTGACCAAAGAGGGCCAGAAGGTTATTAAGTGTCACATGATCCTTCAGAAAGTATTCTAATATGCTGATTTATTATTAGAATTATCAATGTTGGCAATAGTTGTGCTGACAAATATATATACATATATATATATATATATATATATATATATATATATATATTTATTTATTTATTTATTTATTTATTTTTGGGAAACTGTGATACTAAAAAGTAAAAAGAACAGCATTTATTCAAAATCTAAATAAAGTCTTTAAAAGCACTTTCTTTTATCAATTTAACACATCCTTGATGAATAAAAGTGTTACTTTCTTTTATTTATTTATTTATATTTATTTATTTTTTGGAAACTGTGATACTAAAAAGTAAAAAGAACAGCACTTATTCAAAATCTAAATATTTTCTAACCATATAAGTCTTTAAAATCACTTTCTTTTATCAAATTAACACATCCTTGATGAATAAAAGTATTACTTTCTTTCAAAAATGTACTGACCACAAACTTTTGAACAGTAGTGTATATTGTTAGAAAATATTTTAGATTTTATAAATGCTATTAATTACTTTTTTATTCATCAAAGAATCCTAAAAGTATCACAGGTTCCAAAAAAAACTATTAGGCAGCACAACTGTTTCCAACACTGATAATAAATCAGCACATTAGAATGATTTCTGAAGATTTATGTGACAATTTTGACCAAATATACACAGCCTTGTATATTCACAACTTTTTAGCAATATTTATGTGCCAGGATGAGTTTTGGTGTGTTTTACCATGTGATACTATTATAGTTTTTGTTAATATTAAATGTTCAGTACAGTTTTAGTCATTTTATTATTGCCATTTTTATTAGTTTCTGTGCCTTTTTTATGTCTATATTTAGTTTTAGTCAAAGGTAACTAGCTGAATTAAAATACGCCTTTTTTATTTTATTTCAGTTCACTTTTATTTCAAGTAACACAAGTGTGCTTTTAGTTTATGACGTCTCCCTAGTTTATAATGTCCCCATAATATATTATAATGACTATAATATCCCCAGTCAGGAATGATCAATGTTCTGAATGAAACGTTTTAATAGAGTATTGGCACTATTTATGGTTTTCAGGGAAAGCAACTGTTGAATATAAACAGTGTTTTTCCCAAACACTTCCTCCATTTCCATTTGTTATACAAACAAATAATCTTGTTGCAAAATCACAACATTTTAGCAATTTTATAATGCCTGGATGTGTATTTTTGTTTGTTTTTGTTTGTGTGTGTGTGTGTGTGTGTGTTATTATAGTTTTTGTTAATATTTAATATTTTCCATTTTTATTTTCATTACAGTTTTAGTAATTTTGTTTTTGCCATTTTTATAAATATATAAATGTATATTATGTGTATATATATATATATATATATATATATATATATATATAGTTGTTATTAATTATTTAAGTTTTGGTTTTAGTTATGTCAGTACATTAAGTTAAATAAAAATAATACATTAAAATATTAATAAGCTTTTTTATTTTATTTCAGTTTACTTTTATTTCAAGTAACACAAATGTGGTGTTTTTTTTGTTTTGTTTTTTTGCTTTTAGATTCCATTAACTATAATGTTCCTAGTCAGCATGAACCTAAATAAATGTTGGAGCACAATAGGAGAAAATGTTTTAACTCAGCCAAACGATTTGTAAGTCTGACCTACAAGATTTGTTTGAGAGAAACAGCTATAGATTTGGCTAATCTTAAACGGCATGTGAAAGAAAATATCCCCCGCTTGGCGAGACTGAACACAATTGTGTATTGTTCACTGTGTTTCTACCTTTCACTTCAACCTTGTGCTAATAACCCAGACCACAGCTCGAGATAAACACCTGCTTGAGGACACGATTTTCCAATATCACCAGTACTTTTGTATGTAATAGCAGCAACTACATCTTCTGTCGCATGACAACACACATCAGTTTTAAAAACTAGATAAAAAAGTTTACGTTTACACACTTTAAGTTGGCTTGAGAAAACCTGACCAGAAAGTTTGAAAAAGTTTAAAAAGTTTGAAAAAGTTTTAAGTTTGATAGTTTTCAGTCTACAATTAAATAGTTTAAAGTTTAAAGTAGTTTTAAAGCTTAAAGCATGAATGTTTTGAAGACAATACAGTCAGATAGATAGATAGATAGATAGATAGATAGATAAGCATGTTGCTAGCATGTTACTAGCATGTTATTAACATGATTAGCAAATTGCTAACATGTTTCTAGCATGATTAGCATGTTACCAGCACGTTGCTAGCATGTTTCTATCATGATTAGCATGTTACATGATTAGCAAGTTCCTAGCATGTTTCTAGCAATATTTTAACAAGATTAACATGTTTACTAGCAAGTTGTTTCTAGCATAATTAGCATGTCACTAGCATGATTAGCAAGTTGCTAGCATGATTCTAACAAGATTCTAACATGTTTAACATGTTACTAGCATGTTTCTAGCATGATTAGCAAGATGCTAGCATGGGTTTAACATGATTAGCATTTTATTAGCATGATTAACATGTTGCCAGCATGTTTCTAACATGATTAGCAAGTTAATATCATGTTTTTAGCATGATTAACAAGTTACTAGCACTTTTCTAACATGATTATCAAGTTGCTAGCATGATTCTAGCATGATTATAACATGATTAACATGTCATGTTATAATGTGTTTCTAACATAATTAGCAAGTTGCTAGTATGATTTTAACATGATTAGCAAGTTACTAGCAAATTGTTTCTAGCATGATTATCATGTTACTAGCATGATTAACAAGTTGCCAGCATGTTTCTAACATTATTTGCCAGTTACTAGCATGGTTTCAGCATGATTAGCATGTTACTAAATTTTTTGTAACATGATTAGCATGTTACTAGCATGAATAGCAAGTTGCTAGCATGATTCTAGCATGACTCTAACTTGAGTAACATGTTACTAGCGTGATTCTAGCATGATTAGCAAGTTGTATCATGATTTTAACATGATTATCATGTTATTAGCACATTGTTAGCATGTTTCTAACATGATTAACAAGTTACTAGCATGTTTTTAGCATGATTAGAATGATACTAGCATGTTGCTAGCATGACTAGCAAGTTACTAACATGATTGTGGCATAATTAACATGTTACTAATATGTTTCTAATATGATTAACAAGTTGTTCATTTGTTGTTAACATGATTAGCAAGTTACTAGCATGAATAGCAAGTTGCTAGCATGATTCTAGCATGACTCTAACTTGAGTAACATGTTACTAGCGTGATTCTAGCATGATTAGCAAGTTGTATCATGATTTTAACATGATTATCATGTTATTAGCACATTGTTAGCATGTTTCTAACATGATTAACAAGTTACTAGCATGTTTTTAGCATGATTAGAATGATACTAGCATGTTGCTAGCATGACTAGCAAGTTACTAACATGATTGTGGCATAATTAACATGTTACTAATGTTTCTAATATGATTAACAAGTTGTTCATTTGTTGTTAGCATGATTAGCAAGTTAACAGCAAGCTTCTAACATAGTTAGCATGTTACTAACATGACTAGCAAGTTTCCTAACATGTTTCTAACATGATTTTAACATGATTAACATGTTAGTAGGAAGTTGTTTCTAACATGATTAGCATGTTACTAGCATGATTCTAACATGATTAACATGTTAGTAGCGTGTTTCCATCATGATTAGTAAGTTGCTAGCATGATTTTAACATGATTAGCATGTTATTAGCATGATTAGCAAGTTGTTTCCAGCATGTTTCTAACATGATTAGTATGTTATTAACATGATTAGCAAGTTCCTAACATGTTTCTAGCATGATTTTAACATGATTAACATGTTACTAGCAAGTTGTTTCTAGCATGATTAGCAAGTTGCTAACATGATTCTAGCATGATTAACATGTTACTAGCGTGTTTCTAGCATGATTAGCAAGTTACTAGCATGTTTTTAGCATGATTAGTGAGTTATTAGCATTTTTCTAGCATGATTAGCATGTTGCTAGCATGACTAACAAGTTACTAGCATGTTTCTAGCATGTTCAACAACTTGCTAACACATCTGCTAGCGTGATTGTAGCATAATTAGCATGTTACTAATATGTTTCTAACATGATTAACAAGTTGTTAACACATTTGCTAGCATATTAGCAAGTTAATAGCATGATTTAGCATTATTAGCCAGTTGCTATCATGTTTCTAAAATGTTTCTAACACGATTAGCAAGTTGCTAGTATGTTTCTAGCATGATTAGCAAAAAACTAGCATGATTAGCATGTTATTAGCATTAAATGAGTTTGAATGGATTAGAAATAGTAGATAGAAGTGTGAAGGGATTGTGGGAGTTTTGTCAGTGTGAGTTTGAATAGTCTTGGCTCATTTGAACATTCCCTCAATGGAAGTCTATGGGATTTTTCACAGTTTTAATCGTTATTTTTAAGAAAACCGTAAGTCCGATCAGTTAGAAAAGATACAGCAACTGGAGTCAGATCAGTCTGAAGATCTGGCCTGAGTTTGGAGTTTGTCGAGTTAAAGCTCTAGGAGGAAATTTAGTCTAGGAAGAAGAAGAATAAAAGTAAGTGCTCTTACCTGCACACAGAACACACAGTTACAGGCCTGCAGTGTGCTGCTCTCCACTTCAGGACAGTCGCTCAAGCAGAGTTTGCAATGGATCATGGCTTTTTCGGTCTCCATGCCTGCCTCCTCTTCTAGTTTAGCCCTTAAACGTCAGAAATGTTGGAGTAACGTCCTCCATGCTTCTAGAGAAACAAAGCTGATGTAAGAATATCCTAACGTCAGAAAGGTTTCAAAACGCAGATTATTGAGTAATAATGGAAAGAAAGACTTGTGAAACCATACTTCTGAAGTCAGAACGCATAGACGGTATTTAAAAGACTGTAAAAACTCACGGTCAGTCGGAGGCTCTCTTATTAGCGCACTGTTTAATCTTATTCGTGTACACCAGCTCAAAACCTGCTCAGCCTGCTCTTAAAGGGACACCAAACGAGTTGATCCGGACCAACCAGAGCTCTAGATTCCACCCAGAATGAACCTGTCTTCCATTCAACATTCCTGTCCCGCACGGAGTCTGAATCCCAAACGGGAAGAAGTCATAATAACATAATCCAGGATAAAGCTAGATTAGAGAGCCCCGCCTGCCTCCACAGGTCAGAAAAATAGAGAATGGCTCTTTGCATTTATGTCACGATCAATGCGGATCACATCACATCACTGCCCTAAATGTCCGCTGTCTCCCCAGTCATTATTGATTGGCGAAACACGTGCGACGTCCAATGACACTTGCAATTTTTTTTCCTGCCATATCAGAGTTTTTGAAACTGTAACCCTTGTGACTGAACAAGAATAAGGATTTAGGAAGAAATGGCATTATCAATCTAAGTGTGTATAAATATATATACACTAGCAGTCAAAAGTTTGGACACCCCCTTTCATTTAATGTTTTGTTAAAGAAGTCTCTTCTGCTCATCAAAGCTGCATTTATTTGATTAAAAATACAGAAAAAAGCTGTAATATTCCAAAATGTTATTACAATATAAAACAATGGTTTTTATTTTAATATACTTTACATTATAATTTATTCCTGTGATGCAAAGCTGAATTTTCATCAGCTGTTACTCCAGTCTTAAGTGTCACATGATCCTTCAGAAATCATTCTAATATTCTGATTTATTATTAGAGTTGTGATTCTTTTTTCAGGATTCTTTAATGAAGAACAAGTTAAAAACAGCAATTATTCAAAATATAAATCTTTTCTAACAATGTGAATCTATGCTGTCGCTTTTTATTAATTTTACACATCCTTGGTGAATAAAAATATTAAATAAAAAAAAAAAAAAAGAATGAATAAAAGTTTATTGTCCACTTCATATTTGTAAATATACAGATTAAGTAAAAAAAATATTTGTGAAAGCAAAGCAGAAAAGTGTGTATTAAAATCTAATTTTAAACAATTAAATCTAATGCAACCTAAATAAAAATGACAAAAATACAGTTACAAAAATGTTAACTAAACTTGAAAGGAGGACAGAAAATATACAATTAAATCCTAATTTAAAAGAAAAAATATAAAAGAAAAAATGACAAAAATACACAAAAATTACTAAAACATTAACTAAATGTAAAGTGAAAACAAAATATTAAATAAAATCCTAATTTAAAAGAAAAAATATAAAAGAAAAAATGACAAAAATACACAGAAATGACTAAAACATTAAATGGATTTAAAATGAAAACAGACTAAATAAAATTAAATCCTAATTTAAAATAAAAATATAAAAGAAAAAAAATGACAAAAATACATAAAAATGACTAAAACATTAACCAAATTTAAAGTGAAAACAGAAAATATAAAATTAAATCCTAATTTAAAATAAAAAAAAAAGAAAAGAAAAAAATGACAAAAATACACAAAACGTACTAAAACATTAAATTTAAAGTGAAAACAAAATATTAAATAAAATCCTAATTTTAAATAAAAAAATATAAAAGAAAAAAAACTACAAAAATGACTAAAACATTAACTAAATTTAAAATGAAAACAGAAAATATAAAATTAAATCCTAATAAAAACAAAATTAATTTCTTTCAAATAAAAAAAGAAAGAATAAAAATGTACTGACCCCAAACCTTTGAACATTAATGTATATTGCTAGAAAACCTTTCTATTTTAAACAAACGCTGTTCTTTTTTTAACTTTTTAATGATCAAAAAAATCTAAAAAAAAAAGTATCACATTTTCAAAATAAAAAATAGTTTCCAGCACTGATAATAAATCAGCATTTGAATGATTTTTGAAGGATAATGTGACACTGAAGACTGGAGTAATTCAACTTTAATTACAGATATAAATTAATTTTTAATGTATATTAATATAGAAAAACATTGATTTACATGTATATAAAAAAACTATGTTTGATCAGGTGAAAACAGCCTTGATAAGCATAAGAAACTTCTTTAAAAAACATTAAATGAGAACTTTTGACTGGTAGTGTATCTATGGATGTGTGTGTTTGTGTAAATAATAGCAAAAGGCAAAAACAGGACTTTTTGGGGTTTTTTTTTCAAACACCAAATCTCAAATCAAAGCATAAAGGATCAGAAACGTATACCGTATAAGGAAATGTGCCGAATCAATGTCTGGCGTGAATATGATTAACGTCCCGAATCACTATTGATCACAGCCCAAAAACACACCTCATAAAGTGGGTCACTCAGCAAATGTAGGTAAAGCTCGCTGGCATTTCACAGCAGTGAAGATTATTTACATATACTTTGGTTTTGAGCACAGGGAAGTGAATCACACGGCTGTTCCCAACAATGATTAATATCATGATGCAGTAAAATCTTGCCAAATGAGGAAGCGAAAATAATTCACCTCTAGTCATTTAAGGACATAACTCTTTTAAGTGCGTATTATTGATGTTTGTCTTTTTCGACTTTATTGTTTGGTCAAAGAAAAACAAGTTGAACAGGACAGCTGATTTCACTTTTGTTTTTGTTTTTCATCAAAACATTTTGTCTAGACAAGAAAAAATCCTACTCAGCAAATCAGAAAATATTAGAATGATTTCTAAAGGGTCATGTGACTGGAGTAATGATGCTAAAAATGATACAAATCAAAGGAATAAATAACATTTTAAAACATATTCAAATAGAAAACTTATTCAAACTTATAATAATTTATTTTTTTAGATTTGCTGCACTTTGGATCCAATAAATGCAGGCTTGCTAAAAAAAACTGGTAGACAAAAGTTAGGACTTTTTACATAAACTTTATTACAATAACTATTTTTAACCCTCTGGCCCTTCTTCGCAGTCAAAAGTGACCGAAGCCATAAAATGCCACTTTTTTTTTTTCAGGAAAATCAATGCAATACATTTTTGTTTAATAATATATTTGGTTTATTATTTAGAATTTTGAGGAGATTTTATGATATTATGCAATATTTATACAATTTTAATAAGCAGTTTTTTCCATTGGAATGCATATATATTTTTGTATTTAATTATTTATATATTATTTTTCAATAAATACAACATTTCATATTAAAATAGAGTAAAATCATTTAAAATATTTTTTCTAACTGAAAATTATGCCATTGGTGGCATTTAAAAATTAAAAAAAATAAATAAATAAAATAAATTTTGGTCAAAAGTGACCGAAAGAGGGTTAATGGATGCAAGTCTGTAAACGGTATCATAATATATTAAATTTTCACATTTTCTAAATCTATAAAATGTGCAGTTTACATCCAGAATACACTGATAAATCCTATAGCTGTGTCCCAAACTCCATACTATATAACGTAGTACTACATTTAATGAGTAACTTACTTTGCAAGCTTTAAAAAATATTCTATAGTATGCATGTGTGTAGTAATAATGCAATTTAGACATACTACATTAGCCATGCTGGAATCTTCACTATAGCTTGCTTCCTAATTTTGCTTTCTAATCTGGCACTGTGTATTACAAATATTGATGGCTCCTTGCCAAATGGCTTTTGTTTCTCTTTTGAAAGTCACTTTGGATAGAAGCATCTCTAAATGCATAAATGTAAATGTAAATGTAAATTCGCGACTCCACTCCCGTGGCCTGATGGGATAGTTACTGTAACTCCAGAATCTTAGTGGAAGAAAAATAATCGGTGTACTTTACGTTTATGTCCTTTGTCGCCAACTATTTAGTAGGGAAGCATTCATTTTGCATTCAATATGAGGAGACAAACCAGAATCCGTATTTTAGAAATCACTTAATTACACTACCTGTCAAAAGTTTTTGAACAGTAAGGATTTTAATGTTTTTTTTTAAGTCTCTTCTGCTCACCAAGCCTGCATTTATTTGTTCCGAAATTCAGCAAAAGCAGTAATATTGTGAAATATTTTTACTATTTAAAATAACTGCTTTCTATTTGAATATATTTTAAAAAGTAATTTATTCCTGTGATCAAAGCTACATTTTCAGCATCATTACTCAGTCCTTCAGAAATCATTCTAATATGCTGATTTGCTGTTCAAGAATTTATCAATATTATCAATATTTAAAACAGTTTTTGGGATTAGAATAGAAATCAATATATTTTCTACATGAAAAAATATAATGTACACTAACAGTCAAAAGTTTTTGAACAGTAAGATTTGTAATGTCCACCAAGCCTGCATTTATTTGATGCAAAATTCAGCAATTTTGTGAAATATCATTACTATTTAAAATAACTGCTTTCTATTTGCATATATTTTAAAAAGTAATTTATTCATGTGATAAAAATATAAATTTTCAGCATCATTATACCAGTTTTCAATTTTCATCAGAAATCATTCTAATATGCTGATTTGCTTTAATATTTTTTTGTAATTATTTTTATTATTATTAATATTTAAGAGTGCATTTTTTTTCAGGATTGTGTGATGAATAGAAAGATCCAAAGATCAGAATTTATCTGAAATACAGAAATTAATATTTTTTATTTAGCAAGAATGCTTTAAACTGATCAAAAGTGATGATTACAAAAGATTTCTATTTCAGATAAATGCTGTTCTTCTGTATTTTTAAGCATAAAATGAATGTCATGAAATTTAAATTGTTTTATCAAGTGTTTATTTACAATAAATGGCACTTAGTATGTTATTTAAAACAATAACATTATGTTTTATACATAAAAAATAAACATAAAGTTTTTGAACAGTAAGATTTGTAATGTTTTTTGAAGAAGTCTGCCAAGCCTGCATTTATTTGACGCAAAATTCAGTAATATTGTGAAATATTGTTACCATTTAAAATAACTGCTTTCTATTTGAATATATTTTAAAAAGTAATTTATTCCTGTGATAAAAAGCTAAATTCTATTTCAGATAAATGCTGTTCTTCTGAACTTTCTATTTTGTCAATCAAGTATTTTTAAGCATAAAATGAATGTCATGAAATTTGAACCATAATATATTCAGATAGAAAGCAGTTATTTTAAATGGTAATGATATTTCACAATATTGCTGAATTTTGCATCATAAATGCAGGCTTGGTGGACTTCTTCAAAAAACATGACAAATCTTACGGTTCAAAAACTTTTGACTAGTAGTTTACGTTATATTTTTTATGTAGAAAATATAATGCTATTGTTTTAAATAACATACTAAGTGGCATTTATGGTAAATAAACACTTAAAGCAAATGATAAAACATGGTTCAAATTTCATGACGGTCATTTTATGCTTAAAAATACTTAATTGTCAAAATAGAAAGTTCAGAAGAACAGCATTTATCTAAAATAGAAAACGTTTGTAATCGATTAACTGCGTTCTATCTGACCATATTTAAAAAAGTAATTTATTCCTGTGATAAAAGCTAAATTTTCAGCATTATTACTCCAGCCTTCAGTCCTTCAGAAATCATTCGAATATGCTGATTTGCTGTTCAATAATTTTTATTATTATTATTATTATTTTCAATATGTAAAACAGTTGAGTACGTTTTTTCAGGATTAGAACAGAAATCAATATTTTTACTTAGCAAGGACGCTTTAAATTGATCAGAAGTGATGTTTACATTTTTTATTTCTATTTCAGATAAATGCTGTTCTTCTGAACTTTCATCAACTACTCACCAAAAAAACCCGAAATCCACTCAGCAGTTTTCAACATAATAATACAAGTTTTTGAGCAGCAAATCAGAATATTAGAATGATTTCTGAAGGATCGTGTGACTGGAGTAATGATGCTAAAAAATCAGCTTAAACTATATTCAAAGAGAAAAAGTACTTTGGATCAAAACAATGCAGGCTTGGCGAGCAGAAGAGACCTCTTTGAAAACATTAAAAATCGTTTAAAAAACTTTTGACTAGTAGTGTAGATTGAAAAGTTAGGACATTTCCACACAAGCCTTATTGCAATACCTCTATTACTCAATGCAAACATATGACACTGTAGCAAACCACTTTCGCTTTATAGCCAAAAGTAAAAGACAGCATTTACTGCGCAGTATTCAATTCCGGACAAGTCCATTGTCCGCTGTGACGTCGTAAAGCTTCTTCCGCGTTAATAACAACATTTTATTTTCACTAAATGTCAGTGTTGCTGTAACTCAAGCACGGTTATTGTCATGCATATAAAACACATTCTTCATTTTCACGCAAACACAAAACAAAGCAGCTCGAATACAGTCCAGGTGGTGGCTCCAAACCTAATGTGTCGCCTACCTAGACAGCATTTTTGAGCATAATAGGTACCCCTAAATCGAAACACAATTATAGTTTGGGTGCAATAGGTTTTTGAGACGCAGTAATTAACTCTCCTCACCTTTGAGTGCACTCGTGTGTGGAGTCTGTGGCGCGGCTCCGCTGCAGTGATTATCACACGCGCATCTGAGAATGAAGATGCTGAAGATTGTTGGATGATGGACAGATAGTCTGATTTACATCCCGCCCATTCACCTCGATCATGAAGCAGAGGTGCCGCGAGTTACATCCGTCATGGTCCACACGGGTGCGTGTGAATTTGTGTGAAGTTCTCGGGCTGTTAAAGGGTTTGGCCACTTCCTGTTTTCTCCTCCCACTGACGTTTAAAGTTAACTCTTTCAATCACAGTCACAGATGAGTCTTGGAATATTGTCGAATTGCCAGTGGAAGTTAAAAGTAAAAAAAAAGTTCAAAGTTACTTTTAAAAGTAATGCGTTACAATATTGCGTTACTCCCTAAACAAAGTAACTAACTAGATTTCTATTCTATTTCTATTCTATATAAAAGAAACCTGAAAACTTCTACTCGGCTGTTTTCAACATCATAATAAAAATGTTCAAAGTTACTTTTAAAAGTAATGCGTTACAATATTGCGTTACTCCCTAAAAAAGTAACTAATTACGTTACTTAGTTACTTTTTATGGAAAGTAATGCGTTGCATTACTTTTGCGTTACTTTTTAAATCTGGGCAGGGCTTGCTTGTTTGTTTTTAATATAAAAAAGTTTGATTAGAACAGAAATCAATATTTTTACGTAGCAAAGATGCTTTAAATCGATCAAAAGTGATGATTACAAAAGATTTCTATTCTATTTCTATTCTATATAAAAGAAACCTGAAAACTTCTACTCGGCTGTTTTCAACATCATAATAAAAAGTTCAAAGTTACTTTTAAAAGTAATGCGTTACAATATTGCGTTACTCCCTAAAAAAGTAACTAATTACGTTACTTAGTTACTTTTTATGGAAAGTAATGCGTTGCATTACTTTTGCGTTACTTTTTAAATCTGGGCAGGGCTTGCTTGTTTGTTTTTAATGTAAAAAAAGTTTGATTAGAATAGAAATCAATATTTTTACGTAGCAAAGATGCTTTAAATCGATCAAAAGTGATGATTACAAAAGATTTCTATTCTATTTCTATTCTATATAAAAGAAACCTGAAAACTTCTACTCGACTGTTTTCAACATCATAATAAAAATGTTCAAAGTTACTTTTAAAAGTAATGCATTACAATATTGCGTTACTCCCTAAACAAAGTAACTAATTACGTTACTTAGTTACTTTTTATGGAAAGTAATGCGTTGCATTACTTTTGCGTTACTTTTTAAATCTGGGCAGGGCTTGCTGGTTTGTTTTTAAAGTAAAAAAAGTTTGATTAGAACAGAAATCAATATTTTTACTTAGCAAGGATGCTTTAAATCGATCAAAAGTGATGATTACAAAAGATTTCTATTCTATTTCTATTGTATATAAAAGAAACCTGAAATCTTCTACTCAGCTGTTTTCAACATCATAATAAAAAGTTCAAAGTTACTTTTAAAAGTAATGCTTTACAATATTGCATTACTCCTTTAAAAAGTAACTAATTACGTTACTAATTACGTTACTTAGTTACTTTTTATGAAAAGTAATGTGTTACATTACTAGTAAAAGTAATGTGTTACATTACTTTTGCGTTACTTTTCAAATCTGGGCAGGGCTTGCTTGTTTGTTTTTAATGTAAAAAAAGTTTGATTAGAATAAAAATCAATATTTTTACTTAGCAAGGATGCTTTAAATCGATCAAAAGTGATGATTACAAAAGATTTCTATTCTATTTCTATTCTATATAAAAGAAACCTGAAATCTTCTACTCGACTGTTTTCAACATCATAATAAAAATGTTCAAAGTTACTTTTAAAAGTAATGCATTACTATATTGCTTTACTCCTTAAAAAAGTAACTAATTACGTTACTTAGTTACTTTTTATGGAAAGTAATGCGTTGCATTACTTTTGCGTTACTTTTTAAATCTGGGCAGGGCTTGCTTGTTTGTTTTTAATGTAAAAAAAGTTTGATTAGAATAGAAATCAATATTTTTACTTAGCAAGGATGCTTTAAATCGATCAAAAGTGATGATTACAAAAGATTTCTATTCTATTTCTATTGTATATAAAAGAAACCTGAAATCTTCTACTCGACTGTTTTCAACATCATAATAAAAATGTTCAAAGTTACTTTTAAAAGTAATGCGTTACAATATTGCGTTACTCCCTAAACAAAGTAACTAATTACGTTACTTAGTTACTTTTTATGGAAAGTAATGCGTTGCATTACTTTTGCGTTACTTTTTAAATCTGGGCAGGGCTTGCTGGTTTGTTTTAAATATAAAAAAGTTTGATTCTTAGCAAATGTAAAAGCCTTTCACACCAAAATGAAATGAAGTGAATAAGGCTAACGCTAAAGGAAAATTAAATTCACGCCTAGAACTGTAGGAAAAACGCTCTTCAGCAATGAGAAAAAAAAGCACAAATGTTAGTTCATCTAAAGTAAGTTTTGCTTATTAGTACTTACTTAGATTTTTTGTCTTGTTTCCAGCTAAAATATCTAAAAATTCTTAAATCAAGAAGGATTTTCTAGACAAGAAATTTTTTCTGAAAAGTGTGTTTTTGCTTGAAACAAGCAAAATAATCTCCCAATGCAGTAAGCAAAATAATTTTATTTTCTGTTTGAAATAAGATTTTTTTGCTTACCCCATTGGCAGATTATTTTGCTTGTTCTAAGCAAAAACTCACTTAATTTTGACTTGTTTTTTTTTTGTTTTTTTTAACAAGAAACTGGAGTTACATTTTGGAAAAAGTAACTCAGACATTTTCTTGGAAATGGAAAAAGTAATGCATTACTTTACTAGTTAAAAGATATATATATATATGTAAAATAATGTAATAAAATGTAAAATAATGTAATAAAAATATTTACATTATTGTAGCATATTAACAAGATATAGTATAATTCATAACAATATTTAATGCATTAAATATTGTTATAAATTATACTAAATATTGTAGTTATATATCTTGCTTTATACCCTCAAATCTGTCAAACAAAATTTGAAACGTAACATGGATGTAATAATGCTTATTTCACTGTCCCATTAATGCATTACACAGTAATTTAGGAGATGAGGAAGCTAAAAAAATATTGATCAAAGAATATTCTGATTCTGATTCAATATTATAGAACCATTTTAGGTTCACAATAAACAACCGTGTGCAGCAGCACCCTCTAGTGCCGAAATAAAATGACTACACAGGGGACAAACTGTTCTGGTGTCATGTTACCTAAATATTAGAACCTCAACATATTCAAGAGCTGTTGTGAGGCGTTTCCTCCTCGTATGCTTTCCCTGAAGCAGATGTGATGACTAATTTCAAGAAACATGCTGTCAAATGACATCAGCAGGTGACATCATGTATTTCCATTACTCTAGTCTAGATCATGCGCTTGACATTTATATATCCATAACATTCCATTACAGCCAATTTACTCTCCAGTAGGGGAGAGTGGGGTAAGATGAGACATTTTTTACACATGTGGTCAACAAGATAAGGGCAAATGAGGCAGAAGTAAAATGAAAGTATCTACAATCTTTTCAGGATGCTTCCTATCATTTTAAATGATTAGAATGTATCTATGACAAAGGGTTCTAAAATTATGGCTTATAAAAAAAAGTGTTCCTGTGGCTCAATTTGCCCCAGGTTAGGGGTAAGATGAGCCATCTGAGTGAAAACTAGCCATCTGACTGAATCTGATTCGAACCCATGTGAATTTTTTAAAGATAATTTATCTCTTAATAATCAAATTTCATTTTACAAACAGTCATTTTCCTTATCTTACAGCTAACTTAACATAAAACCGATTAAATCTTTAATTGTTTGCTTTTCTGAAACAATACATAGAACACCAAAGTTGTAGCCTTCCCTAAAACTAAACAGAGTTTGTTGAGTAAAATTAAATAAAAACTTATTTAAAAATGAGAGATTAAATGTCACTGAAACTAATAACATTTTTGTCAAAGAGATTCTTGGCATTGTAGCTTTTTTTGCAATATCAAACAGACCATTAGGGACTATAGGTGGAAAGATATATTTGATTATAATGTGATGAAAAGCATCTTCTGGTTCTCAGAGAAGGATATGGTGCACTTGTACACTGTCCCTAAATAATGATAAACTAATATTACATTAAAATACCAGTTTATACTTCAGAGTAGGGCTGTCAAACGATTAATCGTGATTAATCGCATCCGAAATAAAAGTTTATGTTTGTTTGTGTGTTTACTCTGTATATTTATTATGTACATATAAATACACACACATACATGTATATATTAAAACTAAATATTTATATGTATATATATTTATACCTGTATACAATTTAGATTATAAATAAATATAAATATTTTAGATTTATATCCTTAATATATACATGAATGTGTTTCCATTTATATATACATAATTATGGAAGGCATTTTCTGCCAATTTTAAATAAATAAATTTAATTCTAAAAATGAAAATGAAAACCAGATTAACAATTTCATTATAAAAAGATATACGCAAAATATGTGCCAAAATTTAAAATTAAATGAAATAATTTGATTTTCATTTTCATTTTCACTGTGACAATGCATTTTCTCTGACAAACTGAAAAATAAAATGCAGTTGGTGATTTGACATATAATTTTCACTGCAGTCTCGAGGCAAAGCTGCCAATCTTAAATTGAAAAGGCAAACGTGAAAAAGAAAATACAAATCCAGGTTTTAAAAAGCATTTTATTAATGCTCACGCAATAATAGTGACACAATTCAAATTAAAATGTAAAGTTTATTCTTTTGTTTTATTATCTCTTTTATTTCACAGTGTTCATTTTCGTTTTCAATTTCAAAGTCATCTTGTATGCAAATGCTATGTTGATCAGGGGGCGGGGCTTATTGTTTGAGATACGTACAGAGGCCAGTTCCCACAACAGTTAAGTAAAAAATATAAGATTCTGTAAGTTATAATAATGAGCAAGGCTCTCATATTAATGACTTAATACATACCTTAATACATACCTGTCAACCTGTCAATTTTTTTCATTCTATCCCGCTATCATCCCGTTTAAATATTTTCCT
This sequence comes from Cirrhinus molitorella, assembly GCA_033026305.1. Lineage (NCBI taxonomy): Eukaryota > Metazoa > Chordata > Actinopteri > Cypriniformes > Cyprinidae > Cirrhinus > Cirrhinus molitorella. The sequence continues at coordinate 1,668,140 of CM065123.1, forward strand.
GTATTTCTCCCGTATTTTTAATCTTTCTATAAAAATCCCACTGAGCGTATTTTTTGTTTCCTACATTCACCTCTGGTAAAACTCCTGTAATTTGTATGGCCCAAACCTCACAATATGAGTAATCATTTCAACATATTTCAAGGTCGAATATAATTTAATTGATTAACTATCAGCGCTGCAAGTTTGAAAGTCAGGCGCTCTTCTTTGTTTTCTTCGCTTACTGAGGAACCGGCTATATTCATGGCGAAAGCGCCACCTGCTGGCAGAGAATTACATTTTCTCACAGGTTCTCACTGATACAAGAGAAGTCATTATTATGAGCTATTATGTCATTAATATGAGAGTCTTTCTCGTTATTATGTCTGGCATAATCTCATATTTTTTACTTAACTGTTGTGGGAACGGGCCTCTGTACGTCTCTCGAACAATAAGCCCCGCCCCCTGGTCAACATTTGCATACAAGTTGACTTTGAAAATGAAAACGAAAATGAACACTGTGAAGTAAAAGAGACAATAAAATGAAAAATAAACATTACATTTTAATTTGAGTCACTATTATTGCGTGAGCATTAATGAAACGCTTCTTAAAACTTGGACTTGAATTTTCTTTTTCACGTTTGCCTTTTCAATTTAAGATTGGCAGCTTTGCCTCGAGATTGCAGTGAAAATGATATGTCAACTCACCAACTGCATTTTATTTTTCAGTTTGTCAGGGAAAATGCATTGTCACAGTGAAAATGAAAATGAAAATCAAATTATTTCATTTAATTTAAAATTTTGGCACATATTTTGCGTATATCTTTTTATAATGAAATTGTTAATCTGGTTTTCATTTTCATTTTTAGAATTAAATTTATTTATTTAAAATTGGCAGAAAATGCCTTCCATACATAATAAATATACACAGTGCACACATATATAGTATGTAAACAAAAACCTTTATTTTGGATGCGATTAATCACGATTAATCGTTTGACAGCACTACTTCAGAGATTGAACTTAACTTCAGTGCCTTATAGTGGGGGTTAAGTTAAGTTAAAGTGTTGGCTCAACTTACCCCACAGCATTTGGCTCACTTTGCCCCATAGCTGGCATTTTGGAAAAACACTAGCTATCTTATCAACTCAGGCTAATATTTATCTAAATGATTTGCATGATTTTATATGTTGCTAAATCACCTATATGCATCATAAATATGTTTAGACCTGGATAAATTTGCTTTGATGTAACAGCCATTATGCAAAAATTTTACTTTGACGAGCCAAAAACATTTTTAAAGTAAACAGGAGCCTTCCACGCCTCCCATGTGTTTCTCCTTTTCACAGTCTGGCAGAAATTATGTGTGATTACAAAATGCATGCTCACATGACAGTAAAAGCGTACAGTAGCCAAGATACAGGGGGTGGCTCAACTTACCCCACTCTCCCCTACTCATTCTCAGATCCCAGTCTAATGCACTATTGAGTTTGCTAAAAAGAAATTGCCGCTTCATGTGCCTTTATGAGAGATACTATTTGTATTCTCAATGCAGTGTTCATAGCTCAATTTAAGTCTATGATCTGAGTCTCTTTCTGTTTGAGGGGCATTTCTCATCCATCACGCTGCTTATCACAGCTGCAGTTGCCATAAGGCTCTCATTACAGGGGAAACGGTCTGCTGCTGTTGCAAGCGTCCAGGCGAGTGCTTGGGCTTGGCTCAGGCCACAGTAATCTGATGCTGCACCTTGCGTTCAGTGCATCGCTGGCATTTCCCAGTCAACATTCCTCCAGGCTTTAAAAGGATGTTGGCATCAGCGCAGTCCGATAAAGCGGCACGTAATTGCCTAATGTCTCTGTCAAGCTCAGGGACAAACCAGCTGAAATGTGGTCTCACATGTGGTCTTTGAAGCAATGCTACTAACTCTGATTTCAAGTGCTTTAGTAGTTATTCTTTTTTAGTCATTTCCAGTGTTGGGGAAAGTTACTTTTAAAAGTAATGCATTACAATATTGCGTTACTCCATAAAAAGGTAACTGATTATGTTATTTTTTATCGAAAGTAATGCGTTACATTAGTTTTGCGTTACTTTTTAAATCTGGGCAGGGCTTGCTTGTTTGTTTTTAATATAAAAATGTTCGATTCTTAGCAAATGTAAAAGCCCTTTCACAACAAAATGAAATGAAGTGAATAAGCCTAAAGCTAAAGAAAGAAAAAAACTGTAGGAAAAGAAAGTTCAACACTCTTCAGCAATGAGGGAAAAAAAGCACAAATGTTAGTTAATCTAAAGTAAGTTTTTCTTATTAGTACACTGCAAAAAATGCTTTTCTTACTTTTCTTTTTGTCCAAAATTTGTCCATATTTTCAGCCAAAATATAAAAAAATTCTTAATATTTTTTTCTGAAAACAAGTCAAAATTAAGAGTGTTTTTGCTTGAAACAAGCTAAATAATCTCCCAATGGGGTAAGCAAAATGCTCTTGTTTTCTGTTTGAAATAAGATTTTTTTGCTTACCCCATTGGCAGATTATTTATCTTGTTCTAAGCAAAAACTCACTTAAGTTTGACTTGTTATTTTTCTGAAAACAAGAAAATAATTATTTACTTGTTTAGAAAATCTTGATATTTTGGCTGGAAACAAGACAAAAATCTAAGTAAGAAAAGTATTTTTGCAGTGTACGGTTGAATTGGATCAAAGGTCAGCAGCAAAGTCATTGGTTAATAAAATGGGATTAAACACATAAAGGAAACATAAAGTAACTGGCGTTACTTTTTTGAAAAAGTAACAGATATTTTCTTGGAAATGAAAAAGTAATGCATTACTTTACTAGTTACTTGAAAAAAGTAATATTATTATGTAATTTGCATTACTTGTAATGCGTTACCCCTAACACTCTTCATTTTAATGAATAGAGAGCATTAAACTCATTGAAACACTTGTCTGTCTTGCGTATGTCAGCTGCTAAAGCACCTGAACACTGTGGTATAACAATACATACACTGTAAAAAACAAAAAACACAATTTGTTGAGTCAACTTAAAATAATTTGTTACTCTGCTGCTTTAATTTTAAGTTCAATCAACTCAAATAATTTAATTTAACAACTCAAATTATTTAAGTTGAAATGTTAAGTTGTACTAAGTGACTTTGAGTGGACTAAACTAAACAATTGTTTGTTAAACCTAACAGCTGTGTTTATTTCTTGGCTGCCTTAAAATTTTAAGTTGAATCAACCCAAATATCTAAGTTGTCACTTAGTAAAATGTAACATTTCAAGTTGACTGAACTTAAAATTTTAAGGCAGCCAGGTAACAAATTATTTTAGGTTGACTCAACAAATTGAGTGAATAATGAGTTTTTATGTATGTATGCATTTATGTGTTTTTGTTTGTTTGAGCTTTGTGACATTATTCCATGACAATTAGACATATTTTAACCCCTATTCTCATTATGTTTTACTTCAGGAGTAATTCCTTGCATTCGGTGCCTTTTGTGTCCCCACTTAATATCATGATATCAATTTTAAATTTGTCTTTGACAAAAAATAACACCTTTTATATCATTTTTTGTATAATTCTAAAGATTTTACAGCATTTTAAACCACCAAATATCACAGTTTTCCTATGTCCCCAGGCCTGTGTCATTTTGATGATGAATACAACACTTAATATAGTTTTCTCTAATGTATATGTATTTTTCAAGTATTAAACCATTTAAAAAAAGGTTTTTAGCTTATCCTTTAAAATATTGTCCACCCAAGTATGTACTGGCCCTTTAAATGAAAGTTGAAAAAAGGAAATTATATCATATCAACTGGCTGACATCATTTTATTTGGAGGGAAAACAACTGAGGAACGTGAATGAGAGCCTCAAAAAATAACACCTTTTAGATTTTAAGCATATTTTTTTATATATATATATATAATTCTAAAGATTTTACAGCATTTTAAACCACCAAATATCACAGTTTTTCTATGTCCCCAGGCCTGTGTCTGACATTTTGATGATGAATACAACACTTAATATAGTTTTCTCTAATGTATATGTATTTTTCAAGTATTAAACCATTTTTTTTTTTTTTTTTTTTAAAAAGGTTTTTAGCTTATCCTTTAAAATATTGTCCACCCAAGTATGTACTGGCCTTTTAAATGAAAGTTGGAAAAAGGAAATTATATCATATCAACTGGCTGACATCATTTTATTGGAGGGAAAACAACTGAGGAATGTGAATGAGAGCCTCAAAAAATAACACCTTTTAGACTTTAAGCATATTTAATTTTTTTATAATTCTAAAGATTTGACAGCATTTTAAACCACCAAATATCACAGTTTTCCTACGTCCCCAGGCCTGTGTCTGCCATTTTGATGATGAATATAGTTTTCTCTAATGTATATGTAGTTTTCAATTATTAAACCATTTAAAATTAAAAAAAATAAAAAGCTTTTTTAGCTTGTCCTTGTAGCATGTGTGTGTATTTATATATTATACTACACCATGCATGTGTGTGTATTTATGTATTTAATCCCATTTTAGCATTTATACAATAATTATTTACTTGTCTAGAAAATCCTTCTTGATTTAAGAATTGTTAGATATTTTGGCTGGAAACAAGACAAAAAATCTAAGTAAGAAAAGTATTTTTGCAGTGTACGCTTGAATTGGATCAACAAAGGCCAGCAGCAAAGTCATTGGTTAATAAAATGGGATTAAATATTTAAAGGAAACAAAAAGTAACTCTATATTAATATTAATTAATATTTTCTTGGAAATTAAAAGTAATGCGTTACTTTACTAGTTACTTGAAAAAAGTAATATTATTACGTAATTTGCGTTACTTGTAATGTGTTACCAACCCACTGTAGTTAAAACAATTATATTTATGACAGTAGGGTATTTATTAGACTGTAGGGGGCTCCAAAGTCGCAAAAACACACAAAACTACATGCATTTGCTTAAACGCTTGAATGACAGGTTGATGCGTGCTGAGGCCAAATTTAACAATAGTCTCCATGTCTAAAGAGAGTCCTCTTTCATCAGTAAACTAGAAAAGGATTGTTTATACTGCAGAGTGATGGACTATACTATACATCACACTTACAAAGCATCAATCAGCCAGAGTGGTCTGAGTTTGACAGGCTGCTCTGAATGCCACAGTGTGAGATAACAATGCCGTCCGGCTTTTGCACAGCTGCTGACAACCGAGAGAGACAACAAGGACCCTTAAACATGAGATGCGTGTCAGAGATATCGTCACCTTTTTCTATTTTTGTCTTTTTACAGCATCTTGGATGCTTTGGATACTTTTAAAGGTTACTTCGCTTCTACCTGTACATTACAGTTACTTTTAAAAGTAATGCATTACAGTATTGCGTTATTCCCTAAAAAACTAACTAATTTTGTTACTTAGATACTTTTTATGGAAAGTAATGTGTTACGTTACTTTTGCATTACTTTTGTGTTACTTTTGCATTACTTTTGCATTACTTTTGTGTTACTTTTGCGTTACTTTTGTGTTACTTTTGCATTACTTTTGTGTTACTTTTGTGTTACTTTTGCATTACTTTTGTGTTACTTTTGTGTTACTTTTGCGTTACTTTTGCATTACTTTTGTGTTACTTTTGCATTACTTTTGCATTACTTTTGTGTTACTTTTGCGTTACTTTTGTGTTACTTTTGCATTACTTTTGCATTACTTTTGTGTTACTTTTGCATTACTTTTGCATTACTTTTGTGTTACTTTTGTGTTACTTTTGCATTACTTTTGCGTTACTTTTGTGTTACTTTTGCATTACTTTTGTGTTACTTTTGCATTACTTTTGCATTACTTTTGTGTTACTTTTGCATTACTTTTGTGTTACTTTTGCATTACTTTTGCATTACTTTTGTGTTACTTTTGCATTACTTTTGCATTACTTTTGCGTTACTTTTGTGTTACTTTTGCATTACTTTTGCATTACTTTTGTGTTACTTTTGCATTACTTTTGCATTACTTTTGTGTTACTTTTGTGTTACTTTTGCATTACTTTTGCGTTACTTTTGTGTTACTTTTGCATTACTTTTGTGTTACTTTTGCATTACTTTTGCATTACTTTTGCGTTACTTTTGTGTTACTTTTGCATTACTTTTGCATTACTTTTGTGTTACTTTTGCATTACTTTTGCATTACTTTTGCGTTACTTTTGCATTACTTTTGTGTTACTTTTGCATTACTTTTGCATTACTTTTGTGTTACTTTTGCGTTACTTTTGTGTTACTTTTGCATTACTTTTGTGTTACTTTTGTGTTACTTTTGCATTACTTTTGTGTTACTTTTGTGTTACTTTTGCGTTACTTTTGCATTACTTTTGTGTTACTTTTGCATTACTTTTGCATTACTTTTGTGTTACTTTTGCGTTACTTTTGTGTTACTTTTGCATTACTTTTGTGTTACTTTTGTGTTACTTTTGCATTACTTTTGTGTTACTTTTGTGTTACTTTTGCGTTACTTTTGTGTTACTTTTGCATTACTTTTGTGTTACTTTTGCATTACTTTTGCGTTACTTTTGTGTTACTTTTGTGTTACTTTTGCATTACTTTTGCGTTACTTTTGCATTACTTTTGTGTTACTTTTGTGTTACTTTTGCATTACTTTTGCGTTACTTTTGCGTTACTTTTGCGTTACTTTTGCGTTACTTTTGCGTTACTTTTGCGTTACTTTTGCGTTACTTTTGCATTACTTTTGCGTTACTTTTGCATTACTTTTGTGTTACTTTTGCATTACTTTTGCGTTACTTTTGTGTTACTTTTGCATTACTTTTGTGTTACTTTTGCATTACTTTTGCGTTACTTTTGCATTACTTTTGCGTTACTTTTGTGTTACTTTTGTGTTACTTTTGCATTACTTTTGTGTTACTTTTGCATTACTTTTGCGTTACTTTTGTGTTACTTTTGTGTTACTTTTGCATTACTTTTGTGTTACTTTTGCATTACTTTTGCGTTACTTTTGTGTTACTTTTGTGTTACTTTTGCATTACTTTTGCGTTACTTTTGCGTTACTTTTGTGTTACTTTTGTGTTACTTTCGCGTTACTTTCGCGTTACTTTCGCGTTACTTTTGCGTTACTTTCGCGTTACTTTTGCGTTACTTTTGCGTTACTTTTGCGTTACTTTTGCGTTACTTTTGCGTTACTTTTGCGTTACTTTTGTGTTACTTTTGCGTTACTTTTGCGTTACTTTTGCATTACTTTTGTGTTACTTTTGCATTACTTTTGCGTTACTTTTGTGTTACTTTTGCATTACTTTTGCGTTACTTTTGTGTTACTTTTGCATTACTTTTGCGTTACTTTTGCATTACTTTTGCATTACTTTTGCGTTACTTTTTAAATCTGGGCAGGGCTTGCTTGTTTGTTTTTAATATAAAAAAGTTTGATTCTTAGCAAATGCAAAAGCCCTTTCACACCAAAATGAAATGAAGTGAATAAGGCTAAGGCTAAAGGAAAATTAAATTGACGTCTGTACAGTAGAACTGTAGGAAAAGAAAGTTCAACACTCTTCAGCAATGAGAAAAAAAAAGCACAAATGTTAGTTAATATAAAGTAAGTTTTGCTTATTAGTACACAGCAAAAAAGCTTTTCTTACTTAGATTTTTTTGTCTTGTTTCCAGACAAAATATCTAAACATTCTTAAATCAAAAAGGATTTTCTAGACAAGTAATGTTTTTTTTCTGAAAACAAGTCGAAATTAAGTGTGTTTTTGATTGAAACAACTAAAACAATCTTGTTTTCTGTTTGAAATAAGATTTTTTTTGCTTACCCCATTGGCAGATTATTTAGCTTGTTCTAAGGAAAAACTCACTTAATTTTGACTATTTTTTTCTGAAAACAAGAAAATAATTATTTAAAAAAGTATTTTTGCAGTGTACGCTTGAATTGGATCAACAAAGGTCAGCAGCAAAGTCATTGGTTAATAAAATGGGATTAAATACATGAAGAAAACAAAAAGTAACTGGCGTTACTTTTTTGAAAAATAATACTTTTTTCTTCTTGGAAATGAAAAAGTAATGCGTTACTTTACTAGTTACTTGAAAAAAGTAATATTATTGCATTATTGCATTAACCTTCACATTTTTAGGGCATGGTACCAGTCAGCATATAGTTTTGCTGCTATCAGCAAAAACCATGATGTTTTGACGCACATACAACAGGAAATCTGAGATCAGATGGGTCCTTCGACATGGTTGACCTCCTGTTAGTCTTGCATATCAGTTAAATGGTCGTGGGATTAGTCATTTTCCCACCTCGTCAAACTACACCAATCTTAGGAGACTCCTGTGGGGTTGATGGCAGGGTGTAAAAATAGTAACAAACACTATTTATAAGACACAGGATCACTCAGGAGGGAAGCAGAAGCCTTTATCAGAAGATCTGACTGACTGCTTTCTTAAGCAGTTTTAATTTAGCTTCTGTTTTTTGACAGCTCGCTGGATGAGATGCATTGCCTGAGCAGGAAGCCCAGGTCATATCTGCTGAACTCCTACAGTGATTTTCAGGAGACTGATGAGATTGCCAGAGAATCATATGAGGCCGCCTGGTTAGACCTACTGATGGAGACAAGACCAGAGTACAAGTATGCATTTCTCTTTGCTATGTGTTGCATTTGTGGATATAAAGGAACGCTTTACCCCAAAATTAAAATGTCAATATTCCAAGCTGCTGTTATCACAAATTAATAGCAGTTAATAAAATAAAATAGTTCTTATTACTCATGCTATCAGTGTTGGGGGTAATGCATTACAAGTAACGCAAGTTACATAATAATATTACTTTTTTCAAGTAACTAGTAAAGTAACGCTTTACTTTTTCATTTCCAAGAAAATATTTTTGAGTTCTTTTTCAAAATATTAACGCTAGTTACTTTTTGTTTCCTTTATGTATTTAATCCCATTTTATTAACCAATGACTTTGCTGCTGACCTTTGATCCAATTCAAGCGTACACTGCAAAAATACTTTTCTTACTTAGATTTTTCTGTCTTGTTTCCGGCCAAAATATCCAAAAGATTCTTAAATCAAGAAGGATTTTCTTTTGTCTCGTTTTTTCTGAAAACAAGTCAAAATTAAGTGAGTTTTTGCTTAGAACAAGCAAAATAATGTCAATGGGGTAAGCAAAATAACAAAAACGTATTTCAAACAGAAAACAAGATTATTTTGCTTACCCCATTGGAAGATTATTTTGCTTCTTTCAAGCAAAAACACACTTAATTTTGACTTGTTTTCAGAAAAAAACAAAGCAATAATTTTTACTTGTCTAGAAAATCCTTCTTGATTTAAGAATTTTTAGATATTTTGGCTGGAAACAAGACAGAAAAGCTTTTTTTGCAGTGTACTAATAAGTAAAACGTACTTTATATTAACTAACATTTGTGCTTTTTTTCTCATTGCTGAAGAGTGTTGAACTCTTTTCCTGCAGTTCTACTGTACAGACATCAGTTTAATTTTCCTTTAGCCTTAGCCTTATTCACTTCATTTCATTTTGATGTGAAAGGGCTTTTACATTTGCTAAGAATCAAATGTTTTTATATTAAAAACAAAAAAGAAAGCCCTGCCCAGATTTAAAAATTTATGCAAAAGTATTGTAACCCATTACTTTCCATAAAAAGTAACTAAGTAACATAATTAGTCACTTTTTTAGGGAGTAACGCACTATTGTAATGCATTACTTTTAAAAGTAACTTTCCCCAACACTGCATGCTATTTATTTGAAGCCTTCTGAACTCACACAGACCAAAATGTATATTTATTCACTAAATCTTTTTGCAGATTTTGCAGTCTGTATTTTCGACTGGTGCATCACATCAACCCTGGTGTGATAATTCATTTCCTGTCTGTTCTCATGCAATGTTATCAAATAGTTTCAGATGATTAAGAATATAGTGCACAAGTTGTCTGGACTTTTATGGTGCTTTTAAGTTGTGTTTTATTGAGAGGTAATAAAATATATTATTAATACAATGCATGAACTAAAATAATAAAACTAAAACCTTTCCATTAAATTTTTATGTTTTTGAAAAAAAGTCTTTTTTTGCTCACCAAGAATGCATTTCTTAAAATTACTGTTATTTCAAACAGTTGAGTACATTTTTTTCAGGATTGTTTGATGAATAGAAAGCTTCAAAGATCAGCATTTATCTAAAAAGCCAGTTTAAGTTGTTTTATTGAGAGGTAACAAAATATATTATAATAAAATGTATACACTAAAATAATAAAACTATTCTGAACTCAATAGTTTGGGTTTCATTCGATTTTTTTTAGTCTTTTTTGCTCTCCAAGAATGCATTTCTTAAAATGACTGTTATAACAGTAATATTGTGAACTGTTTTCTATTTTTAATATATTTATTGAAGTAATTTTTTTTCCTGTGATAACAAAGCTGAATTTTGAGCATCATTAGTCTTCAGTGTCACATGATCCTTCAGAAATCAGTTTAATATGCTGATTAGATGCTCAAGAAACATATCTTTTTGATACTATTTTGAGATTTTTTTAGATAATAGATCATTTTTGATAAATAGAACGTTCAAAAGAACATTTTTATGATTATAAATGCTCAAAAGATCAATAGTAGAAATATCTGTATTGTCACTTTTAATCAATTTTAGACATCCTTACTGAACAAAAGCATTAATTTCTTTAAATATATGTGACCCTGGACCACAAAACCACTCATATGGGTCAATTTTCGAAATTGAGATGTATATATTATCTGAAAGCGGAATAAATAAGCTTGTTAAGATAAGACAATATTTGGCCGAGATACAACTATTTGAAAATCTGTAATCTGAGAGTGCAAAAAAATCAAAAAAGTTGTCCAAAATGAAGTTCTTAGCAAAGCAAAAATCCAGTTTTGATATATTTACAGTGGGAAATCGACAAAATATCTTCATGAAACATGATCTTTACTTAATATCCTAATGATTTTTGGCATAAAAGAAAAAAATGATAAATTTGACCCTTCTAATGTATTTTTGGCTACTGGTTTTGTGGTCCAGGGTCACATGTGTATATATAATTTACTTCTACTAATTTTTAAAGTCCTGCTTCACAGGATGACACGCGTTGAGAAGGACACCATAAAAAAGGAGAGCTACGAAAGCAAGCAGGTGGTTCATTTCACAGTGAGACGATTCCCAAACCAAACGATTCACTTGGGAAGAGATGGGGAGCCACTGCAGGAATATCGTTTACCTTACAGAAACATTCTTCCGATACCAATATTTGTGCCCAGAGACATCACGCAGCCGGACGTTACCCGTGAGCCCTCTCCCTCCAGAATAAATCCCGCGGTGGACCCCGAGACTAGTTTAAATGGAGTTTGCCTTCAGAAGAGAGAGGTCTCGTCCATCACCGAACATAAGCCAATGGTAATCCAACCCAGGAGCCCAGACTTCAGAGCGTCCAGCCTCATCTCTCCCCCGCGAGACACACTCCGCTTCCAGCGACGAGAGTGATGAGCTGATGAAAGCTGCCTGCCATCATAGACACAGATACAATGACAAGTATGGTGGGTGACCTCACTCATACTGAAATACCAAAGCCTTCAAGAGCTACATGCTCACAGTTTGTTTTCAGCTGAGACTACCAGAGAAACCTTGTCAAAGTATTTTGAACCATGTTCAATTTAAACAATAAATGCCACTTAGTATGTTATTTAAAGCAATAACATTATATTTTAAAAATATAATGTACACTACCAGTCAAAAGTTTTTGAGCAGTGAGATTTTCTGTGTTTTTGCTCATCAGGCCTGCATTTATTTGATCCAAAGTACTGCAAAAACAGTAAATTTGTCAAATATTTTTACTATTTAAAATAACTGCTTTCTATTTATATATATTTATAAAATGTAATTTATTTTTGTGATCAAAGATACATTTTCAGCATCATTACTCCAGTCTTCAGTGTCACATGATCCTTCAGAAATCATTGTAATATGCTGATTTGCTGTTCAAGAATTGTATTATTATTATTATTATTATTATTATTAACAATATTTAAAACAGTTGAGTACAATTTCAGGATTGTATGATAAATAGAAAGCTTTAAAGATCAGCATTTGTCTGAAATAAAAAAGCCAGTGTGTATATATAGAGATTTATTTATCTGAAACAGCATTTATCTGAAATAGAAATCTTTTGTAACAGGTCTTTATCATCAATTTTGATCCCAAAAAAAAAAACAAAAAAAACAAAAAAAACAATATATATATATATATAATTATTATTATTTTTTTTTTAAATAAATATATATAAATATAATTTCTTTTTGATTAAAAAAAATATTTTTTTAATCAAAAAAATATAATAATTATATATATTTTTTTTTATTTTTTTATTTTTTATCAAAATTGATGATAAAGATCTCTATTTTAGATAAATGCTGTTCTGAACTTTTTATTTATCAAAGAAACTTGAAAAAAATTCTACTCAGCTGTTTTCAACATAATAATAAAAGTTTTTAAGCAGCAAATCAGAATATTAGATGATTTCTGAAGGATCATGTGACTGGAGTAATGATGCTAAAATTTCAGCTTTGAAATCAATAGGAATAAATGACATTTTAAAATATATTTAAATAGAAACCAGTTGTTTTAAATAGTATTTCACTGTTTTGCTGTACTTTGAATCAAATAAATGCAGGCTTGAAGAGACTTCTTTAAAAAACAAAACAAAACAAAAAAAAATTTTTGACTGGTAGTCTGTTTTTTAATTGCTAAATAATCTTGCAAAACAGGATCAATTGGGAAATACAAAGTATTTAGTAATAGTCTTGAAACTGAATATTCTAAAAGTGTAAATGCACTGTAATTTTTAATTGTAATCTAAATTTGATTATAAATAAGCTGTTGCTGTATTTTTCAGCAGGTTTACAATGTATGATCAATCACCATCTATTCAAAACAGTTAGTTCTTGGAAACAAATACTGTGAATAAACACTTCCTTTTGATTTTCTGTGAACCTCATTCATATGTATTTATGAAAATATGGCAAACAATAAAAAACAAACCTGACTCGATCAAACAGTAATATATTCTTTCTTTTCAGAAAACATATTTATTACACATCATTTCCGTTGTACATATTAGTTACGAACCCACTTTAGACTGAAAATGCATGAAAGGACAATTAAAGTGCATCAGCAACGCAACAAACATGAAAGGATTTGATTCGCCAGCTTTCTACTTGATCCAACAAAACTAAAAGAAAAACTAAATCTGCATAACAAAATATACACTTTCATTTTCTGATATGATTGTCAAGGACTCAAGGCTCAGGTGGCTTCACGAAAACGTTTGGCATCATAAATAGTTATGTTAAACAAAAAAGGAAAACTTTTAAGGAGGAAAATTCCAGAGGTGGGACCAAGTCATTTGCATTCAAGTCTTTGCATTCAATTCCTGAGTCAAGACAGGCAAGTCCAAGTCCTCAACTTTAAGCTAGCTTTAAGTCCTAAACAAGTCATTAGTGTCTCTGTATTAATTACAACAGTAAATTTAAAGTCAATAATAGTCTATAGTAAGAATAATTGCAAACATACAATAATAAGTGGTGTTTTATTGAGGAATTAATCATTGTTTGTGAACAAATATAGGATAATTGAATGAATAATTTACTTTAAGTCTACTGTTTCATTTGTTTATGATTCAGTGATTTGAATAAATCAACTGAATCAGTTGGGGTCTTAGTTTTGGTATCAAAATATGTCATTTCCATACCAAAACTACATATTTTACAGTCAACGCTATGCAGATTGATCATAAACACAGCTAAAAAGCTTCCTTCCACAGTGGCCATCCTTCACAAAACTAAAATCTACCACAGTTTTATCACAGGTAGAATGTAAAATGTTTCAATGCAAGCATTTCAGTCAAATGAAATTTATGCAATATTTCAAACTTTTAATCCACGTAAAATCAACCCGCCGCAGCAGTTTAAAATCAGACCAATTTTGTGGAAAAAATGTGGATTTGGCAACCCAACATCCAACACGAGCTGCATCCAAAGTCATTTATAGCAACTCTGTGAAGCATGAAAATGATATTCAATATGTTTGCGGGAGCAGGATAAGAAAACAGTCCTGTGCAAGGCTTTAATACAAAAACACACAATGAATGGAGACTGTAGAAAGCAAAAGCCAAATCCCGGACATTTTGGGCGATTTAGGAATCCTGGCCGGACACATTTTTTAAGTCCAAAAAGAGGATGCATGGTCACACTAATTATGTGGATAAAACAATACAAGCGCTCACTTAGCGAGTCCCTATCTGACTCAGTGCCAAAAAATGCGCTAATCATACACTTCAGTAAACAGATTATATCGATCAGAACTGGTTGGTTTTTTTAGAAGATATAGCCATAAAGACTTGCGAGTCACAGGGTTCAAGTCCAAGTCAAGTTTTGAGTCACTGCTGTCAAAGTCTAAGTCGAGTCTCAAGTCTTCTTTGATGATGTCGAGTCAAGTCACAAGTCATCAAATTTGTGACTCGAGTTTGAGTCAAGTCTTGACAGAGTCCACAACTCTGGAAAATTCTTTCTTCTGGTTTTCTAACAGACGTCTACTCTACGCTCCTAAGATCTGCTGGCCCTTTTAGTGTCTCTTCTGCCCTCTTGTGTTTCTGCAGGGTGACCTGGAGCTGCCAATACCTGAGATACAGCCACATCAAACTCCCGTTCCTGCGTTTATCCATGTTCAGTAAATCTGCACAGTGTCTGTCGTTCTTAAAAATGTCCCTGAGACCTTCCTCTAGGTTCAGCTCGGCCCCCGCCGGGTCTTTAGCCACCTTCAGCAGCAGGTTCTTCTCCATTTCCAGACGGTGTTCCCGCGGCATCAGGATGCTGCAGAAGGCTTCCTGCCTCTCCACGAGCTTCACCTCCAGCTCCTGCAGCAAAGCCTGAGCCCTGCGCCGCCAATCCTCCTCCCGCTGCAGGGCTTTCCTCAGCGCAACCCCAGCCACTCCAGACTGCATCAGGCGGTTTTTCTCTTCCTCCAAATCCTGCCGTTCCTGCTGAAGCTGCTTTCGTTCCTCCATGAGCTGCTGACTCTGAGAGATCAGGGCTTTTTTGTAGCCCTGCACTCTCTGGCGTTCCTTCTCGAGCTCCACCTCCAGATGCGCTGCCGTCCGCCGGTTTTCCTTCAGCGTCTCCCTGTATTTCATCTCCAGGTCTCTGGTAATGGCTGCCATGTCCCTGTTGTACTTGTTCTTCACATCTTGGATCTGGCTTTGTGATTCTCGCGTCCATATCCAACCTATCCAAAATACACCTAATTAATACCTAATAATTAAACACCAAAATAATCCTAATTTAATCATGACCAACTATATATCGTTGGAAGGTCTAAGACTCCTAAATAGATATTTGACAATTTTTTGTGGTACAAATTTTGTAGGAAAGTAATAGATTCATTTATGACAAGAGTGCACCTCAAAAATCTACTTTATAACAGAAGTTCTGACCTTTCTTCGTTGCCTTTTTTCCTATCACGCTTTAGAAATCATTAAAAATATTATATCATTTGAAAACATAAAATCTCAAAATTCATCCTTTGAAAACCATTTTAAAATCAGACAAAATGTACATCAAAATCATATTGCAAAATGTTTTTTTCAGCAGAGTTTTTGTTCATGAAATATAAAAAAATAAGTTTAAATACTGCATTTTCATCTCTGTGTTAAAAAATGGGAGTGACAGTTAAAGGGTTAAATCTCTTTGTTGACCATAATAAATAGTAATAAGTAATATCAATACTTTGTTGACCAATTACCAAGCAATGCTTAATTTTGAAAATTAAAGAAAAAGTGTCTGAATTATTTTTAGTCCCAAATTTTACTGGTAGTCCACTCTATGAAGAATTCTTGGGTATAATATTTCACATTATATTTTGCTGTCCTCACTTACAAATGAACTACAGTGTCCTGCACCCACTAGTAAAAAAATATCAAAAATTATATCTGATGTCTGAATAATTTTGTTGTTGTTATCTCTTAACATAACATACATAAACCTATTAAAAATGAATGAATTAATGAATTTATTTTGTTCATTAAAAATTTATTGTTACCTAAACCTAAATAAAATGAGCTTAAGTACTAAAATTAGTCAATTCATTACTTAGACTAAAAGTAGTAAATTAAAGCTAAACAGAAATATTACAAATTATTAAAAAACTATTTAAGAAAGCAAAAGACTGTGAAATAACTAACATTAAAATGAAAAATATAAAAAATCAAATTAAAAATATTACTAAATTATATATGGCTAAATAAATAACATTACGATAACAAAATTGTATATTTATATATATATATATATATATATATATCTCACCACAAACTACATAAAAAACACATGAATCAACACAAAATAAAAATAATTTTAGAAGAAAAATAGTTTATTGATGACTTTTATTTATTTATATGTATATATTTTTTAGTGCTGTCAAACGATTAATCGCGAGTAATCAAATAAGTTTTTATTTTGTTATTTATTATGTATACATAAATACACACACATGCATGTATATATTTAAGAAACAATTGTTTATATATTGAATATATTAATATATAATATAAATTATTAATATGAATATACATATATACACATGTACAGTAAGTAACTGTAAATTGTGTAATAGTGTGTGTGTGTGTGTGTGTGTGTGTATTTATATATACATAATAAATATCCACAGTACACACACACATATGTGACCCTGGACCACAAGTAGCACAGGTACATTTGTAGCAATAGCCAAAAATACATTGTATGGGTCAAAATTATTGATTTTTCTTTTATGACAAAAATCATTAGGATATTAAGTAAAGATCATGTTCCTTGAAGATATTTTGTAAATTTCCTACTGTAAATATATCAGAACTTAATTGATTAGTAATATGCATTGCAAAGAACTCCATTTGGACAACTTTAAAGGTGATTTTCTCAATATTTAGATTTTTGTTGCGCCCTCAGATTCCAGATGTTCATGTAACTGTATCTCAGCCAAACATCGTCCTATCATAACAAACCACACCTCAATGGAAAGCGTATTTATTCAACATTCAGATGATGTATAAATCTCAAATTTATCTAAAAAAAATGACCCTTATGACCGCTTTTGTGGTCCAAGATCACATATTATGTAAACAAAAATTAATTTTGGAATGCGAATAATCACGATTAATCGTTAGACAGCACTAAATGATTGTTTGTGCAACCTCCCTTATAAACCCAGATTTAATTTCAACCTATAAAAAGTGTTTTATCTAGTATAATAGAATGCACACTCATTCAAGACATTTGCATGAGTAAGAGTATGTAAAAAACGCTTACGAAATGCTGCCAGTCCGATCATGGGCACCAGCAGGGCATAATTCCATCTGCCCCCATCATCTCCTCCAGCCGGCTCTGGTCTAATATTCCATCTGGGAGGATCGTTCAGGTTGTTCATGGAGAAACCCTGAAAAGAAAGTGAAAGAATGTACTTAATGGGCTGTGAGTATGAAGATCTTTTTTTCATGCAGTAAACAAACCACCACAATGCACCCATTAAACTATATGACTATATTACTTATCTATTTACTTTCTATGTAAGGCACTGCAGGTGAATAGGGTAAACAAATTAACTAATATTTTATATATTATCACCTTACTTACTCAGCAGATTGATTACATTGACAATTGCAAACTTTTTTGTATTAGAAGTTTTCTAAAATGTTAGGTTTAAATATGCAAATGAGGCATTATGTAATGAAATATGCACTAATTTGCATACATTTCTAGTACAAAAAACTCTAAACATTGGATGAAGTCTGTTTCAAAACTCTTGTTTAATTTTTTTTGGCGTATTAGAGTCAGATGTTTTTACAGAGGGGATTTTAGGTGTCATTTTATCACTCCATAATTCAGAAAATACTTTGAACAGACAAAAAACAGTGTATTTTTATCAAACGATCGTCAAACGATTAATTGCATCCAAAATAAAAGTTTTTGTTTAGATAATATATGTGTTTGTACTATGTAGATTTATTATGTATATATAAATACACACACATGCATGTCTATATTTAAGAAAAATATGTTATGTTTATATATTAAATATATTTATATATAGTATAAATTATATGTATATATGAATACATGTAAATATTTTCAAAATATATACTGCGTGTTTATTTATTTATACATAATAAATATACACAGTACACACACATATATTATGTAAACAAAAACGTTTATTTTGGATGCGATTAATCATTTGACAGCACTAATTTTTTACAATTTTGGGTGGAATAAAATATTGTATATAATCAAGGAATTTATATATGAACAAATCCCTCAGTAAAAACCTTCAGGATACAGACAGGAATAAAAATAAAAAGTTTGGTGTGTAAATGCTACTGAAGTGGAGATTTATGGCTCAGTGTAGGGGAAAAAAACTCATTTTAAGAAAACGGCCTTTAAAAATATGTATTGTAATTGAAATCTATTGACACAAACAGAAAAAGTGCTATAAAAGAAACACTTAACAGTGTCTTTTGGATGTTTTCCTTCCTCTAGTCTAAAAAAAAACACACTTTATGAAAAACCAAAAAGCCCAAAATCTCAAATTTGACAGGTGACTGAAAAAACTGTTTTTGCCTGCAGTGTCTCGCCTTACTAGTACTACATTTAAACTGAAACATTTATTTAACAACATATGATATAATAGTTATCACCTTACTTACCAAGTTGATTGATTACATTGACAATTGCAAACTTTTTTTGTATTACAAGTTTTCTAAAATGTTAGGGTTAAATATGCAAATGAGGCATTGTTTATTGAAATATGCATTCATTTGCATACATTTCTAGTACAAAAAACTCTAAACATGGATGAAGTCTGTTTCAAAATTCTTGTTTATTTATTTATTTATTAATTTTTATTTTATTTTTTTTTTGCATATTAGAGTCAGATGTTTTTACAGAGAGGATTTGGGATTTCATTCTGTCACATAATTCAGAAAATACATAGAACAGAAAAAAACAGTATATTTTTAACAATTTTGGGTGGAATAAAATGTTGTATATAATCAAGCAAATTATATATGAACAAATCCCACAGTAAAAACCTTCAGGATATAGACAGGTATACAAAAATGTAAAGTTTGGTGTGTAAATGCTACTGAAATGAAGATTTATGGCTCATTGTAGGAGAAAAAGCTCATTTTGAGAAAACTGCCTTTAAAAATATGCATTGTAATTGAAATCTATTGACACAAACAGATAAAGTGCTATAAAATAAACACTTAACAGTGACTTTTGGATGATTTCCTTCCACTAGTCTGAAAACACACTTCAAATATGAAAAACCAAAAAGCCCAAAATCTATCATTTGAAGATCTATAAATCTTGTCTATCTGTAATGTCATGACATCAACGACCTGCAACACCACACTGCATGGATTTCTCCAGCAGATACATTTAAACTGAAACACATTTATTTAACAAAGTATATATATTTGTATTATACAAATCTCTTATCACTTGACTGTTAAAACGTGTTTTCTTTTTTGCTTACCTTGTACACAACATAAAGTCTTCTGCATGAGATCCTTCCAGTCAGCTTGGACGATTATGCAATTCCATTAAAACATCCAAAACTCCATTTATCATTTCATAGGGGAGGCGCGTACGTATATTAATAAAATCTACATATTAAACCCATCTTATACCATTACAGGTAGTCTTTAAATGAATTGTTTTACTTTACTGATTATTCGGTGCTCATAAATACGTCTTTATTTACACAAACTATAGAAATGCAGTTGTTTTGTTTTTTTGAACACCCCTAAATTACAGTGTCATGTTGGTATAGTCCTTAGAGCGGCGCGTTTGAGATTGTAGATACTCGCAACTGCGCAGGAGAAGCGCAGACTGATGGATAGAAGAGGTGAATTACAATGGGATCTTTTAGTTGTGCGTAATATGTGACCCTGGACCACAAAACCAGGGTAACGCATTACAAATAAACGCAAGTTACATAATAATATTACTTTTTTCAAGTAACTAGTAAAGTAACGCATTACTTTTTAATTTCCAAGAAAATATCTGAGTTACTTTTTGTTTCCTTTATGTATTTAATCCCATTTTATTAACCAATGACTTTGCTGCTGACCTTTGTTGATCAAATTCAACCGTACACTGCAAAAATACTTTTCTTACTTACATTTTTTTGTCGTTTCCAGCCAAAATATAAAAAAAATCTTAAATCAAGAAGGATTTTCTAGACAAGTTAATAATTATTTTCTTGTTTTCAGAAAAAAAAGTCAAATTTAAGTGAGTTTTTGCTTAAAACAAGCAAAAAAATCTGCCAATGGGGTAAGCAAAAAGATTATTTTACTTGTTTCCAGCAAAAAACATTTGTGCTTTCTTCCCTCATTGCTGAAGAGTGTTGAACTTTCTTATTTTGCGGTTAAAAACAAACAAGTCAGTCTTTCCAGATTTGAAAGTAACACAAATATAATGTAACGCATTACTTTCCATAAAAAGTAACTAAGTAACATAGTTTTTAAAAATGTATCCTTATGACTAGTTTTGTGGTCCAGGGTCACATAAAAAAATTTGTACATGTAATACCATGTTTTTGACATTAAATTGTATCTACAATGGTGTATTATCTGCATAAATGATCATCATTTAAAATAAGAATGGTGTTTTGATATGCATCAGATTTTGATACCCGCTAATCATCTTCCAGTCTGCTTCACAATGGGTTCACATTAATTTTCTTTACTTTAATTTCAACCTTTTTCTTGATTTCAGCAAAACCCTCCACAATAGGTGTATGATCATGACTTAAGGAAGTATTTATCTTCTAATTAGCCATGTGAACTCTTACTATTCAAAATATGGTATAGTATTGCATATTTATCTTACATTTGATATATTATTGTGGACAATAGCCTCTCTATCGATGTGCTACTATTAAAATTACATACAGTTGACGTTGAAAGTTTACATATACCTTGCAGGATCTGCAAAATGTTAACTATTTCATCAAAATAATAGGGAAAATGCATGTTATTTTTTTTAGTACTGACCTGAATGAGATTTCACAAAAAGACGTTTTCATACAGTCCACAAAAGTTGCATTTATAAAAAATGCCCCCCGTTGATTCTTGATACTGTGTTGTTATTTGAATGATCCACAACTGTGTTTTGTTTTGTTTTTTATTTAGTGATAGTTGTTCATAAGTCTCTTGTTTGTCCTGAACAGTTAAGCTGCACACTGTCCTTCAGAAAAATCCTTCAGGTCCCACAAATTTGTTGGTTTTTTAGCATTTTTGTGTATTTAAATCCTTTCCAACAATGACTGTATGATTTTGAGATCCATCTTTTCACTCTGAGGACAATTGAGGGACTCATATGCAACTATTACAGAAGGTTTAAACACTCACTGATGCTCCAGAAGGAAAAACAATGCATTAGGAGACGGGGGTGAAAACTTTTGAACGGAATAAGGATGTGTACATTTTTCTTATTTTGCCTAAACATCTTTTTTTTTTGCTTTTTGCACTGCCCTTCAGAAGCTACAGAAGATACTTACATGTTTCCCAAAAGAAAAATAAGTTAAATTTACCCTGATCTTCAAATTCAAAAAGTTGTGTTTCCTAATAAAGCATCAGTGAGCTTTAAACCTTCTGTAATAGTTGCATAAGTCCCTCAGTTGTCCTCTGTATGATTTTGAGATCCATCTTTTCACACTGTCATTGTTGGAAAGGGTTCAAATACATAAAAATGCTGAAAACCCCCCAAAAATTGTGAGACCTGAAGGATTTTTTCTGAAGAATAGCAGACGGTGGATCATCCAGGGAACAACGCAGTAAAAATCAAACTTTTGAATGGGGTAATTTTTATAAATATGTGAACATCTTTTATGTGAAATATCTTATTCAGGTCAGTACTAAATAAAAAAATAACATGCCTTTTGTTGATCCCTCTTATTTTGCTAAAATAATTAACATTTTACAGTTTCTGCAAGGTGTATGTAAACTTTTGACTTCAACTATATCACTCATCCCTCAACTAAAACATATGAGAATTGATATTTAGTTCACGAATCTGAAACGGTTATCTTTATTTAACAAAAGTCTTTATTTCACAGAAGTTACATGTTAAACCAGTAAGGGCGTTTCCTGTTGCGCTCCACTATTCTCTTGTCTTTATCTGCTTCAGAGGGCGTTTCATTTTTATACAAAACAACAGACTCTACAGCAGGAGCGTTGAGAGGTCCGCCTTCCATGATGGAGATTTGTTTGCGTATCATCCCAGTCTCCTTCCTGATCTTTTCATAGCAGAATCCACACAGAGTATGCTTCAGTTTCATGTTGCCACACTCTGGACACGGCTCAATGTTGTACTGGGGAAAAAAAAGGTAAATTGCTGTTTATTATAACACAGCGTTACATTGGAAATTCTTTTATTTTGTATAATGCTATAGTTGGAGACCAGGGGTACCAGTGCGTCTGTACCTGGACTTTAATCAGTTTATTTGGGTGCCGTCTTCTGCAGCGATTGACTTCAATGGTTCTTCTCTTTTTAGGAGCTGCCATCCAAAAGATACTGTCCAAAAAACTGGGCACAGAGTTTTCTCCATCACTGCTGTGATCGGATTGAGGAAGAATCTGGGGACCATTTACTGCCAGAGCTGGACCTGAAGAAAAGTTTTATGTGATAGATTAATAAAATAACAAATGCAAATGCATTTCAAATATACTACTAGTGAAAAGATTTTTAAAGTTTTTAAAGCAGTCTCTTCTGCTCACCAAGCCTACATTTATTTGATCCAAATACAGCATAAACAGTAAAATTTTGAAACATTTTTACTATTTAAAATAACTGTATTCTATTGAAACATATTTTAAAATTAATTATTTTTTGTGATTTCAAAGCTGAATTTTTAGCATCATTACTCCAGTCACATGATCCTTCAGAAATCATTCTAAATTCTGATTTGCTGCTCAAAAAATTATTATTATTATCGTTAAAACAGCTGATTTGATCTTTTTTAGGTGTCTTTGATGAATAGAAAGTTTAGAAGAACTTTTGTAAACATCATTAATGTTTTTATCATCACTTTTGATCAATTTAAAGCATCCTTGCTAAGCAAAAGTATTAATTTCTATCATTTCTTTCACAAAAAATGTGTTGACTCCAAGCTTTTGAATGGTATAATGTATAATGTTACAAAAGCTTTTTTTTTCTTCATATAAATGCTGATCTTTGGAGCTTTTGGATGATTTCTGAAGGATCATGTAAAACAAGACTGTAGTGATGATGATGAAAATTTAGTTTTGATCACAAGAATAAAATTCAGTATAAAATATATGAATAGTGAAAATATTTTACAATATTACTGCTTTTGTTGAATTTTAATAAATGCATGCATTGTGAGCAGAAGAGAATTCTTTAAGAAAAAATATTAAAAATCTTACTGTTCAAAAGCTTTTGACTGGTAGTGTACTTTACCACAATCACTCTCCATTATTTATTTATTTATTTATTTTTAATAAAAGAGACTTTTTTATATTATTATTATTATTTTACATTTTTTCATTAAATAAAAAACTGATATCAATTCATATTTTGCATTAAAATAAAAAAAAAATATTCCATATATTTTTATTAACATGTGATCTAATTAGCATCATAAATTAAGTAAATATTATACATCTTAAGAATTAATTAATTCCGATTAAAGAGACTTTTCGCTCTTATATACTTATCCTTAAAAACACAACAGATTGCAGTGCGCCTGCTTGAGCTATTGGCTTACCAGAGATAATGACTTTTTACAACCAAATCTATATTTAATACCACAAATGAATGCTCAGTCAAAGGAAAAAACGTAAATGACCTTAAAATAGTGTGAAGTAACGTTATAGTGATATAAAAGAGTGTAATACAGTAAACGCACTCACCAAAGCTGTCAAATCCCGCTGCTTGCGCCAAACGGAGTTCGAGACGGTTCAGAAAACGTCCGACAAATTGAAGTAAGCCCGATAACGACATTATGCACGATATTAATTTCACATGTACAAACCTAACATCCTCACGGTCACAGTTTATGCGCATGCGCGTTGTTTTCGCCCGTGCATTCTGGGATTTGTAGTACAGCATTGTAAGCTTCTCCTTCTTTTTGAGCGGGTGAGGGAGCAATATGCTCAGAACAAAAGATTAAACGAAAAGAAAATTTTATATTGTTAGATTTATATTGTTAGATAATCATGTAACATCCAACGTTATTTTAAACTTAGATTTAGACTGCAATACCCACAATTCATTGAAATCGTTCAACCAATCAGATCAATTAAGCGCGTGACGTCACTTCCCCAACAGTCAGACACAGCCATGGCAGAAAGAGGGTACAGTTTCTCCCTCACCACTTTCAGGTAATAAACATCACGATTTTGTAATATCCAAGTGTTTATTAAGATCAAATGAGTGTGTGTTTGTGGCGAATGGCGAAGCGCGAGTTTGGAGAGCGTTTTCGTCAATTAAAGGCGTTTATATCATTATCCGGCGCTGATGCAGAGTCACTGTGTTTGCGATGCAGCGCTTATTTCATTCATGTGCATCAGCATTCATGAATAGAGTAAACTAAACATTTGATATATCCCAGAGTAACAAATTTAACACCATGGGTGTTTAAAGACAGGCTGGGGTCAGTTTTGTCTTTGTGAATGGTACTTGTTGATTTTACTTTCACTTTCAGTGTATGATGGGAAGCTGTTCTTACATATATCCTTGAATGCTCATACAGTTTATTTATTTATTTTTATTAATGCTTGAACAGGTGAATAACAAAAGGCTAAAGTGCCAAGTACAATCTAAAAAGTACATATACAAGAATATACATAACCAACAAACAAATTAAATACAATAAAATAAAATACATACACAAATAAAAATTAGGGCTGTCAAACAATTAATCGCATCCAGAAATAAAAGTTTATATTTACATACTATATGTGTGTTTACTCTGTATATTTATTATGTATATATAAATACACACACATACATGTAGATATTTAAAAAAATATTTATATGTATATATATTTATACCTGTTTACAATTTAGATTATAAATAAATATAAATATTTTAGATATAAATCAAAAATATTTTTCCTTAATATATACATGCATGCGTGTGTATTTATACATAATAAATATAGACAGTACACAAACATATAGTATGTAAACAAACTTTTATTTTGGATGCGATTAATCGTTTGACAGCACTAATTTTTATTAATGCTTGAACAGGTGAATAGTGCTAATTCTTTACATACCACAGAGAAAAAAAGCTTTCTGATTGCTGAATTTACAACAATGAATATGAAACTTAACAAGTATAATCAACAGATAAGCTTAGAACCTCTTGTCATAGTTCAAAAAGCCAAATATTACATATTCATATAATAAAAGAAAGTTGGACAACACTTTGCCATTTATAAATCTAGAAACCTCCCACCATAGCCTCTTTGTATATTGACAATAAGATAAAATATAAAAATATGATGGACTGTTTCTGGATGAAATGAACAGAATGAACAATTTACATCTATATCTTCAATAAATCTGTTTAAAAAATGCTTTGCAGGGTAAAAATTTGTGCAGTATCCTAAATGAAATATGAAATAATTTTGTTTGTATGCTCATACAGTTTATTTATTTATTTATTTTATTAATGCTTGAACAGGTGAATAACAAAAGACAAAAAATATAAAAAGTATATATAAACTATACAAGAATATACATAACCAACAAATAAATTAAATACTATAAAATAAAATAAAATACATAAATACAATTATAAAAAATAAAATAAAAGGCCTTGCTAAATCACAATAGCTTACACTTATCAAACAAAGACACAGTTTGAACATCTTTTTGTTTGCACTCTCCTTAATAGTGCTTCTATAAATACCTAATACTTTTTTCATTATTATAATAAAGTATAAGTAAAGCAGAATTTTTTTGTGACCATGTAAAAGTATTACATTTTTATGAGGACTAGCATTTTGTATATTATGCATGCCTCATTTGTATATTTTGAATCTGTAAATGGGTAACAATGCAACACAAAGCTTTTTTATGATTTAAAGGAAAAGAAAAAGCAAATCCTAGTCAGCATGTCAAAACAACTTTTTATTTGTTTTCAGCCCTTCAGGGAAATTGGTCCAGATTGAGTATGCTCTGGCAGCAGTGGCAGCTGGTGCTCCTTCAGTTGGAATAAAAGGTTAGTATGTTCACTTATTTACCTAATATTTATAAAAATGTATTGTTTTAGCATGTGCTTTCTGAACTGTTTCTTTGTAGCAAGTCACTTTAACTTTGATTTTAACCTTGTTTCTTTTTCACAGCTTCAAATGGTGTTGTTCTGGCTACGGAAAAGAAGCAAAAATCTATACTGTATGATGAGCAAAGTGTTCACAAAGTAGAGCCCATAACCAAACACATCGGTATGGTCTACAGTGGCATGGGTCCAGACTACAGGTATGGATTTTGGATCTTGTATATAATAAAAAAAAAATGTAGTAGACATTTAAAACTATAGTTTTAATACATTTAAAGGAGAAGTTCACTTCCAGAACAAAAATTGACAGATAATTTACTCACCCCTTGTCATCAGAGATGTTTGTGTCTTTCTCTCTTCAGTTGTAAAGAAATTATTTTTTGAGGAAAACATTTCAGGATTTTCTATGGTGCCCACGAATTTGAACTTCCAAAATGCAGTTTAAATGCAGTTTCAAAGGGCTCTAAACAATTCCAGCTTTTCTAGCAAAAACAATCTGTTATTTTATTTAAAAAATTACAATTATTAGTTTTTCAACCTTAAAGAAAGAGGTTAAGAAAAGCCTGAAGAAGGAAAGAAAGACATGAACGTCTTGGATGACAAAGGGGTGAGTAAATTATCTGTACATTTTTGTTCTGGAAGTGAACTTCTCCATTAATGCACACAAACGCTTCACCCAAAAATGAAAATGAACTCGCCCTGAGGTCATCCAAGATCACAACAGATTTGGAGAAATTTCATCACTTGTTCCTGTGGAGTGAATGGGTGCCGTCATAACGAGAGTCCAAACTCTGCAGATAAAAGAACATCACTATAATTAGGGCTGTGCGGATAAACGATATCACGATAAAATATATGTTGATAACGATGATAAACTCTAGGTATTTTTACTCAATATGGATTAATATAAGAGCCAATCACACAGCAGAAATATGCGACAACAGCCAATCAGCTTTTAACATTCACCTCAAAGAACAAAGTCAATTTCCTACTGCACTTTGCAAAGCAAACTCGACACAAGATCGACAAAAATGAGTGGAAGCAGCGACAAAAGTAAAACTAACCTTGAGTTATTATGCAAAAATGTTGAAATTGTGGACAAAAAAGGTAGCACCAATTCAGTTATATGGAAGTGGTTTGGCTATTTGAAAAGCGATAAGACGTAGATTTAAACGATCTGTAAAATATGTTGTAAGCGTTTTACACACTAAGTGGACTGGCTAGAAATTGTATAGTTTTATGTTATAGTTTTATTTTGCACAATTAATCTACCTCTTAAAGCCAGACACTGCTGACAGCCTAGTCTTCCTGACAACAAAAAAAAAATTGTGTGCAATTTCTAGTTTTGCACATTTACTTGTAGTTTTTAATTTATTTTAGTAAGTTGTCTTAATTTTTCAAGGCCAAATGTTTATTCTGTTTGTTTTAATATGTAATTATTGAACCCTCAAATTTTTGTGGCTTCCGTCATATAATTGGGATACTCTTTTAAAGCTGGCAGCATTAACAGTTTATATATCGAAATATATATCGTTATCGATCAATGTGGGAAAAAATTATCGAGGTTACATTTTTGCCATATCGCCCAGCCCTAACTATAATCCACCAGTAGTCCACACAACTCCAGTTCATCAATTAACATTTTGTAAAGCAAAAAGCTGCATGTATGTCAGACACTGTTGCTTCTAGTCAAAATCCATTATCCATTATAACACTTCTTTTAGTGAAAGTTATCCCCTGTTGTCCTTTCACATTAAAATACTGCTTTGGATTGTTTATCGTAAACACTGCTTGATCTGTGCATATTTCTCTCCTGATTCAGAAGAGATGACTTTTTCACCAGAGTAACAATAATATATAATAATAATATTTTCAATATTGTTGTACTTATAGAAAAGTGGGATTATATGCAGGGTTCCCAAGGGTCATGGAATACCAGGGATTTTTGTTTGTTGCTATACATTTTTTAGTTTCCATTTATCAAAATGTACATTTTCTAAAGTGTATTTTCTTTTATTGCATTGTTTCACATGTTTTTCCTATTGCTATTGTTATGAAAGCATAAAAACCATAAATTAATTTCTTTAGAAACGGTAAAGCAGTAAAGTAAAGTGCATTTAATGGACAAAAAAACCTAAAAAAGTAATGTATAAGTGTGTTTTGTACTAAAAACATCTGTGAGCAAGTAAATAAAGCTTGCAAATAGATGGAACCATTGATTATAGGTTGTGGAAATTCAGCTTTTTAGTCAGTAAAAGTCAGGTAATTTGATGTTTGGCTTAAAGTGGGAATTATTGACGCTCAATATAAGAGTTTTCTTGTAACGAGTTTTAATCACATGTACAGGGTTCTGGTGCGAAGGGCACGAAAGCTGGCTCAGCAGTACTTCCTGGTCTATCAGGAGCCGATTCCTACAGGCCAGCTTGTTCAGAGGGTTGCTTCTGTTATGCAGGAGTACACACAATCTGGGTATGTAATATGTCTCCATTGCAAATCAATTGTTCTAGAAGTTGCCCCACAAACTTTAAAAGCAGTATGCATCTGTTAAATGAACAATGGCATAACATGCAGATTTTGTGTCATGTTTTTGCTTTGACACAGAGGTGTTCGACCATTTGGCGTGTCACTCTTGATCGCCGGCTGGGATGAAGACCGTCCATACCTTTTCCAGTCTGACCCCTCGGTATGCTATTCACTTTGGTATTATAATTTAATTTAGTTTGTTGCATTGTATTAAAATTTTCCAAAGAGGCACAAAATCACTTTCACTGACTTTTTCCTTATATGTCCTACACAATTCAATCCGAATCCTTAAGAATTGGCTAAAGACACATCTTTTCCATCTTTATTTGACCCTCTAAATCTAGCATTCTCTATTCTATTTCTATTCTTATAAAGATAAATATAAAAAAATCTCTACTCTGTTATTTTTTTGTCTATCTTTTCTAACTTTGTCTTTTCTTTTTTCATTTCTATTATTATTATTATGTTGAAAACAGCTGAGTAGAATTTATTCAGGTTTCTTTGATGAATAAAAAATTCTGAAAAACAGCACGTTATAAATGTCTTCACTTAAATCATCGCTTTTGATCAATTTAAAACATCCTTCCTAAATAAAAGCGTTATTTTCTATTTAAATAAATAAATAAATAAATAAAAGTTATACTGACTCCAAGCTTTTGAACTGTATAGTGTATAATATTACAAAAGCTATTTATTTCAGATAAATGCTGATCTTTGGATCTTTCTATTCATCAAAGAAACCTGGAAAAAATGTACTGAACTGTTTCAAATATTGATAATAATAATTATAATAAATGTTGCTTGAACAGCAAATCAGCATATTAGAATGATTTCTGAAGGATCATGTGACACTAAAGACTGTAGTAATGATACTGAAAATGTGGCTTTGATCACAGGAATAAATTACATTTTAAAACATATTCAAATAGAAAACAGGTATTTTAAATTGTAAAAATATTTCACAGTATTACCTCTTTGGGAAGGCATTATTGTGCCTTCCCAAAGAGGCACA
This sequence comes from Cirrhinus molitorella, assembly GCA_033026305.1. Lineage (NCBI taxonomy): Eukaryota > Metazoa > Chordata > Actinopteri > Cypriniformes > Cyprinidae > Cirrhinus > Cirrhinus molitorella. Next base: position 1,698,011 of record CM065123.1, read on the forward strand.
AAATCACTTTCACTGACTTTTTCCTTAAATGTTCCCTCTTGGTGGAATAACCTACCCAATTCAATCCGAATCTTCAAGAATCGGCTAAAAACACATCTTTTCCGTCTTTATTTGACCCTAAATCTAGCATTCTTTATTCTATTTCTATTTCTATTCTTTAAAAAAAAAATTCTCTACTGTTATTTTTTGTCTATCTTTTCTAACTTTCTATCTTTTCTTCTTTTTATTTTCTAAAAAAACAAACAAAAAAAACTATAATATTGCAATATTGCAAAGAAGAAGAAAACAAAACAGAAAAAAGACAGGATCAACTTAATAACTTAATACAATTGAGAAATAATAAAAAAATAATAGTAATAATAAAAAAAACTGTCAAAAAACAAACAAACTAAAACCATCTTGCTCTATTCTTTTTCTATTCTATCTGTTTTCTATTAATTTACTACATAAGCTTGCTATGTATACTAAGCTAATCTGAGACTTGTCATAGCACATGTCAGAGCATTGCTGTTTTGTTGATTTGGGCTTCCATTGTCCTCATTTGTAAGTCGCTTTGGATAAAATCGTCTGCTAAATAACTAAATGTAAATGTAAAAAAATAAGATGGACTTTGTTCTATTTAAGGGAGCGTACTTTGCATGGAAAGCCACGGCGATGGGGAAGAACTATGTGAACGGGAAAACATTCCTTGAAAAAAGGTATAAAACATAACAAATGAAAGCATTTGATCCTTAGTCTTCATAAACATACAACGTTTGTTTCATTGTCTCGTTTGTTTAATTTTCCTGTTTTAGATACAATGAGGATCTGGAACTGGAAGACGCGATTCACACAGCAATTCTGACTCTTAAGGTAATGATTTACAACCCTAAAGGTCTGTTAATTGCAGTCATGTATTAGACACCATTATCATTTTTATACAAGATCCAAGATTAACTTTTGTCCTAGGCTAAAACATTTGTTAGCTGTGAAACTCTAGCTGTCAAAAGCCTCAAATTCACTTGGTAAATATTTAATTTAGACTCTATTTGCATAGAGTCTAAATTACATCAAACATCAAAAGTTATCTATGGCTGCTTTTGTTACAGGAAAGCTTTGAAGGTCAAATGACTGAAGACAACATTGAGGTGGGAATCTGCAATGAAGCAGGATTTAGGCGACTGACCCCAGCGGAGGTGAAAGACTACCTAGCTGCCATTGCTTAAATCACCTTTTCAAATGGTGGATTGAGCACTGATTGTCTTGTCTTCATTAGCATATCTTCATTAGTACTTATTCATGAGTGTGAGCAATGGCAGGGAAATAAGTGAAAGTTGCATTGTTTATATTTTGCTTTTCTTTCTTACTGAAGGGAAAAATAAACCAGTCTTTTGAAATCTTTGACTGTTTCCGTTTGTTCTGTTGTGCCTTGTTTTAGATTTGAGCTAAAACATGTATAAAATGTGTGTACAATTTGGGTTTATTTCATAACTTTAATCTGAAATTAAAGTAAAAAAGACACTGCCAGTCAAAAGAACAGTAAGATTTTAAAGCTTTTTTTTTTTTTTAAAGAAGTCTCTTCTGCTCAAGCCTGCATTTATTTTTATCCAAAGTACAACAAAAACTCTAAAATTTTGAAATATTTGTACTATTTAAAATATTTGAATATATTAAAAATAATTTATTCATGTGATTTAAAGCATCATTACTCCAGTCACTTATTATTATTATTATTATTATTATTATGTTGAAAACAGCTGAGTAGAATTTATTCAGGTTTCTTTGATGAATAGAAAGTTCATAAAAGCAGTATTTATCTGAAATAGTTATAAATGTCTTTACTTAAATCATCGCTTTTTATCAATTTAAAGCATCCTTGCTAAACAAAAGCATTAATTTCTATTAAAATAAATAAAAAAAACTAAAAAATTATATTGACGCCAAGCTTTTGAATTGTATAGTGTAAAATGTTACAAAAGCTATTTATTTTGGATAAATGCTGATCTGTGGATCTTTCTATTCATCAAAGAAACCCGGAAAAAATGTACTGAACTGTTTCAGATATTGATAATAATAATTGATAGTAATAAATATAATAATAATTATAGAATAATTATAATGTTGCTTGAACAGCAAATCAGCATATTAGAATGATTTCTGAAGGATCATGTGACACTAAAGACTAGTAATGATACTGAAAATGTGACTTTGATCACAGGAATAAATTACATTTTAAAACATATTCAAATAGAATACAGGTATTTTAAATTGTAAAAATATTTCACAGTATTACTGCTTTTGCTTGGAAAAACATTAACAATCTTACTTTTTAAAAACTTTAGATTGGTAATTATTATGTTATATTATATTATATTATATTATATTATATTATATTATATTCAATATGTCTTTGCTGTGTGTTTGATTGTCCAAAAACAAACTCATGAGGAGGTTTGGCCTGCATCAGCCAATCAGAATCTTGAGCGCCGCGTCACTTACGGCGCGCCAAAAATGAGCCGGTACTCCTGTCCACTAGTATCCCTACGCCAAATCGGATACAAATCCTCTTAAGTTTTTGTCAGTGAACGGTCCAGCGACTTCAGTTCTATAGTTTAACCATATTTATGTAAATAACACATGTATATTTGAAACAAGAAACTTGTCTTTAGGGTGGGGATTCGTTTAAACGGCTCTAGTTTTTCTCTCGCCAGCACACTCGTATTATGCGTTGTGTTATTTGACTGAAAGTGACGTTTGTGGCGCCAGAAATCAAGGAGGAGCGGAGTGCGTTTTCAAAACGATGTGTTTTCGTGCAAAGTACTGGACGCATTAAATTCTTGACAAAAACTTTCTGAGGTGAGTTTGACAGCGAATGGTCCGAGGGTCTTATACGGCTCGTTAAAGATGGTGATGTTACGCAGTAACGGTGATATGGACTCCAGTTCGGAGTTTCTCTCTCTGAACCCGCCTCAGCGAAAGTCCGCGCGGCTAAAAAAGGCCCATGATGACAGTTTAACAAGCGCCGAGGACAGTCCGGCTAATGTGAGTTAACAACTCTTCTTTACTAGTTCTGATATGTTAGTATTTTTGTGTTTACGTACAGTTAAAACATTCGCTTCAGCGAAACAAAGTTGGCGGTTAAAAGAGCGCGAGATGCTTGAGTGAACTCCTTGAGCGCGCAACATGTTTACTTTTACAGAATAAAACATTTTGATGATACATCGGATATACGCTGGTAATAATTTACATCGAGTATCTCTGTCTGAGATTTTTTTTTTATTCAGTTAAACGATGTGCATTTCTGTAAATGGCAAGTTTTTTGTTGGTTCACTTTTACGCAATGCATTATATACGCTTTTCACCATTTTAATCACCTGCATGTAGTTAAGTTGTGTGACATTTATGAAAAGTACCTGTAATTCGTGTCATCTCTTATATCATGTGAGGTCCTGCAAGTATAGTGAGGAATAATGCTGTTTAAAATGGTTTTATATATATATATAGCTTGTCAGACACTGCTATGATGTATGCATATGATCATTTTAGGGATTTTTGACTGTAAAGGAGGAAAACAACATTAGGAGCAGAGCTCAAAGAGGAAGACATATTACTTTTGCTGATATGAATGGACAAACAAGCAAATCCCCTCCAAAAGATGAGAAAAGTGGGAAGCATTTGAGGTGGGAGTGTCATGGTTTCATATTTCCTCTTAACCATTAATGGTCTGTTACGCTGTATTTATTAGATATGTAATCTGTTTATTCTATTATATATTTGTTTATAGGAAGTCTCCAAGATTTCAGGCAGAGGGGGAAAGGTCGGCAGATGAGCACACAGGTGGGCTTGTCAAAGTATTTGTGACCCTGGACGAAAAAACAGTCATAAGGGTCAATTGAAATATCTGAAAGCTGTATAAATAAGCTTTCCATTGATGTAAGGTTTGTTAGGATGGGACAATATTTGGCTGAGATGCAACTATTTGAAAATCTTGAATCTGAGGCTGCAAAAATATCTAAATATTGAGAAAATCGCCTTTAAAGCAAATGAAGTTCTTAGCTATGCACATTACTAATTAAAAATTAAGTTTTGATATATTTGCATTAGAAAATATCTTCATGAAACATGATCTTTGCTTAATATCCTTATTAGTTTTGACATAAAAAGACAAATCGATCAATTTGATCCATACAGTGTATTGTTGACTATTTCTACAAATATTCCGCTGCGACTTGTGACTGGTTTTGTGGTCCAGGGTCACATTTGATAAACATCAGACAGGAGTTTTGTTGATTCTCAGCTTGCTTAAAATGAATCCTTTTATTTTATTTTATTTATTTATTTTTTTCAGATGAGATGGAGTCGACTCCGACTTCTCGAAACCTTCGTGCTCGGATTCAAAGGCGAGAAGAAGATAGTGCCGTGAGACGTAGCTCCAGAATCACACGATATAAACTTGACGCCAGGAACCAGTCAGTCCTCTATGACAGGCTCATTACGAAGTATGCACTAATATAGAAAACACACAGTTATGTTTGTTTATAGACCAGTTTGGAGTAGACGTTAAAAGTTATGTCAAATGCCGCTGCAATCAGCATGCGCATCAGACCATTTAATGATCGCTCTGGGTTCACCATTTCTCGCTCCCGCTCCACTCCTCAGTCACTGATTTCAGAAACAGCGAAAAAAATAACAGGAGAGTTTCAAAGTGGCTCATTGAAACACTGTGTAAACTTTTTTCCTACCACATGCCAAGCTAAATAACATGGTTGTCAGCTTTTAAAAAGTATAATTGCAGCTTTTTGCAGTGCAAATTTTGTTTGTGATGAAAATAACTAAGTTTTCATTCATTCATTTACCTACGGATTGCTGCCTTTTATTTATTTATTTTTTTACAGATTTCTGCTCACTTGAAATTGAATACAGATGAAGCAGCACTGTAAAATTACATTTGTTTTAATGGATTATTGAGAGAGTGATTTAGTATGAATAAGTGTTGTACCTCTTTAAATCATGCTTTTACTTGAAAATATTCTTTGCTAAGAATTGAAAAGAATTCTTGCTAAATATGCTGTTCTATTATGGGCCGCTGGCATGAATTGTACTCGTGGTGGAGCGCTCTTGGAGTGAGTGAAAACCACAACGCTTCTCCCTTCATTCGATATCACACCGCTCCGCTCATATACTCTGATGCGCATTGTGGTGCCAGAAAAACACTGGTAACAAATGAAGGGAAACAAGTAAAATCCATGGAATAAGAAATACAAATATAGTTGTGCCTTCGGATGTCAGAATCTGAATGCAAATTATTTTTTATAAAATATTAACATCAAAGACACCATTAGAAGCTCAACACATGTATTTAAACAAACAGACTATGGATGAAACCTGCAATGATTACTCTACTTTACTTTTAAAGCAAATTTTAAAGATTTAAATAATTTGTCTACATAATATTCACTTATGCAGTTCATAGGGACATATTGTATTACAGTTACAGCTTAAAATACTATTTAAACTTATAACATTTGCCTTTTTTTTTTTTTTTGCAAATGCAAAATATCTTCTAGTTCAGACTTTATAACTCGATTTCACTTAACAATAGCAAGTGTGTCAATACTGAGGAAAAAAAGCCAGAAGTCTGGGATATAAACTCTGATTCTGATCTGAGAGGAAAAGAGTATGAAGAGTTGATTTTTCTTATCAGAATTGTGAGATATAATCTCGGAATTGTGAGAATAACATCAGAATTTTGAAATATAAACTCAATTATTTTATTTTATTTTTTTTATTCCATAAAATAAACCGCTACTTGAAAACTGTACACATCTGCCACCAGAAACTGTCAAACACCGAATTTGTCTATAAGGATAGTGATTAATTTATGTCAGACCTTTTTTGATAAGTTAAAATATATCTTTATATTCAGACTCACATGGGCAACCAGCTTTGCATGTGGATATTTCCATAGTTCTTGCCTCTAAGTGGCTGTTTTTGTCTGTTTTAGCACTGCAGAGGCTGTACTTCAGAAGATGGATGATATGCAGAAGATGCGTCGGAGACTCAGGAGCAGAGACAGTGAGGAGGAGGTGTGTTATTGAATCCTCCAGGATTGCTGTGAAAAGTCAGAACTTTACTCAACTCTGTCTCTTTTTAGAATTTGAGAATTTTCTCTGGGACAAAAAGGAAGAGGATCACAAAACCTTCAGTAAGAGGACAAGAAGAGAGTTCAGACAACCAGGAGAATGGTAATGATTGTGAATCAGGAACTCATTAACTGCATCTTTATCTTCAAGGATTAGTTCACTTCCAGAATAAACATTTCTTGTTAATTTACTCAGCCCTATGTCATCCAAGAAGTTCATCTTTTTTTCTTCTGTCAAAAAGAAATTAAGGTTTTTGAGAAAAAAAAATTCAGGATTTTTCTGCGTATAGTGGACTTCATTCAATTTGTACCTTTAACGTTAAACGTTAAAGGTACAAATTGCAGTTTCAATGCAGCTTAGGTAATGGTCTAATCTAGCGAAACGATTGGTCGTTTAAAAAAAAAAAGACAATTTATATACTTTTTGTAAACACTGGGTTTACACTTTTTCTCCACAATATGGAGAAAAATCCTGGAATGTTTTGCTCAAAAGCTTTAATTTCTTTTCAACTGAAGAAAGAAAGACATCAACATCTTGGATGACATTGGAGGTGAGTAAATTATCAGAGTTTTTATTCTGGAAATGAACAAATTCTTTAATTACTACAGCCTCACAAGTTTTTGGAAACTTAAACCAACCTGTTTTTATTTTCCAGAATATAGTGATCAAGAGGAGGAGGGAGAGGATGGAGAAGGTGAGGAAGAGGAAAATGACGAGGCCGATGAAGACGACGAGGATGAGGATGAAGACGAAGAAGACAATGGAAAGCGCTATGAGTTTCGGCAAAGAAAAGCTGTTGTGCGTTACCAGGCGCCTCTTGAAGGTTGGTGTTATTGTACATTAAACAGACCATGCATTGAAACATACTTGGATACATCTTTTTCTGTGTTTCATTATTTCCTTTTTAATTACAGAGCCAAAAAAGCAGAGCATATTTTTTAAGCGTCACTCCACCCCGATTAGACGAAGATATACATTTAGCTCCTCAAGTCCCAGAAGCCTATACAACAACAGGAGGGGCACCAGGTCAGTACAAGTCATCTGTTTTTCTCAACATAATTTAATCCAATTTCAAGAAAGAGCAAAGTCTCGGATAATTAAAATCAAAATTAAAGTTTTTTTTTTGCTTTTAGCATGAATATGTTAGCCTCAAGGTTATCTATAAGCTAGTGTGCTTCACAACAATGACAAAATTTAATTTGCATTTACAACGATTTTGATGACGTCACCCTGCACTTCAGCTTTCTGTTCAATCAAATGCTCTCTAGAATTCAAAGCGTCCCATAACTACACTATAAATAGACACTGAAGCTGCAGCTGAAATCGGTCATTTGTTCACAGAATTAGTATTTTCTGTATGGTGAATGGCACCTAGTGCGCTGTATAGGGGATGGGAACCGATTTAGACAATGTTAATATGCTTTCCGTTGGGGCAAAAGAAGAGCTTTGAATTGACAGGGTCTTTTAAAAAACAGATCTGCACAATATACACAATGCAGCGGTCAAATACATTGTTAAAATAAAAAAATAGTGCAGTTGGAACTCACTTCATCACCCAACATTCAGCTTTTGAATAGTCGAGTATTAGTAATGCACATTCCTGCTTTGCACTGTAGTGTCTGTGTTATAATCTTAGAAGCACTCATGTGTTTCTACTCATCTTTGTTTGTTTTTTGTGCTGTAGTTGTAGCAAGAATGAGGGTGATGGGTAAGACCAATATTTCTCGCAGCCTTTCTTTATCACATCTGCATGTGGATAATTAAGGGACTTTCAAAATGGGACTTTTCAATCTGCGATACGTCACGCAAACATAGTTATGACACAGATGTTTTGGGTACATTTCAAATGAATGTGTTTTTGAAAGAGATACTGTGATAAAGGTGGTGGCAGCATATTTTATGAAAGTTTAAAAATGCGATCTTTTTGTGCTTTTGACTTTCTCAATTTCAGGAGAAGACATGCCATCCACAGTAGTGACTCCACCTCATCATCTTCTTCAGATGAAGAAAAATTTGAGAGGCGGAGAAGTAAGAGTCGTAACCGGTCAATAAACAGGTAAAAGCTTTTAGTGAGAACTATTTATGTTACAGTTGATATGTGACCATAAACCACAAAACCAGTCATGGGTCAGTTTTTTTACACTGAGTTTTATACATCATCTGAAAGCTGAATAAATAAGCTTTCCACTGGTGCATGGTTTGTTAGGATAGGCCGAGATACAACTATTTGAGAATCTGAGGGTGCAAAAAAGTCTAAGTATGGAGAAAATCACCTTTAAAGTTGTCCAAATGAAGTTCTTAGCAATGCATATTACAAATCAAAAATTAAGTTTTTGCATATTTACAGTAGGAAATTTACAAAATATCTTCATAGAACATGATCTTTACATAATATTATAAGGATTTATGGCATGAAAGAAAAATCAATCATTTTGACCCATACAATGTATTTTTGGCTATTGCTATAAATATACTTGTGCTACCTAAGACTGGTTTTGTGGTCCAGGGTCACATATGCTTTCAAAAGTCTAAGAAAAAAACTGCATGACATCATTATCTGTTAATTTTGTCATATTTAAAAGCTAAACTACAGTAAAAAAAAACCTAAACACATTTCCCTTGTAGATGCCTCCCTATGAATTTACGGAAGGAGGATTTGTTGGGAGTCCACAAGGACAGGATTAAAATTGGAGCAAGTCTTGCAGATGTTGATCCAATGCAAATTGACCAAACGGTATGCATTTACCACTCAAATTGAACTTTAAATATTGTTGAGATCTATGATTGACTGTTTGGTTTCCATCTGCAGGTGCGCTTTGACAGCATTGGAGGTTTAGGCAAACACATCTCTGCGCTAAAGGAGATGGTTGTGTTTCCTTTACTCTACCCTGAAGTCTTTGAGAAGTTTAAGATTCAGCCTCCAAGGTATGCAAAGCAATATTGACAAATATTTACATTAAAATGACTTCCCAACAGTTTGCAAAAAAATGAGAGGTAATGCTGAATATCTCCTTTGGCAGAATGTACAGTGGTGGCCAAAGTTAGTAGAACACTAGTATTTTCACCAGCTAAAAAATGGTTTTAATCAGTTATTTCTATCTTTTGCACTAGTGTGTCAGTAGGAAATACCAGTTTATATTTGCAAGCAATCATTTTGCCATTATTTTGTAATAATCGAGTGCGCTTTGTTTGCACAAGGAGTCTGATAACAGCAAGTGCTCCACACAGAGATCTGGGGCCAGTTGCATAAACTTAGCCTCTCTGTTAAGACCAGGGTTCCCACGGGTCATGGAATTTCTGGAATATCATGGAATTTTAAAAGGTTTTTAAAATGTTTTCAGACATTGAAAGTCAGGGAATTTTATATTAATTTTGTCCAAGTCATGGAATATCAGGGATTTTTGTTTGTTGCTTTCAGTTTTTGTTTCCATTTATCAAAATGTAATTTTTCTATACCGTTGTTGTTTCACTCATTTTGCCTATTGTTATGGTTAGGTTATGGCTATGAAAGCATAAAAATTAATTTAGAATAAGTTAATTTCTGTAGAAATAGTATAGAAAAATATCTAAGTGCATTTAACAGGTAAATCAAACAAAGAAAGTACTAAAAAACATCTGTGATCAAGTAAATGAAGCTTGCAGATGAATGGATCCGTTCATTATAGGTAATGGAAATTTAGCGTTTTAGTCAGTGAAAGTCAGGGAAAAGTCAGGGAATTTGATGTTTGGCTTAAAGTGGGAACCCTGTAAGACAGTGTCTTAAGTACTAGTTTGACCAACTATCAGTTAACCAAAGGGTAATCAGTCATATATTTTTTTTAATTCATTGAGTTGAATCCAAAAAATAAGACTGATTACCCTTTGGTTAACTACTAGTTGGAAAAACTAGTAGTTAAGACATTGTCTTAACATGAAGGCTAAGTTAATGCAACTGGCCCCTGATCTCATCATCCAGTCTGTCTGGAATGATTTAAGGGAACAGAACAAACTGAGACAGACTAAATTTAGAAGAACTGTGGCAATATCTCCAAGATGCTTCAAGACGCTTACCTGCAAAGCTACAGTACTGTTAAAGGTTTTTTGCACTTTGGTAAAAACGCTGTAAAATGAGGATGCTGTCAAAAATGATGTCATAAATAGATTTTCTTCAGCATTCAACATTTTGCGTGACCATACTTTGCGTTTAAAGCAGCTTTTGCTTTTGGTGCACTTGTTCATAGTTTATTAGGTAGCTTTGCAGGTAGGTTTCTTGAAGCATCTTGGAGACGTTGCCACAATTCTTCTGGATTTAGTTTGTCTAAAAACCATTTTTTAGACATTTTTGTTATCACTGTATGTTGATTAAATGCTATGTGTTTCCAGAGGCTGTCTGTTCTATGGCCCTCCTGGCACAGGAAAGACTTTAGTAGCTCGAGCACTAGCGAACGAATGCAGTCAAGGTGAGAGGAAGGTGGCGTTCTTCATGAGAAAAGGAGCAGACTGCCTCAGCAAGTGGGTGGGCGAGTCTGAGAGACAGCTTCGCCTCCTGTTTGACCAGGTTGCCCATATTTAAATTAAAATTAAATTTCATTTCAAAATGGTCATTCACGAATGCCTAATTTTGTCTGCGTCTTTTGTTTCAAAGGCATACCAGATGCGTCCTGCAATTATTTTCTTTGATGAAATTGATGGTATCGCACCTGTTCGGTCCAGCCGGCAAGACCAGATTCACAGGTATGTTAGTCTGCATTTTTGTTAATTAAATTCATCTTTTCTTGCGGTCCTGTTATGAAACTCTTAAATGGTTTGTTTCTATTGTCTGAAGCTCCATCGTGTCCACTCTGTTGGCTCTGATGGATGGGCTGGACAGCCGTGGTGAGGTGGTTGTTATTGGAGCCACTAACCGTCTGGACTCCATCGATCCTGCACTCAGGCGACCCGGAAGATTTGATAGAGAGTTTCTCTTCAACCTACCAGACAGAGAGGTGGGAGTTTGCAGCTCTGTTGTGGAACGCCTTATTCAGTGTTTATTTTTTATCTGCAGTTTTTGTTTCATTTTCTTACAACCTAAAAGACACTGTTACTGATTCGTAGGCTCGCAAAGATATTTTGAAGATTCATACTAGGCTGTGGGATCCGCAGCTGTCTGACGTGTTTCTTGAAGAGTTGGCTGACAAGTGTGTTGGTAAGTGCTCTCAGGGATGTGATTATTTTTTTTTTTTATTTTTTTTTTTTTTGTTGTTTTTGTTTTTTTTCCGTATTTTCCGACCTCTGAGGGATGACACATCTGATTTGCGTAGATCAGAGGTTGCGCAAATTGAAATCGCGCAAATGGCCTTAAGCAATTAATTTAATAAACTGTGAAAAGATTGTTTTCTGAAACATCATGGATGGAGTCCTGAGAGCGCTGTATGAGCTTGCGGTGCCATCTGCAGGACAGTTAACGTTAAAAGCGTTCAAATGATTCAAAGCGCCATATGCGAGTAGAATCAGAGCTGAAACGGGTTACTCGAACTGGTAACGTTTTATTATATTACATAATGGACTGTAGTCTGAATGTGCTACATGTCTGCTGTTATAGTACTGTTTTTAGTTTTGATTTTCTCTGCACTGCACTTGATTTGAGCTGCTTTAATTTGTATTTAGGAATGGAACATTCATCATTAGAATAGTTTATAAATCTGTTGTTTACAAAGAAGTTTCAGTGTCACATCCTTCTGAAATTATTCTTATATGCTGATTTGCTGCTCAAGAAACATTTCTCATAAAAACAGTTTTGCTGCTTAATGTTTTTGTGGAAACCATGATAGCTACCACTCAAACATTCGTATAAGATTTAAAAAAAGAGAGAAATTAGTAATTTTATTCATCATGCATGAAAGTGATTAAAATTGAGTGAAGACATTTAAAATCATTTCCATTTAATAAATGCATTAACACATTTAATTAATATGATAAATTTAATTAATTTAATTACACATTTAACTTTATATTTATCAAAAAATCTGGAAAAATAATGTGTAATCACCATTTCCACACAAAATATGATGCAGCACATTTGTTTTCAACATTGATGATAATCAGAAATGTTTCTTGAGAGTCAAATAAATTGTAATGATTTCTAAAAGATCATGTGACACTGAAAATTGGAGTTATGATGAAAATTAGAATTGCATCACAGGAATAACATTACATTTTATATATATATATATATATATAATATTTATTTATTTATTTATTTTTTTTGTAGTAATATTTCACAATATTGCTGTTGTTGTTTTTTTTTTTTTTTTTTTTTTTGATCAAATAAATTCAGCCTTGAGCAGATATTTATAGATATTTGCAATGTTTCCTTTTGGCAGGTACTTTAACAATAATAACTATTTATCTAACTAATAATTCTATATACTTTTAATATATTATAGTAATTTATTATAATGTATTATATTGTTATGTTTAATAAATGCTGCTTTTTATTTTATACGATATAAGGTCCTGCTGTATTTGAGTTTTGGGTAGTAGTGTTATGTAACATTCTGCTGTTCTAGTATTCTCACTCCTCTAGTACTCTCAATTTTGGCATTTAGAGCCCTCAGACTGTCCAAGTGGGCGGTTCTTGTCCAGAATGGGCTGCGCTCATGCAATCATCCCTGATTGTATATCAATAGTCAAAACTCTCCCTGTGCTTCCAGGTTATTGTGGTGCAGACATCAAAGCTATATGTTCGGAAGCAGCTCTTTGCGCCTTGCGTAGACGCTATCCCCAGATCTATGCGTCCTCCCAGAAACTCCTCCTGGATGTGGAGTCCATCAGCGTGGGTGGCCAGGACTTCCTCTCGGCCATGAGGAAGATAGTTCCAGCTTCACAGAGGGCAGTGGCCTCTCCAGCTAAAGCACTCACACCGGTTATTGAACCCCTGCTGAGCTCTGCTCTCAATAATGCCATGGAGATGCTGCAGAGACTCTTTCCTCATGTAGAGAAGGGCCTCAAAAAGAAAAGCGATACTGGTAAAAACAGCTCATCCACATGACACTCAGAACACACATGGATCACTGTAGCAACCAAATGTAACACCCTAATATCATGTCAATGAGTTTTGCATGGAGTAACACCACTTTTGTTTAGGAATAATTAACACAAGTAAATAATTTCTGTTTCAGAAGGTGCGTCTGGCATCTTGGATGATCTACTGCAGAGTGAAGATGAGGGGTCCTCTGTGTGCATTACTAATAAAGGCCAGAAGAACAGTGGACCGGCTGCATCTGCTCTTCATCTGAGCAGGTTAGAACTGACTTCTGCGCTGTCTTGGTGCATTTGGAGAAGCATAAGAAATATTCTAAACAAAGCCTGATGTTTTATTGTGGCAAATAATGCACTGTTATTCAGTTTAAAGGTTAGACATGAGTGATATACAGTGTCGTGCATAGTTTATCGTTTCTTGACTGAACTGTTCATATGTGGTTTTAGACTCACTTGGATGTAAGTTCACACATTTTGGATGTAATTTATCACACATTGATTATAATCAATGATGATAATACAGTTGAGGTCAATTTTTCATGCACATGTTAATTATTTTACCAAAATAAGGGGGATCATACAAAATGCATGTTATTTTTTTATTTAGTACTGATCTGAATAAGATATTTCACATAAAAGAAGTAATGAATGCAGGAAAAACAATGCATTTGGAGCCAGGGTTGTAAACTTTTGAACCGAATAAAGATGTGTATGTTTTTCTTATTTTGCCTAAATATCGTATTGCTTTCATTTAGTACTGCCCTTCAGAAGCTGCAGAAGATGCTTGTATGTTCCCCAGAAGACAAAATAAGTTAAATTTACCCTGATTTTCAAATTCAAATCAAGTTTTCAGCTCTTAATGCATTGTTTCCTTCTGAAGCATCAGTGAGTGTTTGAAACTTCTGTAATAGATGCATATGAATCCCTCAGTTGTCCTCAGTGTAAAAAGATGGATCCCAAAAAAACATGGTCATTGTTGGAAAAGTTTAAATACACAAAAATGCTGAAAAACCAAAGAGTATATGGGACCTGAAGGATTTTTCTGAAGAACAGCAGGCAGTTTAACTGTTCAGGACAAACGAGGGACTTATGAACAACTAAAAAAAAATGTGGATCAGATGTGGATCATTTAGGTAACAACACAGTATTAAGAATCAAATTCAACTTTTATTTTCTTTTGTAGACTATATGTAAATGTCTTTAATGTGAAATATCTTATTCAGGTAGGTACTAAATAAAAAATAGCATGCATTTTGTAAGACCCCTCTTATTTTGGTAAAATAACATTTTGCAGATTCTGCAGGTCTTTTGACCTCCGCTGTAGTTATTGTCGTGCCATCTTGGACAAATTCTAAGGCATTCTACGATTTGCCTAAAAAAGATACCTTAAATGTCTTTGTGTTGCTACTTAGTTTTTGTAACATACTTCAGATTATGAGTCCAAAGCTTGAAGCTTCAAAATGTTCAGTAGCTACAGAATATTCACTGATGACAGTAGTGAAATTTGCTTTGGCCGGTCTGTCATCCCTGTGCTTAATTTCTTTTATTACATGTATTACAGGAGTGCCCTGCAGCAGCCCACCTCATTCAGACCTAGACTGCTGCTCTGTGGGACATCAGGCTCTGGTCAGACCTCACACTTGGCTCCTGCTATTCTTCACACCCTGGAAAAGTTCACTGTTTATACCCTTGACGTTGCTGTGCTGTATGGGGTCAGTTCAGCCACCCCAGAGGAGGCCTGTGCACAGGTGAACTCACTAAATTCATACTAAAAATCAAGATACTTGGATAAACTTGTTTTATTAAATGACTATCAATCTGTATTGTACATTAGGTGTTTTGTGAGGCGAGGAGAACCACCCCCAGCATTCTGTATATTCCACACATCCAGCGCTGGTGGGACACTGTTAGCTCCACTTTAAAGGCCACATTCATCAGTCTCCTGCAGGGCATCCCTTCATTTTGCCCATGCCTCCTCCTCGCAACATGCAGCTTTCCTCATGACACGCTCTATCCTGAGGTACCACGTGTGCTGTATAAACAATAAATTAAATATAGCAAACTTATTGCATGACTTATTTTTGTTTACATACCTGTTTAAAGGTTCAGGACCTTTTCCATGTTGAGTATGGTGAGGTCTTCAATGTTCCACTTCCATCTCGGGAGGAGAGGCTCAGATTCTTTGAGGGTCTTATTTTAAATCAAGCTGCAAAAGCACCAGCGTCTAAGAGAGAAGCAGGTTAGTATTTTTTTCTGTAATCGTTTTTACATCCTTAGTATTTGCATGCACACCTGTGATAAATCCCACTTTCCTCTTAGTCCTCCAGGCACTGGAGGTGTTACCGGTGGCCCCTCCGCCGCCTCCCCGCCAGCTCTCTAAGCAGGAGATGCAGAAGCTAGAAGAGCAGGAAGAGGACACGCTCAGGGAACTCCGCCTCTTCTTGCGGGATGTCACCAACCGACTGGCACAGGACAAACGCTTCAAGGCATTTACAAAGCCTGTAGACACAGAGGAGGTAAGGCAAAAAAAAGTATTAACTCTCTCCAGCTGTTGATATTTGTGAACCATGTGCTCACTGAGGTCATATGATTTTGGTTTTGTTTTTGGGGCAGGTTCCCGATTACACTACAGTCATCAAACAGCCTATGGACCTGTCCACAGTTCTCTCCAAAATTGATCTGCACAAGTATGATACCGTGGCGGCTTTCCTGCAGGATGTGGATCTGATCTGGCAGAATGCCCTCGAATACAACCCAGACAGAGACCCCTCAGGTAAGTTGAAAAATAGAAACCAGTTCAATATCTGCAAATGTGATAATGACTTTATACAATAGTTAAAGTTATTATGGTTAAATTTTAGACAGACCAAACCCAAAACCACAGCTGAACTGTTGTGTGTCCCTAAGGAATACGCAGCGGTGTTTCCTTACTGAATTAATCCAGTGTTTTTAATAAGTGAAGTGAGCCAATGGATCAGTCACCCCATTCATAAAGAAACTCACTTGTTTTGTTTCTGAAAGAATCAGCCATTTGAAAGAATCATGACCACCTACCAGCAGTTTTAGTGTAATAATATTCACAATAATATTATATATTTATATATTTATTCTATATTTGATAAACAAAATTCAAGCTTGAGTGAGTATAAAAGACAACCAAAAACTTTGTAAAATTGTAACTTTTACAGTTTCCATTTAACTTGGCACATTTATACTCAGATTTGTGGTCAAGGGTTTGTCAGCATTTTACTTTAAAGGGAATTCTGGGTATTAAGACTAGTATGGCTTAATACTCAGGGTTCCCTTTAATAGCATGTCCAGTCAGTTTTCAGTGTTAGAACTATTCTTTATGATTCTCCAAGTGTGTTTTGCATAATTGCATAACTTTTGTGTGATTTTTCTGTAGCATGCAATATCTATGTTTGTGTTTGTAACAGATCGCCTCATCCGACACCGTGCCTGTGCTCTCAAGGACACTGTGCATGCCATAATCAGAGATGAATTAGATGAGGACTTTGAGAAGATCTGTGCTGAGATCAAGGAGTCTCGCAACAAACGAGGTTTCACTGATGCTACTTTAGATCATCTATAGATTGGAGTGAGACTGTGGCCGTCGCTCACATTTCTGATGTTTTATTTTCAGGCTCCACCTCATCGCGGTTCACTCCGGCCTACTACCATGTGCTGCCAAAGGTGTCTGCTACAGTGGAGCAGAAGACGAGTGACCCAGCACTTAGTAAAGATGCTACACCTGTGCCAGCGCAAGCAGTGATGTCACTACGACAAACAGGAATTAATTCAGGTGACTAACGGAGATATACTTCCTGACATCAGTGCTATGGAGACTCTCCAAACTGCCATATATGAGGTAGAATTTGAGGTTTTAGGATCTGTAGTTTTGAGTAAATTATCAGCACTTGTGACAATTCATAATTGTTGATAAGCCTTATTATTATTATTATTATTATTATTATTATTATTATTATTTCAAAGTTTTTTTTTATTTTGGGCCATACTTGAAAGTTGCATGCCAACTTGAATTTAATGTTAGTATTTTATATTTAAAAAAAATATATATATATATATATATTATAATATATATAATATATATTTTATTATGTAAATAATAAAATAATTCTGATACATTTTAAAGTTGAATATTTTGAACATTTAAAATAATTTTAAGTCTCTTCTGCTCACAAAGCCTGCATTTATTTGATCCAAAGTACAGCAAAAACAGTAAAATTTTGAAATATTGTTACTATTTAAAATAACTGCTCTGCATTCAAATATATTTTAAAATGTAATTTATTTCTGTAATCGGAAATCAAATGTTTAGCACCTTTACTTCAGTCTTAATGGTCACATTATTCTTTAGAAATTATTCTAATATGCTGAATTGCTGTTTAAGAAATATTTTTTATTATTAGCAATATTTAAAAACAGTTTTTACAGTAATTAAACTGTAATTAAACTTTTTTGATTGTTTGATGAATAGAAAGCTTCAAATATCAGCATGTATCTGAAATAAAAAGCTTTTGTAACATTATACACTATACCATTCAAAAGCTAGTAGTCACTATAATTTTCTTTAGAATTTTTTTTTTTTTTTTTTTGGTGTAGGGGGAAATTATAGAAATTAAATGAATAATTTTATTTAGCATGCTTTAAATTGATCAGAAGTGATGATAAAGACATTTTATAATGTTTTGTTTCTGATAAATTCTCTTCTGAACTTTCTATGCAACAAAGAAAACTGAAAAGCAGTTATTTGAAATGGTACAATTTTTGCTGTACTTCAGATCCAATAAATGTAGGCTTGGTGAGCAGAAGATACTGAAAAAAAAAGACAAAAGAAAAACTTAAAAATGATACTGTTCAAAAACTTTTGACTGTCAGTGTATATACTTAGAATATTTTACCAGTACTTTTGGTATCAAGTTGGGTAGGTAGGATTTCTTTCAATGCAGACTGTAAATGAACAATTTTGTCTATCCACAGCTTCACAGATGAAAAAGAAGAGGAAAAACCGATGGAGAAATGGTGTCATCCGCAGAAAGAGGTCATGCTCAAATTTGAACTCTAAAGACAACCCTAACACAGAATCAGGGGACGAAGAGGAGGATGAAGAGGAAGATGGAAAACTGGCTGAGAGTGAAGATCCAGAGAAGATGAAAGATGTTGAATGTGAGTCAATGGAGACTGAAGCCTGCGTTCATGTGGAGGGACCCACAGAATCCACTGCTGTAGCACAGAGTAACAACATCCCTAATGGAGAACAAGAACATGATAATACTGCCTCTGCAGTACACGAGGTCATAAATCTTGAGACCGTCCACAATAATGCCACAGATGGCCAAAATGATGTCCAAGAACCAGAGAGCAATGATCCTAAGAGGATGGAGCCAAGTGCAGAGGACAACACAGGAACAGGTTTGTGAATCACAAAAATCATTTAGTATTATATAACAGTTGTGGTATTTATATGAGCACAAAGCAGTACTTGAGTATGCATTGGATTTTTAGAGTTCAGACCGAGGCGGATGACGAGAGGTTTTAAGATGCAGGCCGAACAGCAGAGTCTCATCAGTGTGGATGCTGCCATGAAGATCCTAGAGCAGAAGAACATGCCTCTCATCGTGGACCACAACAAACTGAAAGTAAGTCAGATACAGTTGAAGTCATCTGCAAAATGTTAATTATTTTACCAAAATAAGATTTAATTTTTTTTGTACTGACCTGAATAAGATACATCACATAAAAGATGTTTACATATAGTCCACAAGAGAAAATAATAGTTGAATTTATAAAAATTACCCTGTACAAAGTTTGCATACACTTGATTCTTAATACTGTGTGGTTACCTGAATGATCCACAGCTGTTTTTGTTGTTGTTGTTGTTGTTGTTGTTGTTTAGTGAAGTTAAAACTGTTCACTGTTCTTAAGAAAAATCCTTCAGGTCCCACAAATTCTTTGGTTTTTCAGCTTTTTTGTGTATTTGAACCCTTTCCAACAATGACTGTATGATTTCGAGATCCATCTTTTCACACTGAGGACAACTGAGAGACTCATATGCAACTATTACAGAAGGTTCAGACGCTCACTGATGCTCCAGAAGGAAATGCAAAGGGGTGTAAACTTTTGAACAGAATGGAGATGTGTACATTTTTCTTATGTTGCCTAAATATATATATATATATATATATATATATATATTTTTTTTTTTTTATTTTTTTTTTATTTTATTTATTTTCTCCATTTAGTACTGCCCTTCAGAAGCTACAGAAACATGTTTTCCACAAGACAAAATAAGTTCAATTTACCCTGATCTTCAAATTCAAAAAGTTTTCACCCCCAGCTCTTAATTCGTTGTTTTTTCTTCTGAAACATCATTGAGCTTTAAACCTTCTGTAACAGTTGTCCTCAGTGTAAAAAACTGGATCTCAAAATCATACAGTCATTGTTGGAAAGGGTTCAAATACACAAAAATGTTGAAAAACTAAGGAATTTGTGGGACCTTTAGGATTTTTCTGAAGAACAGCAGGCAGTTTAACTGTTTAGGACCACTATACAAAACTATCACTAAACACAAAAAAAAGCTGTGGATCATTTAGGTAACAACCAAGCATTAAGAATCAAGTGTATGTAAACCTGAACGGGGTAATTTTTATAAATTCAACTTTTATGTGAAATATCTCATTCAGGTCAGTACTAAATAATAACATGCATTTTATATGATCCCTCTTATTTTGGTAAAATTAACTTTTTGCAGATTCTGCAAATGTAAATGCATGTAAACTTTTGACTTCTTTTTTTGATCTTCATCTAAATGTTAACATGTTCTACATTGGAAAGGTGTTTTAAATACATTTTCATTCTTAATATAGGAACTTCTACAAAGAGTTGTGGCGATTACAGAGGGATACGAGGTCAACCAGCTGGAGAAACTGTATGCTCTGCTATGCCAGAGCATTTACAGACACAGGAAAGACTATGACAAGACTGCGCTTATACAGGTACATTTAGATAGGGTGACCATATTTTAGTGTTCAAAAAAAAGAGGATGTTAGTCAGGGGGTGGGGTTTGGGGTCCTAGTTTTGGTATCAAAATATTCCATACCAAAATTAGATACTTTGCAGATTGATCATAAACACAGCTAAAAAGCTTCCTACCACAGTGGAAGTCCTTCACAAAGCTAATATCGACCAGTTTTATCACGGGTAGAATGCAAAATGTTTCAATACAAGCATTCCACAGGATTCCCATGGGTCATGGAATTTTTAAAGGTCTATTCCAGAGAATGAAAGTCAGGGTTTTTTATTATATTGTCAGAGTCATGGAAAATCAGGGATTTTTGTTTGTTGCTTTAATTTTTTTGTTTCCATTTATCAAAATGTAAATGTAAATTTTCTATACCGTATTTTGTTGTATCGCATTGTTTCACTCATTTTGCCTATTGTTATGGTTATGAAAGCATAAAAAACATAAATTAATTTAAAAATGGTACAGAAAAAGTACATTTATGGGTAAAAGCAAAAAAAAAAAAAAAAGTAGTGTATATGTATGTTTTTTTTTTAATAAAAACGTCTGAAGTAAATATAGCTTGCAAATAGATGGATCCATTTATACGTCATGGAAATTCAGCTTTTTGGTCAGTGAAAGTCAGGGAATTTGACCTTTGGCTTAGTGTGGGAACCCTAATTCCAGTCAAATAGAATTTATGCAATATTTAACATTTTTGACGCAACAGTTTAAAATCAGACCAATTCTGTGGAAAAAATGCGGATTTGGCAACCCTTCATCCAACACGAGCTGCATCCAAAGTGATTTAAACACTGCATATTGCTGGAGACTCTGTGATGCGCAAAAATTATATTCAATATTAGAATGTTTACTGAAGTGATATTAAGAAAACAGTCCTGCACGAGGCTTTAATATAAAAATGCACACAATAAATGGCGACTATACAAAGCAAAAGATGAATCCCGGACATTTTGAGCAATTTAGAATTGCAGTTTAAATGAGTTTGTTTTTTTTCATGCACCTCTCAAACTGAGATTTTGGGCTTTTTGTTTTTTCATAAAGTGTTTTTTCAGGCTAGTGGAAAGAAAACAGCTAAAAGACACTGTTAAGTGTTTCTTTTATAGCACTTTATCTATTTGTGTCAATAGATTTCAATTACAGTATGTATTTTTAAAGGCCTTTTTCTCAAAATGAGGTTTTTCTCCTACACTGAGCCATAAATCTCCACTTCAGTATTTGTTCATACATAATTTGCTTGATTATATACATTTTATTCCCCCCAAAAATGAAAAAATAAAAATAATAATAATAAATAAATATATGTGTGTATATATATATATATATATATATTTTATTGTTTTTTGTCTGTTCTAAGTATTTTCTGAATTTTGGAGTGACAAAATACCCCAAATCCCCTCTGTAAAAACATTTGACTCTAATATGGCAAGAAAAATTAAACAAGAATTTTGAAACTGACTTCATCCAGTGTTTAGATTTTTTTTTTTTTTTTTTTTTTTTTTTACTAGAAATGTATGCAAATGTGCATATTTCATTAAATAATACCTCATTTGCATATTTAAACCTAACATTTTAGAAAATTACTACAATTTTTTTTCAGCAATTATCAATGTAATCAATCAACTGGGTAAGTAAGGTGATAACTATTGTGGTGTTTTGCCCTTAAGTCCAAAAAGAGGACATATCTGGGGAAAAGAGGACATATGGTCACCCTACATTTACATGAAGCTAGTTGTGATTTAAGCAATTGTCAAAAGCTTATTAACATTATCTGCCAACTTAACACATTCTCTTTTGTTTTCCAGGAGATGTGGAAAGAAGTTGAAGAGTTTTCCTAGTTTTTTATTAAACAAACCCCACAATCTTTCTTGTATGAACTGGCCTATAAATTATATTTTGCTAATTCCGTAGTCCTGTCTTTAAGTGTTGTGCATATTAAAGCCTTTATCACAATTTCTATGGTCTTACTGTGTTTTTTTAACTTCTGCTACAAACATCTTTGCCCAAAGTACAGCAAGTAGTTGCGTGTTGTAATCATTTGTGGTTTCTACTCTGGTTCTGATGAAATCTAAATCAAGCTTGGTAGGAAACACGGGGAAAATTCCACTTGAACCTAAGCAGATGTATGAGGGTCACGTGACTCCACGCCGGCTCCGATTGGATACTTTCATAGTTTGGAGGTTGTACGTTTTCTATAGGTAGTGCTTTGGTTTCTCGTTTCATATACGATTTTAAAGTCCGCGAGTTTGTGCGTTGCTCCCGTGCAAAGTCCCGTGTTGAAATTAGCGGCCAAACGCGTTGTTTTAACGCCGATTTTACGTGACGGCAGGGAGTCGCCTGGCGATGATGTCACGACGTATAACACTGACAGCGGTGACGCCTGATGATCATTAAAAACTGCCATTAAAATGAGCGCAGATGATTATTGTGTTTACTGAGAGAGCCGTAAAACACCAGCGCTGTGCGCCCGGCCAAATAATAGTGTGACAGGGACCCCAGGGAGCGAAACATCCGATCGGCGTGGCATCTGTCCGGTCCATCAAGGGTTTTCCCCCCTCTACGTGCGACGGGTCTCGGTCCGTCTCGCCTCCGCTCTTCCTGCTGCTGAACCGGAGGATACTCGCAGCCACAGCCGCGATTTGACACTGAACCCCGCGGCCGGTGAGTTCCATCGCATCGCTGAAGCTCCTCACTAACAAAAAAAGTACCGGAAACTACCGAGCTATTGTGATGTTTTTACACTTTGTAACATG
Organism: Cirrhinus molitorella; assembly: GCA_033026305.1. Classification (NCBI taxonomy): domain Eukaryota; kingdom Metazoa; phylum Chordata; class Actinopteri; order Cypriniformes; family Cyprinidae; genus Cirrhinus; species Cirrhinus molitorella. Next base: position 1,720,927 of record CM065123.1, read on the forward strand.
GTAATACCGTAGTAATTTTCTGAACAACCTTGTGTTACAGTGTGTCATGGTACAATGATGGTATCTGGAAACACTGGTGCTGAAATTTGTGTAACATTAACATGGTAATTCAGTAAATACCATGGTAAAACGATAACGCTTAAGTTTTTGAGTAAGGTAATTTCTTGCCATGGTTTTACCATCCAGGTGTACCATAGAAAAGCCACAGTGTTGAGGGACCACACTCAAAACCAGGGGCGTTGATAGGGTTTGGAGAGATAAGGGGCTTAGCCCCATAAAATTAAGTAAATAAATATAAAACTGCCATTAAAATACATTTTCATACTAAGTCCAATTTGAAACCATTAACATATTATTGACATCACATGCTGATATAAAATTATAAATTATTAGTATTTTGTTATTGCACAATGCACATTTCTTAATATTATGCCTAATATGTGTTGTAATATCACTATTAATAAAGATTGTATGGTCTCTGTATAATATCGGTCTTTAAATGCAAGATATTTGCATGCACTTTAACACAATCAAATATACAGTAGCTATATATTTAGTTGTTTCTCCTACTGTTACATAATAATATTACTTTTTTCAAGTAACTAGTAAAGTAACGCATTACTTTTTCATTCCCAAGAAAATATCTGAGTTACTTTTTTCAAAAAAGTAACGCTGGTTACTTTTTGTTCTTTATGTATTTAATATCATTTTATTAACCAATGCTTTGCTGCTGACCTTTGTTGATCCAATTCAACCGTACACTGCAAAAATACTTTTCTTGCTTAGATTTTTTTGTCTTGTTTCCAGCCAAAATATCGAATAATTCTTATTTTCTAGACAAGTAAAAATTATTTTCTTGTTTTCAGAAAAAAAACAAGTCAAAATTAAGTGGGTTTTTGCTTAGAACAAGCTAAATAATCTGCTAAAAAAAATCTTATTTCAAACTGTATTTTGCTTACCCCACTGCCAGATTATTTTACTTGTTTCAAGCAAAAACACACTTAATTTTGACTTGTTTTTGGAAAAAGACGAGAATAATTTTTGCTTGTCTATAATATCCTTCTTGATTTAAGAATTGTCAGATATTTTGCCTGGAAAGACAAAAATCTAAGTAAGAAAATATTTTTTTGCAGTGTACTTATAAACAAATTTGACCTTAGATTAATATTTGTGCTTAATTTTTCTCATTGCTGAAGAGTGTTGAACTTTCTTTTCCTACAGTTCTGCTGTACAGACGTCAATTTAATTTTCCTTTAGCCTTAGGCTTATTCACTTCATTTCATTTTGATGTGAAAGGGCTTTTACTTTTCTAAAAACTTTTTTATATTAAAAACAAACAAGCAAGCCCTGCCCAGATTTAAAAAGTAACGCAAAAGTAGCGCAAAAGTAATGTAACGCATTACTTTCCATAAAAAGTAACTAAGTAACGTAATTTGTTACTTTTGTGGAAAGTAACGCAATATTGTAATGCATTGCTTTTAAAACTAACTTTCCCCAACACTGCCATGAGATATATACATATATACAAAATAATGTTTAGTTGTCTGTTTAGTTTCTAGTAAAATTGCTGCATTCTATTTATTAAATATATTCAATATTCAATAATTAGTTGCACAAATGACTTGTCACCACCTGCTCTATATAAAATCTTTGGTTGTAATTGATGCAATCTTTATTTGAAGCCAGCACAGATTTGAATGTCACATTGTGATTCAAGGCTTTAATATACATGGCCGAATCCTGTCATTTAGGAATAAGATTGAATGGGTGATTGAATCTGTCCGTGACCTGGCTATTTATTTAAAAATCGAAAAACATCAAACGAGGGCTTCAAAGCTGTTTAGTGGAATGAAAACGTAAGGTATGCGGTGAAAAACTACCTATTAAAGACTGCTTTTCATCTGGATTTCTAGTACTTGGAGAACAAATACAAATATATAAAACCTATTTTATTTGTGAAGCGAATGGTCCATCTTCAAAAAGATCAGGGGCTTAAGCCCCCAAAGCCCTCCCCTTTGCAACGCCTCTGCTCAAAACGCCCCAAAACTCACACATCTGACATTCTCAGTCAGTGACACAAAAGGACTGGATATATCAACAATGGTTAATGCATTATGTGTCGTTTATGTCATTTATTTTAATTTTATGCTTATTTATTTTCAGTTAATTTTAGTTCTTAATGCAAAAATTAATATAAACATAACATTTAAAGTTAAAAATGTTGTTTGTGTTGTCCAGAAAGATTTTTCATTATTATCAATATTTAAAGCATTGTCATTTATTTTAATTGTATGCTTATTTTGTTCTTTTTCGTTCTTAACGCAAACATACACAACATTTAGAGTTAAAAATGTGTTGTTTGTGTTGTCCAGAAAGATTTTTCATTATTGTTATTATCATTATTTCGAACTTTTTTTTTTTTTAGGATTCTTTGATGAATAGAAAGATCCAAAAATCAGCGTTTATCTAAAATGAAAAGCTTTTGTAACAAACCACACCATTCAAAAGCTTGAAGTGAGTATAAAAGTGATTATAAAGGCACTAATGTTACAAAAGATTTCTATTTTAGGTAAATGCTGTTCTTCTGAACTTTCTGCTCATCAAAGAAACCTGAAAAAATTCTACTTGGTTGTTTTCAAAATAATACTAAATGTTTTTTGAGCAGCAAATCAGAAAAATGTAATTATTTCTGAAGGATCATGTGACTGGAGGAATGATGAAAAAAAAAAAAAAATCACAGGAATAAATCACATTTTAAAATATATTCAAATAGAAAAGAGTTATTTTAAATAATAAACATATTTCAAAATTAAAATTTGTACCAAATAAATGCAGATTTGGTGAGCAGAAGAGACTAAAAAACATTTTTAAAAATTTTGACTGGTAATGTATATATTGCACCACATAAAACATTAATGAGTCAATAATATGTCAAAATTATGTTTAGAAAATTAAATGCACAATAAACGTTACAATAAATTGTAAATATTTTTTACATTTTATAATATCTTACAGCTAAAAATAGATGTCTGACAGCTGTAGGTCACTAAAGTACATAGGGCTATAGATAAGTATGCGACCCTGGACCACAAAACCTAAGGGTCAATTTTTCGAAACTGAGATTCATACATCACCAAAAAGCTGAATATATAAGCTTTCAATTGATGTATGGCAATATTTGGCAATAATTATTTGAAAATCTGGAATCTGAGGGTGCAAAAAATTAAAAACATTGAAAATCGCCTCTAAAGTTCTCCAAATGAAGTTTTTAGCAATGCATGTTACTTTTCAAAAATTACATTTTGATAAATTCACGGTAAGAAATTTACTAAATATCTTCATGGAACAAGATTTTTACAAAATACCCTAATGATTTTTGTCATAAAATAAAAATCCGTAATTTTGACCCATACAATGCATTTTTGGCTATTGCTATAAATATACCTGAACGACTTATGACTGGTTTTGTGCTTCAGAGTCGCATATGTCAAAGATGAAAATGTCTCTAACTGACGCTTAATCTGCTGTTATCATATATAGCCTTACTGTAAAGTGATACCTAGTTTTTGTATTGAAGGTTAGCATTTAAAATGATTGGCTTTATTAATGCAATGCAGCAGAAGATTCAAATGCATGTTTGTTTATAATCACAGGTCAACTGCCCTGTGTTTACATTATAATCACAGTGTTTTTGTTTCTCTGTGTTTCAGGATGTTGAGCTCAAATCTTGGAATGGGACTAACGTTTAACATGTAAATTCAGCCTCCTGAAGGTCCTGGCCAGCTTATATTTCCCTTTTCACATTCACAAGCACAATGTCGAGCAGAAGGAAGTCCACGACCCCCTGCATGGTGCTTCCGTCGGATGTCGTCGAGCAAGATCCTGATATGGAGGCCCTGGAAGGGAACGAAGGAGCTGAGAGCATGGCAGACGGTCCTACTGAGGGAGCAGTGGTTCCCATGGAAACAGAGACAGGTGAAGTTCACTTCTAAAGGCATTTTTTTTTTGGTCCTGGTTGGAATAGAGCCGTGTCCTTAGTACCAAGTGCAACATGACAAGTCATTTTTATGTTTCTCATATTATAAGTTCAGACACTGCTAAATAAACAATCTTTTACACCTTCGAGTGGTCAACTTCTGATTGCTTTCTATGCAATTTTTAACTACCACATTTCTATTTACGATCATTCTGGTAGCATGTGCATAAAATGTGTACCACTGCATAAAATGAAAAGCCAAAATGTGCTTTTTATAGTTTTGTCTTGCTTTTCAAAGAAAAAAAAAATCTATTACAAAACAACAATTTAAAAATATTTACTTAACTTAAAATAAATAAGTATTAATAGAACTGTTGTAATTATTGTTATCATTATTTTTTTTATTTTATTTTACAGAACAGAAAAAATGACAGTACTAACATTTATGAACGTTGACTGGAGCAGATTTATGATTGATTCTCTCAGGAATGATGTTTCAGCGCAGATTTTAAAAAAGTAATGCATTACAATATTGCGTTACTCCCTAAAAAAGTAACTAATTGTGTTACTTAGTTACTTTTTATGGAAAGTAATGCGTTACGTTACTTTTGCGTTACTTTTTAAATCTGGGCAGGGCTTGCTTGTTTGTTTTTAATATAAAAAGTTTGATTCTTAGCAAATGCAAAAGCCCTTTCACACCAAAATGAAATGAAGTGAATAAGGCTAAGGCTAAAGGAAAATTAAATTCACATCTGTACAGAACTGTAGGAAAAGAAAGTTCAACACTCTTCAGCAATGAGGAAAATTGCTGATTAATCTAAAGTAAGTTTTGCTTATTAGTACACAGCAAAAATGCTTTTCTTACTTTTTTCTTAGCCAAAATATCTAAAAAGTCTTACATCAAGAAGGATTTTCTAGACAAGTAAAAATTGTCATTTTTTTCTGAAAACAAGTCAAAATTAAGTGTGTTTTTGCTTGAAACAAGCAAAATAATCTCCCAATGGGGTAAGCAAAATAAAATTTGTTTTCTGTTTGAAATAAGATTTTTTTGCTTACCCCATTGGCAGATTATTTTGCTTGTTCTAAGCAAAAACTCACTTAATTTTGACTTGTTTTTTTCTGAAAACAAGAAAATAATTATTTACTTGTCTAGAAAATCCTTCTTGATTTAAGATTTTTTAATATTTTGTCTGGAAACAAGACAAAAAATGTAAGAAAAGTATTTTTGCAGTGTTGAATTGGATCAACAAAGGTCAGCAGCAAAGTCATTGGTTAATAAAATGGGATTAAATACATAAAGAAAACAAAAAGTAAGTGGCATTAGTTTTTTGAAAAAGTAACTCAGATATTTTCTTGGAAATGAAAAAGTAATACGTTACTTTACTAGTTACTTGAAAAAAGTAATATTATTATGGAACTTGAGTTACTTGTAATGCGTTACCCCCAACACTGTTGTTCGGTATCATTTATTCTGTCTTTTCGCTTATTCGGGCCGAACAAGCTTTTTTTGGCTGAATAACATTCGGTGCATCCCTAAATAAGCCAAAAGTCATGCGCTTTTTAATTGATCAGACGCTGATGCACAATACTGATTCTAATCAAAGTACTCCTTTTACTCTGCCTACAGAATATGAGGGGATCCGTTTCTCAAGTGAGGACTGTCGCTCTTCAGGAAAACGCTCAGGTCAAACGTCACTAGAGCAGCCCATCTCCGATCTGACCACTGAGGGTGGTTTTGTGCAGACTGAGATGGAGGACAGTGATGACCCCTCTGTTACTGGAATCCCTCTCAGCAAGACTCCCATAATGAAAATGAAAACCAAGTCCGAGCCCAAGAGGATAGCCGTGTCTCTAAAAGGCACGAGCGAAAGCGAGGCGGTGACTGAAAGCGAGATGGAGCTGGAGCCGCTGGAAGCATCAGTGATGGGAACGTCCGTGGCACCCGAACTCATGAGCCCCTTACTCACAGAGTCTGTAAAGCCTAGCGTTCTTGTCAACATCTCCAACCCCGTGGTAGCAGATCAGAAGAAGCTGGTTATGAACCCGGCGACGGTTCTTCCCGCTGGCTTGGCCCAGGTGCTTTCCGCCTTGCAGGCCCAGCAGAGCGCTCAAACTCAACTTCTAATACCAGTGAGTAGCATTCCCACGTATAACGCTGCGATGGACTCCAACGGAGTGCTGGTCAACACCTACAAGAAGTTCCCCTACCCCTCAGTGTCTGAAATCATGGGACTTGCGGCTCAGACGAAATTCAGCGAGGAGCAGATAAAGATTTGGTTTTCAGCTCAGCGTTTGAAGCATGGCGTCAGCTGGACTCCTGAAGAAGTTGAGGAAGCTAGGAGAAAGCAATTTAACGGCACAGTGCACACCGTTCCCCAAACCATTACGGTCATCCCAGCGCATCACCTTTCGGCAACCAATGGCTTGCAGTCTATTCTTCAGACTTGCCAGATTGTGGGGCAACCGGGGCTTGTCCTGACACAAGTTGGCACAGCCAACAGCCTCCCGGTGAGCACACCGATTACTCTGACAGTCGCAGGGATGCCCAATCAAAGCCAGACGCCTAAGATCGCAGCTAATCAAACCAGCCCTGCGCTCAGCGAAACTAAAAGAGCTACGACCGTTCAGCCCCCATCGCTGACTCCTCAGGAGAACTCCGCGCTCAGTGCAGATCACTTCGGCCTGCGGCCTAAGAAATCCAAGGAGCAGCTGGCCGAGTTGAAAGCGAGCTATTTGAAAAACCAATTTGCAAGTGATGCTGAGATAGCTAGGCTGATGAAGCTGACCAATCTCACCAAAGGTGAGATCAAAAAGTGGTTCAGCGATACTCGGTACAACCAGCGCAATTCTAAGAACAGCCACGCCTTTGTCGCAAACGACAATCCCAGGGGTAGCAGCAGCGCCACGATTGTTATCGACTCCAGCGATGAGACGCCACAGTCTCCGACGCCGTCGCCCGTCAAGGAAAAAGAGACTCGGGCCAAGACCTGGAACCCCTTCCCAGACTTCACCCTGCAGAAGTTTAAAGAAAAGACACCGGAGCAGTTGGTGGTCCTAGAGGAGAGCTTTCAGAAATGCGACACACCGACCGACGAAGAGCTCAGCCGGCTGAGATCTGAGACGAAACTCACCCGGCGTGAGATCGACGCCTGGTTCACTGAAAAGCGGAAAACCCCTGTGCCTGATTGCTCTGAGTCGAAAGCAGATGGGGAAACGTCCCAGAAGAAAGGAAGCCAAACCCCACCAGGAGGAAAGAAGCTGAGCAAAGAAAAGGTTACCAAGAAGACTCCCGAGCAGCTCCATGTTTTAAAGACTGCGTTTGTACGCACTCAGTGGCCCTCGTCCGAAGAATACGACCAGCTGGCGGAGGAAAGCGGACTCCCTCGTTCCTACATCGTCAACTGGTTCGGCGACACCCGCTATGCCTGGAAGAACGGCAACTTGAAGTGGTACTTTTACTATCAGAGCGGAAACGTTGGAGGAACGAACGGCAACAAGAATAGAAAGCGTAGGATTCGAAATCGCGGTTGGGGAAGAACTCGTAGCAGGAAAGCGAAGAAGCACACAGAGGCGGAGAAGGCTTTACCCATCAGGTTCAAGTCTGGAAGGGATATTCTGAAGGAGTACTACTTGAAGCACAAGTTTCTGAACGAGCAGGACTTGGACGAGCTTGTTGCCAAGTCTAACATGAGCTATGAGCAGGTTCGAGAGTGGTTCGCGGAGATCCATCGGAAGGAGGAAATGGGTGCCAACCCGTTCGAAGATAAAGCGGCAAATGAAGACCAAGATGAAGAAGAGGACGAGTCACAGGGTGAAAACGAGACGCCGGTGGAGGAGCAAGGACCTGCTTTGGGAGAAGAAGACGGCGACGAGGATGAGGACGACACCGATGACAGCGACGCCTGGGAGCCTCCGCAGAGCATCCGCAAAACGTTGTCCGTTTCCGAGGGTCAGTGATCTTCCCAAAGTGGCTTTATTCCGAGCAATGGCCCTTGGGGACAAATCGTGACTGTGTTGGGTCTCGACCACATGCCCTCTACCACTGCACCAATTCTGCTTATATTCTACCTAGTTTTGACTCGAGATCCCTTGAATAATATTAACCATGCATACAATCTGAACTTGCGTCTACTAGAATTGATCATGCACCTTAAACCCTTGTACATGCAAAGGGTCTTTTAAATGGGCTTTTTTCATTTGGAGTCAAATGGAGAACACTTAGTGCCAAAGGTATAGTATTGAATGTTACGGTTCCCTTAATCATGGACATGAGAGCTAATTAAGGGAGTATGCATGAGTACATTGTGTCAATTGGACGCATGAGGCACTTTGTCGACTTAAAATACGCAATCAGCCACCTTATTTGTTTGGTCGAGAGCAAACGTTTCAAAACGAGTTCAGTGACACGAAAGTGTTTTATCTCTCATTCCCAGTGTTTTGGCATCTGACCATGAATATCTGATATAGAGCACAGTACATCCCAACAGGAAGTTGTAGGTGTTCCTACAGATCGCTGACTGCCATATTAGCGTTTGGTTTCAAACAATATCAGCTAATACTCATTTTTGTGGAAATTTTTGTTGTAATAAACAGGTGATGCGACTATTTTGCAGTTTTTAAGCTGGACGGTTTTCAAGCATTTTCTAAAATTCAATGGGAACATTGGGAGTTTTTTTGGTTCTTTGCTGTTTGTTGATGATATTCCATCAGATTTCTCCTCTATAAGCCTGCAGGCACATTTTACCCGATCATGTTAAGAAAACACAATGCGTATTTGCCCTAATCATGAAGTGTTATGTTTTCCATCTCTAAAGAATTTCTTTCTCTTTTGAGGAAAATGTGTTTCTGGTTTCCATTGCTACCTTGCTTTTATAAGACTAAATGAAACATGAACTGTTGATGAATAATTACAGTGTGGGTGTAATTTGATAATATTTGTGCATGAAAACAGCACTAGGACTGGTACTTTTAAAACCGCCCCTGCGACATTCACCATCTTCATTATATCAGCATGCATCTGACATTTAGTCAAATGATGGAGGGGAAAAAGTGTTCGGTTTGTACATATACCTTTATGCTCAACCAGTAGTTTAAATCCTTTTATAAGTTTGTATTTATAGTGATGTTACATTTCAGCTCTACACGAGTGGGTTGCTTGTACGGCGATCATTCGAATAATTCTTGTGTGATTTGAGACGGATATTTTACAGATTTTTAAGAGCTCTGTGTTGTATTTTTTTCTGTGTCTTGGATTTCTTACTTTTTTTTGGTGACAATTCATTTGACTTGCTTGCAACCCTTTGCATTTTTTCCTGTGAATACTGTAGTGCATTATAGGCAAGAGGTCAAAGGTGCCTCTGTGAACATGGTAAGTACTGTTTGAACAAAATAGCACATTTAAACTTAGCGAAATGTGTCCTCTCCACTGTTAACTGATCCTTTGACGTTTTTAGAGCTTGAGAGCCTTACTGGGATCTTGCTTCGAATGCATTTTAGTTTAGAGTCAAACCACAGTTATATGTCGTGCTTCCTTCAGCTGTCACTAATAGCGTTTAACTACAGTGTTTCTAAAATGGTCAGATTCAGCTTAGACTGTCTGTTTCTAGGCTCTGAAGAACACAGGTTTTTACATGCACCAATAATAATAATAACACAGATCTGGAACCATCATGGATTGCGTTTTTAAAACTGGTGACGAGCCTTAAAATCTGTAGACGCCGCTGTGGGGGCAAAAGCTTTATTTCCCAGAGCCATAGGCCTTGTGCAATGCTTTTAATTTAATTGAACTGTTTTAATAGGCTTTTGCTTGATTTAGACTAAATATATATATTTTCTACTTGTTTGAGGACAACACAATAAATTTGGATGAAAAAAATAAATGCTGTGTGTTGTTCCTTTTCTCCTCAGGGTTGGTATCCCAAAGTATCCTAATAGCATCACATCCTTCTTTTCAATCTCAAATCTCATCAATAACAACCAGTGTTGGGTGTAACGCATTACAAGTAACACAAGTTACGTAATAATATTACTTTTTTCGAGTAACTAGTAAAGTAACGCATTACTTTTTCATTTCCAAAAAAGTAACACCAGTTACTTTTTGCTTCCTTTATGTATTTAATCCCATTTTATTAACCAATGACTTTGCTGCTGAGCTTTGTTGGTCCAATTCAACCGTACACTGCAAAAATACTTTTCTTACTTAGATTTTTTTTGCCTTGTTTCCAGCCAAAATATCCAAAAATTCTTAAATCAAGAAGGATTTTCTAAACAAGTAAATAATTATTTAAGTCAAAATTAAGTGAGTTTTGCTTAGAACAAGCAAAATAATCTGCCAATGGTGTAAGAAAAAAAAATCTTATTTCAAACAGAAAACAAGATTATTTTACTTACCCCACTGGGAGATTAGTTTTGCTTCTTTCAAGCACAAACACAATTTTGAGACAAGATATTTGTCTAGAAAATCCTTTTTGATTTAAGAATTTTTAGATATTTTGGCTGAAAATCAAAGTAAGAAAAGCATTTTTTGCAGTGTACTTATAAGCAAAATTTACTTTAGATTAACATTTGTGCTTTTTTTTTCTCATTGTTGAAGAGTGTTGAACTTTCTTTTCCTACAGTTCTACTGTACAGATGTCAATTTAATTTTCCTTTAGCCTTAGCCTTATTCACTTCATTTCATTTTGGTGTGAAAAGGGCTTTTACATTTGCTAAGAATCAGACTTTTTTCTATCAAAAACAAACAAGCAAGCCCTGCCCAGATTTAAAAAGTAACGCAAAAGTAACTAATAAGAAGTAACTAAGTAACGTAAGTAGTTACTTTTTTAGGGAGTAACACTATATTGTAATGCATTCTTTTTAAAAGTAACTTTCCCCAACACTGTTAATAACTAAAAATTGATTATAAAATAACATGCTGGAAGAATAGCATGGAAACAATTGCAGATGATACAAATATAATTTAATTTTGTGTTAATTTAGAGTTATTGCATGAGTGATTCTTCAGACGGGCTTACTTGAAATAGAGGGATTTTTAATATATCCACCTTTTTCTTCATACGGAAGTAAGCCTATGCATAAAACTTCCAGTGCATTATCTGCTACAGAGAAATAGCTCGAAAAATAACGATGTGCGCTAAACTGTAAAATTGTTTGCACTACAAACCAGCGTGTTCATAATTAAGATTCTGCATTAAAATAATATGCTAAGACAGACCAATTTGCATTGTACAGCTAAAAAAGATAGACTATTATTTTATGTGATGACAATGACGTTTTTGTAAGTGTAGGGTAGACTGAGTGCAGTTGGTACAGGGGTACAGTTGAAACACCTTAAATAACTTGCATGTGCAACAAGTCTGATGTGTGATAGTTGCTTCACACATGCGTATTACCCCCATCTTTGAGCATGGGAAATTTTAAGTATGTGCACTTCTCCAGTCTTAAGATATCAGCAAAAGTTTTTTTTCCAAGGTAAGTTTTTCACTTTACCACATCTCTTCCACATTGAATAGCTTCTCATCCTTACATGACTGTTAAAGTTAACTTACATTTTCTTAAACCTTAATATGTGCACTACACACTGACATATTGCATGACTTTGTGTCATGCAAGGTCTTCGTAAAATCTAGAGAAATGTTGGAGGTGGTCAGCGGGGTACAGTTGAGACACAATGAACCAATTGTACCCGCCCTAGAATCCTGTTGCAGCACATGCAGTTTAGTTGCATGATGCAAGATGTAAGGTAATAGTCACAATATTGTTTATATGGTTTATTAGGCTGTTGTTTTTGTTTTTATTTATTATGTCCATTGTTATTATGTTTGTTAGGTTATTGTTTGCATCATTTTATTATTGCTGTTTGCTGTTATAATTAAACATTGTAAAATATTGTATCGTTGTTTGTCATTACAATACAATGTTTTACAAATGAACTACTTTTAACTTGACAAATAATCAAATAAATTACTAAATGGAAATGAAAAATTTTGAATTATCATTTTTTAGAGGTATTTGACATTTGCAATGAATTGGTTAGGCAGCTTTACAGCATTACGGATGGGTGTCTCAACTGTACCCCACAAAAAAGCTTCTTGTGTTCATGAGCTAATTGTGGCAAATGTGATCTACTCATGGATGTTAATATATATTAATATTTTAGTAGACAAGTAAAGGAAATGTCATATGAAAAATCACTTCTTTTCAGTCCATAGTTTTGGTGTGGTAAAGGAAAAAGCAAAAAGTGTACCAACTGTACTCAGTCTACCCTACTTGCTTTTATGTTAGCTAGCAATCGGTTTGATAAGTTTATGAATTCAAATACTTAAATACTTACGGTTTGGTAACAGCACCTAATTAATCAAACAACTTTCAGATCAAAACATCAATGCACAAAATCACTTTCACAGATTTTTTCCTTAAATGTTCCCTGCCCAATTCAATCCAAACAGCTGAGTCCTTAGCCATCTTCAAGAATCGGCTAAAAACACATATTTTCCGTCTTTATTTGACCCTCTAAATCTAGCACTCTCTATTCTATTTCTATTTCTATTCTTAAAAAAAAATCTCTACTCTATTATTTTTTGTCATCTATCTTTTCTATCTTCTCTTTAAAAAATACAAATAAATAAATAAACACTTTTCTACCTTTTTTGCTTTTCTAAAAAAAACACTTTTCTTATCTTTTTATTTTTTTTTTTTTCTTTCTTGCTCTCTTCTTTTTCTATTCTATCTGTTTTCTTTTTATTTACTTTATTTTATATATATAAAAAGATAATCTGAGACTTGTCATAGGCTTGTCAGAGCATTGCTCGTTTGTTGATTTGGATTGCTTCCATTGTCCTCATTTGTAAGTCACTTTGGATAAAAGCGTCTGATAAATAACTAAAAGTAAAATGCAATGTATTGTAAATGTAAACAGTGAATTTTTTTTATTTATTGAACAAAAATAACAATTACAGAGTAAAGACAGAAGAAAATTTACAGAAGAAAATTGTACAGGGGCCTAAAAAAATAAATAAATAAAAAGCAGGAAAATAATAGTTCAGAGAACATTACAAGAAAAAAAAAAAAAAAGACTCACCAATTATTAATGTTATATTTCTCAAATAGGTTGAAGAATTAAAGACTTAAAGCTTTACAATTTTTGGAATTTTTTTATGGATTCAGAATATTTTTTAATTTCACAAATGAAAACAGCCAAAATTGGCTTATTGTTAGTGCACTTGCACTTATGAATATACAATTTTGCTAAGAATTTTTTTTAATTCATAACATAATATCTATTGTCTTTTTGTTATGCTCATAAAAGCCAAAAACAATATGCTTGAAGGAGAAAACAATGTCTGGGAGAAGTTTTTTTTTTTTTTTTTTTTTTTTGCAAAAAAACTAACATCTGAGACCAGAATTTTTCAGCATGTGTACAAGTCCAGAATAAGTGATTTAAAGAATAAGTGATTTAAAGTTTCAGAAAGATTACTACAGAAAGCACAGCTGGTGTCAGTATCCTTTTTAAATCTATGTGAAATAAAATATTTAACTGGGTAGTATTTATATAGCATTTTAAAAGAAATTGTGAGTCTTTTATTTTGAAGCGGTTGCGTAGTACGTAGCCATTTAGCATAAGCGGTGGGCGGAGCGACCAATGAGCTCTCCTCGTGACACTCACGTGATTTGTAACCAGGAAGTGTCTGATCTGAGCTGCAGAGGGTGAGTGACTAGAATCTAAATTCAACAAACATAATATTATCGAATTAACCTGTTTTATACGTGTTTTTGGCTGTTAGACTTCATCGCTTCTGTAATAGTAAAGCATATCTGTTACATTCAGATCGTTTGAGCGCGGTTTGATTAATGTTGAGCAACTGAAATATATTATGAAAACAAATAATTTTAATTTAGACTAATGTAAAATGACCCTAATGATGTTTACTGGTGCAATTACGTGGGTAGTATGCAAGAATAATGTTTTTTTATATTATTGAATGTCATCAGATTTGCCCATCACTCAGGAGACTGAATGAATGTTTGATCAGAGAGCAGATCTGCTGTTTTCTTCCTCATCATGGTGGATTTTCTGGCAGAAAACAACCTTTGTGGTCAGGCCATCCTGAGGATTGTGTCCAGAGGAAATGCCATCATTGCAGAATTACTGAGACTCTCAGAATTTATCCCTGCAGTTTTCAGGCTCAAAGACAAGAGCGACCAGCAGAAATATGGAGACATAATCTGTGATTTCAGCTACTTTAAGGTACTCCAATTGCCATCTTTCATTTTGTGTTTGCTAAGATGATCAGATTGATTTACTGTCACCAATTGGTTTAATCAGGGTGCGAATTACAGGAGGGTTTGGGGGGCTCTGAACCCCCTAAAGAAGTCTTGATGGACGTCAAAACTAGATATATAGGGAGTCAGATAGAATGTACCCTATGCATAATATGGAGATTTACTTATAAATATTAAGATGCATTTCTATAGCTCTGACTGATTGTAAACTTAAATTTTAAGAGGCTTGAAGACTATTACAGCACTCATTCAAAGACGTGCATTTATTGCTTGAACAAAGCAAGATCTCCTTCTAAAATGCGGGTGCATTTTCATCTTCAGTGCAGATTCAGTCGAGAGATAAGGTTTACCCTCTTCAACTTTATGCTGTTGAACTAAATTTACGAAGTCAACTATATCCTAAAATTACTAAAGCATTAACCCTTGTGCATTGTTCAAATTCACTACCCTTTCGTTATGTTTGGGATGAAAACATCCCCCAAATGTATCAGATAAATATTTTTTTTCATTTTTTTTGCATAAATGTGTTAATCAACCTCAGTCCTGATCAAAACTACTAAATGTTTAAAAAAAAATCCAGAATTTCTACTCTTTAATTGGCAAGTTCATAAAAGATGTCACTGATTTGTGGAAAAACAGACACAAGAAGTCTTATTTTCAGATTTTTTTTACCTTTTATCACAGTCTTGGCTTTGATGCATTGTTAGTTTCTGTGCAGCATCAGATTTTCACAATCACTTTTTATATTGAAAATAAGTCATTTTGTGTGTTTTTTTTCCCCCCAAATCAGTGACATCATTTATGAACTTGGCAATTAAACAGTAAAAATCCTGGATTTTTTAAAAACATTTATTTGTGTTTTTGTGAGTTTAATTAAAATATTTCTTTATAAAGCTACTGTTTTTGTAATATTCAGTGCTTTTCTAATTTCACAATGATAACTTAATCTTTCATAATAACAACCTTTATCTTTAATTAATTGCCACATGTTGGGTTTAATTTGATTAATTATTCATAATTATTATAATTACCCCCCAGGCTCTGATTCCCTGAAGGTCACTATGTAATTCACACCCTGGGTTTAATATGAATCTGTGTTTTCTAGGGTCCGGAGTATTATGAGAGTAAACTGGAAGCAAAGCCAGACTTGCAGGATTTGGATGAGGAGTTTCGGGAAAATAACATAGAAATATTGACACGGTTCTACCTGGCCTTTGAGAGTGTCCATAAATATGTTGTGGACTTGATAAGGTGTGTGTTGTTTATCTAAAATGTCTGCGTTTGTGACTAAATTATTTTTATGATGACAGCTCCATTAGTTTTGCTGGAGAAATTAATTTTTTTTAAGAAAAGCCTGCATTTATTCATTTTTTTGTGAATTATTGTGAAATATTTTTACTATCTAAAATAACAGCTTTCTATTTATATATAATTTAAAATGTAATTTATTCCTGTGATCAAAGCTAAATATTTTAGCATCATTACTCCAGTCTTCAATGTCACATGATCCTTCAGAAATCATTCTAATAATATAATTTATTATTATTATTATTATTATTATTATTATTATTATTACTATCACCAAGAGTACTTTTTTTTTGGTGAATAAAAAGATTCAAAGATCAGTGATGATGATGACGATGATGAAAAGATTTCTATTTCAAATAAATGCTGTTCTTTTGAACTTTCTATATTTATCAAATAAACCTGAAACTAACTCAAAATTCAACATAATAATGAAAACAATAATAATATGTTTTTTGAGCAGCAAATCTATTATATTAGAATGATTTCTGAAGGATCATGTGACTGGATGCTAAAAATTCAGCTTTTAAAAAACAGGAATAAATACAATTTTAAAATATATCCAAACACAAAACAGTTATTGTAAATAGTAAAAACATTTCACAATATTACTGCTTTTGCTGTATTGTATGTTGGATCAAATAAAAGCTTGGTGAGCAAAAGAGACCTTTAAAAAAACATAAAAAAATATTTTTTGACTGGTAGTGTATTTTGTTGTATGTTTTGCTGTCACAAAGATCTGAGTTAATTTTTCTTCCCTTAATCAAATCTTACATTATTTATTTTACTCAATTAAAAAACGAATTGTTTTCTCTGAAGGTACTTGGATGATCTCAATGAAGGGGTGTACATCCAGCAAACACTAGAAACGGTTTTACTGAATGAAGATGGGAAACAGCTCCTGGTAAAGCCTGATTTCTGCTTCACTAAATATAAATAAGGTAAATCAGTTTGTAAATGCATGTGATTTCTGTCAGTGTGAGGCTCTGTACCTGTATGGAGTCATGCTATTGGTCATTGATCAGAAGATGGAAGGGGAGGTGAGAGAAAGGATGCTGGTGTCCTACTACAGATACAGGTAAGACTGTACTTTATACCTTTGTATTTTTTGGAGATGTTTTGTTCCACATCTGATTTGCTTCAACAGCTCACAAGCAGCTCTGGTGAGGGGGAACATGTCAACGAATGGACAGACACTTAAATGTGCTACTGAATAAACACATTAAACAAAATTTCTTATTTTCCTAGTGCTGCTCGCTCCTCAGGCGACTCCAACTTGGATGATATCTGCAAGCTCCTGCGTAGCACAGGATACTCCAGCCACCCAGGGGCCAAACGGCCGCCCAACTACCCTGAAAGCTACTTCCAGAGAGTTCCCATCAGCCCCACCTTCATCAGTATGGTGATCGGCCGCCTCCGCTCTGATGACATTTACAACCAGGTAAGTGAAAATGATTTTACCAGGAGCTGTTTCCCATCTTCATTCAGTAAAACCGTTTCTAGTGTTTGCTGGATGTACACCCCTTCATTGAGATCATCCAAGTACCTTCAGAGAAAACAATTCATTTTTTAATTGAGTAAACTAAATAATGTAAGATTTGATTAAGGGAAGAAAAATTAACTCAGATCTTTGTGACAGCAAAACATACAACAAAATACACCACCAGTCAAAAGATTTTTTTAATGTTTTTTAAAAGTCTCTTTTGCTCACCAAGCTTTTACTTGATCCAAAATACAATACAGCAAAAACAGTAATATTGTGAAATGTTTTTACTATTTACAATAACTGTTTTGTATTTGGATATATTTTAAAATTTAATTTATTCCTGTTTTTTAAAAGCTGAATTTTTAGCATCCAGTCACATGATCCTTCAGAAATCATTCTAATATAATAGATTTGCTGCTCAAAAAACATATTATTATTGTTTTTATTATTATGTTGAATTTTGAGTTAGTTTCAGGTTTATTTGATAAATATAGAAAGTTCAAAAGAACAGCATTTATCTGAAATAGAAATCTTTTCATCATCGTCATCATCATCACTGATCTTTGAATCTTTTTATTCACCAAAAAATTCTGAAAAAAGAGTACTCTTGGTGATAGTAGTAATAATAATAATAATAATAATAATAATAAATTATATTATTAGAATGATTTCTGAAGGATCATGTGACATTGAAGACTGGAGTAATGATGCTAAAATATTTAGCTTTGATCACAGAAATAAATTACATTTTAAATTATATATAAATAGAAAGCTGTTATTTTAAATAGTAAAAATATTTCACAATAATTCACAAAAACAATTGAATAAATGCACGCTTTTCTTAAAAAAAAAAAAAAAAAAATTAATTTCTCCAGCAAAACTAATGGAGCTGTGATCATAAAAATAATTTAGTTCAGAGAAAAGCAGTGTTAAAACATATTTAAAAATTATGATTAATGGTAAAATTAGTTTCATGATACTAAAATATTGTATTATATTGACAGAGAAAATTCCAAAAAAAAGAAAGGTTAAGAAAAAAGTGTGAAAAAACCCCAAAATAATAAAAACAAAATAAGTTTAATAAATATGGCTAAATAATGGCTAAAATTTTTTATTATATTGACCGATAAAATGCTAAAAATAAACTTTAATAAAAGCTCAGAGAAAATAGTGTTAGAACATATCAAAAAATGACTATTAATAGAAAAATTAGTTTGATGATGCTAAAATATTTTATTCTGTTGACTCTGAGAAAATTAAAAAAAAAGAAAGGTTAAGAAAAAAGTGTGAAAAAAAACAAATATTAATACAAAAATAAGTTTAATAATGGTTTAATTTTTTATTATATTGACAGATAAAATGCAAAAAATAAAGTTAATTGGAAAAGGTCAGAGAAAATAGTGTTAGAACATATAAAAAAATGACTATTAATAGTAAAATTAGTTTGATGCTAAAATATTTTATTCTATTGACACAGAAAATAATAAAAAAAAGAAAGTTTAAGAAAAAAAGTTTGAAAAAACAAATAATAAAATAAGTTAATGATGGCTACATTTTTATTATATTGACAGATAAAATGCTAAAATAAAGTTCAGAGAAAATAGTTAAAACAAAAAAATGATTGTTAATAGTATAATTTGTTTGTTGATTCTACAATATTTTATTGACGGAGAAAAAAAAAGAAAGGTTAAGAAAAAAAGTGTGTGAAAAAACAAATAATAATAATGCAAAAATAAGTTTTAATAATGCCTCAATTTTTTATTATATTGGCAGATAAAATGCAAAAAATAAAGTTAATTGGGAAAGGTCAGAGAAAATAGTGTTAGAACATATAAAAGATAACTATTAATAGTAAAATTAGTTTGATGCTAAAATATTTTATTCTGTTGACTGAGAAAATTAAAAAAAAGAAAGGTTAAGAAAAAAGTGTGAAAAAAAAAAAAACAATAATAAAAAAAATAAGTTTAATAATGGCTTAATTTTTTATTATATTGACAGATAAAATGCTAAAAAATAAACTTAATTGGAAAAGGTCAGAGAAAATAGTGTTAAACATAAAAAATGACTATTAATAGTAAAATTAGTTTGATGCTAAAATATTTTACTCTATTGACAGAGAAAATGAAAAAAAAAACAAATACAAAAATAAGACTAAATTTTTTATTATATTGAAATAATATGCTAAAAATAAACTTAACTGGAAAAGGTCAGAAAAAATCATGTAAAATATATAGATATGTGAAGAATTAATAACAAAATAAGTTTGATAATGACAAAGTATTTTATTCTTTTGGCAGATAAAATGCATAAACTAACCAGAAAATGTCAAATAAAAATGTGTAAAAACATATTAATAAAAATAATGTTCAATAATGACAAATTATTTAATTCTTTTGTGTGATAAAATACAAAAAAGACAAGAAAACACACATATAATTTGTCTGATAATGACAAAATATTTGATTCTATTTTCAATAGAATACAATTTTTTAAAAAGAAGAAAATGTGAAAAACAGCATATAGAAAATGATAATAAAATGACGAATTATTTTGTTATTTTGTCAGATTAAATTTGTGAATTAATACATAGTTCATATATATATTAAAATAAAAAGAATTGTATAAAAAATAATAAAATACATTATTATTGTGTTTTTTTATGGAAACCCGTTTCTGCCACCGAATAAAAATAAAAAAAGATAATTGCAACTTTTGATCTCACAAGTCTGACTTTTTTTTTTTAGAATTGCATCATATAAAATTAAAAAAATTCAAACAAACAAAATTCAAACAAAATTCTGACTTTATTCTCAAAATGGTGAGATATAAACGTACAATTGTGTGATATGGTCAGAATTGCAAGACATAAACTCGCAAGAAATAAAGTCAGAATTGTGAAATATAAACTTAATTCTGAGAGAATCAGTCTTTTTCCCCTTAGAATTGGACTTTATAATTTGCAATTGCGAGTTTATATCAAAAAAGTCAGAATTGTAAGTTTATATCACGCAATACTGACTTCACAACTTGCAATTGCGAGAATTGATATACATTGACTTTATTTCTCAGAATTACGTGTTTATATCTGATGGGCGAGACTTCATTAGCAGTAAAACTGGTAGCACTGCAAACCAATAATTAAGATAATACTTTAAAATAACATGGTAAAACTCCAATTTGTAATATCAAGCAGCAAAACAAGCTGTTTTGTACAGCTAAAAATAGCTGGATGCGGATGAGACTGGAATCTAGACCCATAAAATGTACAAATGGCCATGCCCACCCTTAAGAAAAAAGGTGGATAGATATTATATTTTTCTAGATTTGTTTTTGTGCATGTGAAGATGCTGCCTTACATTTATCATATTTGGGTCCATGGCACTAAACTGTTGAAAACCCCTCATTTAGATGGATAACTCATGTTTAATCATGCTTCATGTTTTGTAAATGTTTCATCTGTTGTGTTTCAGGTATCTGCGTATCCTCTGCCGGAGCACCGCAGTACAGCGCTGGCAACGCAGGCCGCAATGCTGTGCGTCTGCTTATATTTCACCCCCTCCATCCTCCACACACAGCAGGCCAAGATGAGAGAGATCGTAGACAAATACTTTCCTGACAACTGGGTGAGAAGACTTTATTAATCAGGTCAATTCTAAAGATATGATTATCTTGACGCATTTCTATTATAATATCCACCTTCTCTTCGTATCTTTAGGTCATAAGCATATACATGGGGATCACTGTGAACTTGGTGGAGGCGTGGGAACCATATAAAGCGGCTAAAACTGCCCTGAATTACACACTGGACACAGCCAACATCAAAGAACAGGTAGAGTCACCTGATCTGTTCCCAATCACACACCAGAGTCACTTTGGACCAGTTACTTTTAAAAGTAATGCGTTACAATATTGCGTTACTCCCTAAAAAAGTAACTAATTACGTTACTTAGTTATTTTTTATGGAAAGTAATGCGTTACAATATTGTGTTACTCCCTAAAAAAGTAACTAATTACGTTACATAGTGACTTTTTATGGAAAGTAATGCATTACAATATTGCGTTACTCCCTAAAAAAGTAACTAATTACGTTACATAGTGACTTTTTATGGAAAGTAATGCGTTACAATATTGCGTTACTCCCTAAAAAAGTAACTAATTACATTACTTAGTTATTTTTTATGGAAAGTAATGCGTTACAATATTGCGTTACTCCCTAAAAAAGTAACTAATTACATTACTTAGTTATTTTTTATGGAAAGTAATGCGTTACAATATTGTGTTACTCCCTAAAAAAGTAACTAATTACGTTACATAGTGACTTTTTATGGAAAGTAATGCGTTACAATATTGCGTTACTCCCTAAAAAAGTAACTAATTACGTTATTTTAGTTTATTTTTATGGAAAGTAATGCGTTACAATATTGTGTTACTCCCTAAAAAAGTAACTAATTACGTTACATAGTGACTTTTTATGGAAAGTAATGCGTTACAATATTGCGTTACTCCCTAAAAAAGTAACTAATTACATTACTTAGTTATTTTTTATGGAAAGTAATGCGTTACAATATTGTGTTACTCCCTAAAAAAGTAACTAATTACGTTCCATAGTGACTTTTTATGGAAAGTAATGCGTTACGATATTGCGTTACTCCCTAAAAAAGTAACTAATTACGTTATTTTAGTTTATTTTTATGGAAAGTAATGCGTTACAATATTGCGTTACTCCCTAAAAAAGTAACTAATTACATTACTTAGTTATTTTTTATGGAAAGTAATGCGTTACAATATTGTGTTACTCCCTAAAAAAGTAACTAATTACGTTACATAGTGACTTTTTATGGAAAGTAATGCGTTACAATATTGCGTTACTCCCTAAAAAAGTAACTAATTACGTTATTTTAGTTTATTTTTATGGAAAGTAATGCGTTACAATATTGTGTTACTCCCTAAAAAAGTAACTAATTACGTTCCATAGTGACTTTTTATGGAAAGTAATGCGTTACGATATTGCGTTACTCCCTAAAAAAGTAACTAATTACGTTATTTTAGTTTATTTTTATGGAAAGTAATGCGTTACAATATTGTGTTACTCCCTAAAAAAGTAACTAATTACGTTACATAGTGACTTTTTATGGAAAGTAATGCGTTACAATATTGCGTTACTCCCTAAAAAAGTAACTAATTACGTTATTTTAGTTTATTTTTATGGAAAGTAATGCGTTACAATATTGTGTTACTCCCTAAAAAAGTAACTACTTACGTTACATAGTGACTTTTTATGGAAAGTAATGCGTTACAATATTGCGTTACTCCCTAAAAAAGTAACTAATTACGTTATTTTAGTTTATTTTTATGGAAAGTAATGCGTTACAATATTGTTACTCCCTAAAAAAGTAACTAATTACGTTACATAGTGACTTTTTATGGAAAGTAATGCGTTACAATATTGCGTTACTCCCTAAAAAAGTAACTAATTACGTTATTTTAGTTTATTTTTATGGAAAGTAATGCGTTACAATATTGTTACTCCCTAAAAAAGTAACTAATTACGTTACATAGTGACTTTTTATGGAAAGTAATGCGTTACAATATTGCGTTACTCCCTAAAAAAGTAACTAATTACATTACTTAGTTATTTTTTATGGAAAGTAATGCGTTACAATATTGTGTTACTCCCTAAAAAAGTAACTAATTACGTTACATAGTGACTTTTTATGGAAAGTAATGCGTTACAATATTGCGTTACTCCCTAAAAAAGTAACTAATTACGTTACATAGTGACTTTTTATGGAAAGTAATGCATTACAATATTGCGTTACTCCCTAAAAAAGTAACTAATTACGTTATTTTAGTTTATTTTTATGGAAAGTAATGCGTTACAATATTGCGTTACTCCCTAAAAAAGTAACTAATTACATTACTTAGTTATTTTTTATGGAAAGTAATGCGTTACAATATTGTGTTACTCCCTAAAAAAGTAACTAATTACGTTACATAGTGACTTTTTATGGAAAGTAATGCGTTACGATATTGCGTTACTCCCTAAAAAAGTAACTAATTACGTTATTTTAGTTTATTTTTATGGAAAGTAATGCGTTACAATATTGCGTTACTCCCTAAAAAAGTAACTAATTACGTTACATAGTGACTTTTTATGGAAAGTAATGCGTTACGATATTGCGTTACTCCCTAAAAAAGTAACTAATTACGTTATTTTAGTTTATTTTTATGGAAAGTAATACGTTACATTACTTTTGCGTTACTTTTGTGTTACTTTTAAATCTGGACAGGGCTTGCTTGTTTGTTTTTAACCTCAAAATAAGAAAGTTCAACACTCTTTAGCAATAAGAAAAAAAAAGCACAAATGTTAGTTAATCTAAAGTGTTTTGCTTATTATTGCACTGCAAAAAATGCTTTTCTTACTTAATTTTTTGTCTTGTTTCCAGCCAAAATATCTACAAATTCTTAAATCAAAAAGGATTTTCTAGACAAGTAAAAATTATTGTAGTTTTTTCTGAAAACAATCAAAATTAAGTTTGTTTTTGCTTGAAACAAGCTAAATAATCTCCCAAAGGGGTAAGCAAAATAATCATGTTTTCTGTTTGAAATAATATTTTTTTGCTAACCCCATTGGCAGATTATTTTGCTTGTTCTAAGCAAAAACACTTAATTTTGACTTTTTTTTTTTTTAAACAATTATTTACTTGCCTAGAAAATCCTTCTTGATTTTAGATTTTTTTTAATATATTTTGGCTGGAAACAAGACAAAAAATGTAAGTAAGAAAAGTATTTTTGCAGTGCACAGCTCAATTGGATCAACAAAGGTAAATTAATAAAATGGGATTAAATACATAAAGGAAACAAAAACTAACTGGCATTACTTTTTTGAAAAAGTAAAATTGCTCAAATGGCAATTAAAAAGCTTATTTTTCAGGGGTCTCAGGGGTAAAAAAAATCAGGGGTAGTTATAATAAATACAGGTGCATCACAATAAATTAGAATGTCATGGAAAAGTTCATTTATTTCAGTAATTTGTTAAATGTAAGCCAAAATCATCATAATTTGAGTTGAATTACTAACATAAATTAACGTTTCTACAACATTCTAATGTATTGAGATGCACCTGTATATTTGGCATATAAGGTTTAGATGACAGACAGTTTTGGAAAGCCTGCATGACATGTAAATAAGAAATAATGTAAATGCAACGTAAATAAAAACTAATTTTTAATGAGTTGGGAAGACAAAAGCCTTCCAAAGACATAATAATACATGGTTAAAAAACCTGTTAAAATGAATGTGTTCAGCAGTATTGCTGCAATGTTGAAACCCTTCTTAAACCTGAAAAGACTTTTGTAAATCCAGTGGTCAGATGCTGTCACCACCTGTGGTGTGAATGTCCACAAATTTAGAAATGAAAATTGAAAAGATAAAAAAGAGAAATTAGGGGGAATCAATGAATTATGAATAATTTATTGCTATTGTGAATAATATGTGATCATGTAATCCATGAAAAAGTAACTGTACTCTGATTACAAGTACTTTAAAATGTAACTTACTCTGATTGCAAGTACTTCATTTTTGGAATCTGATTACGTAATCCAGATTACATCTAATCAGTTACTACCCAGCTCTGGTAATGCATTACTTTACTAGTTACTTGAAAAAAGTAATATTATTACATAACTTGCGTTACTTGTAATGCGTTACCCCCAGCACTGCTCTGGACTCACACATAGTCATTGTTGTCTCGTCTCAGGCCGGTCGATACGCTGCCAGCGTGGAGAGTTTGCGGCCACAGGTTCAGCAGTTATTGAAGGAGGGATTCCTAAGAGAAGAAATCGTCCTGGACAACATCCCCAAACTGCTCAATTGCCTCCGTGACTGTAACGTCGCCATCCGCTGGTTGATGCTGCACACTGCGGAGTCCGGTGAGATGTCAAGGACCAGTAATCAGCAGTTCTCAACCTTTTTTGACTCGGAGGCTGGAAATAGGCCTTTTTTATTGTCTGCGGAAGCGATTAGTTGTGTAAAATAACTTGCGCTGTAGCCTACGTGAATGGAAATGCCCATAGCAGGGGATGGTTGTAATTTATTTATTATTCAAAATCGTATTAACAACAGTTTCCAATCATTAATCGGGTATAGGGATTTGCCAGTATCAAATGTTCATGTTGTGATTAATTGCTATGCAAAAAAATGTTTTTTATCACGGCATATGGTATTATCACAATATTGAAATTTAGTTGCAAAAAAGTGATGTCATAATATAGTATAACAGGTTTAATAACTAAAATTATTTCCAAATAATTAATTCCAAACATTAAAACACAATAAAGCAATACACAAAAATGTATAAAGTTGCAAATTTTACACAGATTAAAGTGCAAAAAAATTAAAAGACCAATAGGTATCACTTTACAGTAAGATCTTATTAGTTAACCTTAGTTAATTCATTCATGATCAGTGAACAAAAGCTACATTTGCTATAGAAGTTAATAATCTTTGTTAAAAATAACACTTTTTTTTCTCGTTTCATTATACCCGATTAATGATTGGAAACTGTGGTTGATATTTTTTTGATGAAACATCTCTGATGAATTGTTCATTAATAAATCACAACCGTCCTGTGCTATGGGCATTTCCATTCATACAGGCTACGGAGGAAGTTTTTTTACACAACTACTCGGTGCTTGTGAAAAAGGCCTATAGACCAATTATCAGGTTGTAAACATTCAGGATGTGCGTACAGCATGGTTGCAGAAAAGCTGGGAGAGATAACCTTTATGGCTAGAGAATTACACAGAGGCAGTACAAAACACTTTGATTTAGGAAAATAAATAAATAAAAGTATAGATTATTTTGATTAGATGTAATTTTCAAAATGTTCTCTGCATATTACAAGAGCTTGTCACCCAGCAATATTTAATTAAATTGACGTTAGATAGTGGGATAGTCTTACAGATCGGAAACAGAATTTTATATCCGTTATATAAAAAATGTCCAAGACTTCCTAAGTCTTTATAAATTTACATGACTTTATATATCCTGGTTTACCAAGACCATTGGAAATTCTGGTTCGTAAATAAGAATGACATTTGTTGAGAGCATCCTGAGGGTCCCTTGTTAAGAACCCCAGTTTTGATTATTGAGTTTATATTAAATTTATTTTGAAGGAATTATCACTTTATATTTGCTTTTTGTTAATAATAATTAATAAAAGTAATTTTTTGTTTTATTTTTTTGTTAAAGCTTATGATCCAAACAACAAGAGACTGCGTCAGATCAAGGATCAAGTCATCAACGACTCCAAATACAATCCCAAAATTCTGTTTCAGCTGCTGCTGGACACGGCCCAGTTTGAGTTCATACTCAAAGAGGTAAAAAAAAAAAAAATAATAATAATCATTCTTAATCTTAAATTGATACCTCCAATTTCTTTCTTTATTTATTTTATTATTTTTAAATACTACTACTGCTAATAATTTTAATACATGTTTAAATAATAATAATAATAATAACATATTAAAATGATTTCTGAAGAATCTCGGTTTTGCATCACAGAAATAAATTTCATTTTATAATTTATGAAAATACAAAATTATTTTACATTGCAATAATATTTCACAATATTACTGTTTACTGTATTTTTATTTTCAAATAAATGCAACCATGGTGATCACAAGAGACTTCAAAAACATTAAAAATCTTGAAAAATTATTTCTGTGATGCAAAGTTGAATTTTCAACATCATTACTCCAGTATTCAGTGTCACATGATTTTTCAGAAATAATTCTAATATGCTGATTTATTATCAGTTGTGCTGCTTAATATATATATTTTTTGGAACCTGTGCTATGTTTTCCAGGATTTTTTGATTAATAAAATATTAAAAAGAAAAGAACAGCATCAGCATTTAGTCTCTCTTTGAAAAAAACAATTTACTTGTATTCAGCAAGAAGTGCCAAATTGATAAAAAGTGATAGTAAAGACTTTCTGTTTTGAATGAATGCTGTTCTTTTTGACTTTTTACTAATTTCTCTTGGCTTTGTGTGATTCTCAGATGTTCAAGCAGATGTTGACAGAAAAGCAGCTGAAGTGGGAGAGCTATAAGAAAGAGGGATCCGAGAGAATGATGGAGCTGGCTGAGGTGTTTTCTGGGGTCAAACCTCTTACCAGGGTGGAGAAAAATGGTAAAACGCTTTTTAGGTTGCACAAAATGCAAGAGGCAAACTGAATGTGTTCATGCATGCATTTGTTTGATC
Organism: Cirrhinus molitorella; assembly: GCA_033026305.1. NCBI lineage: Eukaryota > Metazoa > Chordata > Actinopteri > Cypriniformes > Cyprinidae > Cirrhinus > Cirrhinus molitorella. The sequence continues at coordinate 1,748,240 of CM065123.1, forward strand.
AGAGAATCTTCAGGCCTGGTTCAGAGAGATCTCCAAACAGATCGAGTCCCTGAACTATGAGGACTCGACCGCTGCTGGCAGGAAAACTGTGCAGCTCATTCAGGCTCTTGTGGAGGTACAAACACATCTGAACATATACTGTGACAAGCAAGTTACGTAATAATATTACTTTTTCAAGTAACTAGTAAAGTAACGCATTACTTTTTCAAAAAAAGTAAGGCCAGTTACTTTTTGTTTCCTTTATGTATTTAATCCCATTTTATTAACCAATGTCTTTGCTGCTGACCTTTGATCCAATTCAACCATACACTGCAAAAATACTTTTCTTACTTACATTTTTTGTCTTGTTTCCAGCCAAAATATCAAAGAAGTCTTACATCAAGAAGGATTTTCTAGACAAGTAAATAATTATTTTCTTGTTTTCAGAAAAAAACAAGTCAAAATTAAATGAGTTTTTGCTTAGAACAAGCAATAATCTGCCAGTGGGGTGAGCAAAATATCTTATTTCAAACAGAAATTTAAGAATTTTTAGATATTTTGGCAAGAAACAAGACAAAAAATCTAAGTAAGAAAAGCATTTTTTGCAGTGTACTATTAAGTAAAATGTACTTTAGATTAACTAACATTTGTGCTTTTTTCCTCATTGCTGAAGAGTGTTGAACTTTCTTTTCCTACAGTTCTGCTGTACAGACGTCAATTTAATTTTCCTTTAGTCTTAGGTTTATTCACTTCATTTCATTTTGGTGTGAAAGGGCTTTTGCATTTGCTAAGAATCAAACATTTTTAAATAAAAAACAAACAAGCAAGCCCTGCCCAGATTTAAAAAGTAACGCAAAAGTAACGTAACACATTACTTTCCATAAAAAGTAACTAAGTACATTGCAAAAAATGCTTTTCTAGCTAAGATTTTTTCTTGTTTCCAGCCAAAATATCTAAAAATTCTTAAATCAAGAATTATTTTCTAGACAAGTACACGTTAATGTCTTGTTTTCAGAAAAAAGAAGTTCAAATTAAGTGAGTTTTTGCTTGAAACAAACTAATCTGCCAATGGGGTAAGCAAAATAATCTAGTCTTCTGCTTGAAATAAGATTATTTATTTTACCCCATTGGCAGATTATTTTGCTTGTTTCAAGCAAAACCTCACCTAATTTTTCCTAAAAACAAGACTTGTCTAGAAAATCCTTCTTGATTAAAGAATTTTTAGATGTTTTGTCTAGAAACAAGACAAAAAATCTTAGCTAGAAAAGCATTTTTTGCAGTGTAATTAGTTACTTTTTAAGGGAGTAACGCAATATTGTAATACATTACTTTTAAAAGTAACTTTCCCCAACACTGTGGCTGTGGCTGTGACTCTCTGTAGTGATTTCAACATGAATTTGTTTCTCTTGTAAGGTCCAAGAGTTTCATCAGCTGGAGTCCAACCTGCAGGTGTGTCAGTTCCTCCAGGACACACGCAAGTTCCTCCATCAGATGATCCGTACCATCAATATCAAAGAGGAAGTGCTCATCACGATGCAGATAGTGGGAGATCTGTCCTACGCCTGGCAGATCATAGACAGGTGATGGCGCTACATTCACCTCTGCTTGATTTCGCATCAAAACGTTCAGCTAATTTTCCTAATGCAAATGTGTTTCGCACAGCTTCACATCAATAATGCAAGAGAGTATCAGAGCAAACCCCTCAATGGTGACCAAACTCAGAGCCACTTTTCTGAAGGTGAGTGTCCGAAAAAGCCCAAATGCATGTGCTCTGAATTATAAAACATAACATGAGCTTTATGAACATGAACAGCTTGCTTCTGCGCTGGATCTGCCGCTCCTGCGGATCAACCAGGTCAACAGTCCAGATCTGCTGAGCGTGTCTCAGTTTTACTCTGGGGAGCTGGTGGCTTATGTCAGAAAGGTTTGGAGAATAGTTTTGATTCGTGATTGGATTTCTATATATTATATACCCTGATTTGCTCCAGATCTATTTAACCGTGTTTCCTTCAATCATGCTTCCAGGTGCTGCAGATTATTCCAGAGAGTATGTTCACCTCGCTGGCCAAAATCATCAAACTGCAGATTCACGACATTATGGAAGTGCCCACACGTCTGGACAAAGACAAACTGAAGGACTACTCTCAACTCAGCGCCCGTTATGAGGTACAACAGATGCATTTTGTCTTCTTGAGAGTAGCAGTAATAATCCTCATGTCTATTCGTAACCTTGCATTTTTTATGTGATCTATTCGCACAAATAATTTGCTTTTGGTGTGCACACAACATTAGAACTCTATATATAGCAAAATTTGATATATGTGTAATATATGTGACCCTGGACCACAAAACCAGTCATAAGGGTCTATTTTTGAAAATTGAGATTTATACATCATCTGAAATCTAAATTGATGTATGGTTTGTTAGGATAGGACAATATTTGGCCGAGATACAACTATTTGAAAATCTGGAATCTGAGGGTGCAAAAAAAAAATTAAAATTTGAGAAAATCGCCTTTAAAGTTGTCCAAATGAAGTTCTTAGCAATGCATATTACTAATCAAAAATTAAGTTTTGATACATTTACAGTGGGAAATTTACAAAATATCTTCATGGAACATGATTTTTACTTGATATCCTAATGATTTTTGGCATAAAAGAAGAATCCATCATTTTGACCCATACAATGTATTTTTGGACACACTCTCTCATTTAATGTTTTTAAAGAAGTTTCTTATGCTTATCAAGGCTGTTTTCACTTGATCAAAAATACAGGAAAAAAATGTAATATTGTGAAATATTATTATGATGTAAATCAATGTTTTTCTATATTAATATACATTAAAATTAAATTTATATCTATAATTAAAGTTGAATTTCCAGAATCATTACTCCAGTCTTCAGTGTCACATGATCCTTCAAAAATCATTCTAATATGCTGATTTATTATCAGAGCTGGAAACAGTTGCGATGCTTAATATTTTTACCTGTGATACTTTTTTTTCAGGATTTTTTGATCAGTAAAAGGTTAAAAAAGAACAGCGTTTATTTAAAATAGAAAGTTTGTTTTAACAATATACACTACTGTTCAAATGTTTGGGGTCAGTACATTTTTATTCTTTCTTTTTTGAAATAAATTAATACTTTTATTCACCAAGGATGTGTTAAATTAATAAAAAGTGATAACATAAATTTACATTGTTAGAAAATATTTATATTTTGAATAAACGCTGTTCTTTTTAACTTGTTATTCATCAAAGAATTCTGAAAAAAGAATCACAGGTTGCAAAAACATATTTGTTTCCAACATTGATAATTCTAATAATAAATCAGCATATTAGAATGATTTCTGAAGGATCAGGTGACACTTAAGACTGGAGTAACAGCTGATGAAAATTCAGCTTTGCATCACAGGAATAAATTATACTGTAAAGTGTATTAAAATAAAAACCATTATTTTATATTGTAATAACATTTTGCAATATTACTGTTTTTTTCTGTATTTTTGATCAAGTAAATGGAACTTTGATGAGCATAAGAGACTTTTTTTTTTAAAACATAAAAAATCGTACTCATCCCAAACTTTCGAGTGGCAGTGTATATAGAGGTTTTTTTTTTTTTTTTTTTGCAAAAATTGATACATTTTATTTTATTTTTTTACATTTTTCAGGAATCATGTTTTTTTTTGTGTTTTATTGTGTTAGCTGTATTTTTGAGCTATTTTTACTTAATCAAAGTAACCCAGCTGCAGTTTGACTGAGATTAATTTGATTGCACAATTTAAAAACATGATTTTTAAAAATGGTTAAAAACTGATTTATCTGTATATATAATTTGTTGAACTAAAATCTCATATATATAATATATGAAGATCAAATGAAGTTCAAGATTTTTCTAATTGTTACATGAACTCAACAATATATAAGCAAGAGGTTCACATCAGTAACCTTTAATTTATTCACATAAAAATTATTACATTATGTTGATTATTTTGCATTATTGAATTCTATGCATCTATAATTTTCTTTATATATATTGTATTCTTGTACTCCATATATTTTGTTTATTTTATTCTCTATATACTTATATAATGTTTATATCTAATATTTATTGTACTCTTTATACATTTAGATGTATTCTTTTACTCTATATAACTAATTTTCTCTGAAAAATCCTCTACAAAATCAGTCTTGTGTATCTGATTGTTTGCATTCAGTATTTGAAATTAAACTTAGAATTCAGGCCTTGAGTCAGCATATTGTTTTTGCATATTTAATTTATTTTATTTTTATTATTTTATTTATTATGAGTAATAATAATAAAGTAACTCACTGAGCTTCATCTTTTGACAGGTCGCTAAACTCACTCATGCCATCTCAGTGTTCACTGAAGGGATTCTGATGATGAAAACCACTCTCGTCGGCATTATCAAGGTATTGTACAGATTCTCTGAATGTAATGTAATCACAAACAATAATGTATTTGAGAAGATGAGCGCTCCATAAACATAAAAACATGTTTTAGGTGGATCCAAAGCAGCTTCTAGAGGATGGGATCAGGAAAGAGCTGGTCAAACGTGTGGCTTATGCTCTGCACAAAGGCCTCATCTTCAACCCCAAAGCCAAAGTAAGAAAACCATTTTGCCTTGCTGAATAAATATATTAATGTCTTATAATGATATGTGACCCTGGCCCACAAAACCAGTCTTAAGTGGTATATTTGTAGCAATAGCCAAAAATACATTGCATTCTTGATCAAAATGATTGATTTTTCCTTTATGCTAAAAATCATTAGGATGTTGAATTATTAGTTCACTTTCAGAACAACAAATTACAGATAATGTACTCACCCCCTTGTCTTCCAAGATGTTCATTTCTTTCTTTCTTCAGTCGTAAAGAAATGTTTTTTAAGCAAAACATTTAAGGTTTTCTTTCTATATAATGGACTTCTGTGGTGCCTTACAAAATGCAGTTTAAATCCAGCTTCAAATGGCTCTAAACCACTGGTTCTCAAAGCGTGGCTCCCTCTGGTGGTACGCAGAGGAATTACTGAATTAAATGTCAATTTAAAGGGTTACTCCACTCCAAAATGAAAACATATTTTTGTTCTGAAAGTGAACTAATTCTTTAATTCTGCAGGCAAAACATGTTTTTTTCAGTCACCTGTCAAATGTGAGTTTTTGGGCTTTTTGGTTGTTTTTTTTATAGCACTTTATATGTTTGTGTCAATAGATTTCAATTACAATACATATTTTTAAAGGCAGTTTTCTCAAAATTAGTTTTTTCTCCTACACTGAGCCATAAATCTCCACTTCTGTAGCATTTACACACCAAACTTTACATTTTTATTCCTGTCTATATCCTGAAGATTTTTACAGAGGGATTTGTTCATATAAAATTTGCTTGATTATATGCAACAATTTATTCCCCCCATAAATGTAAAAAATACACTGTTTTTTGTCTGTATAAAGTATTTTCTGAATTATGGAGTGACAAAATGACTAAAATCCCCTCTGTAAAAACATTTGACTCTAATATGCCAAAAAAATTCAACAAGAATTTTGAAACAGACTTCATCCAGTGTTTAGATTTTTGTTCTAGAAATGTATGCAAATTAATGCGTATTTCAATAAACAATGCCTCATTTGCATATTTAAACCTAACATTTTAGAAAACCTGTAATACAAAAAATGTTTGTAATTATCAATGTAATCAATCAACTGGGTAAGGTGATAACAATTAGTTAATTTTTTTTTTTACCCCATTCACCTGCAGTGTCTTGCCTCAAGTAAAGATCATGTTCCATGAAGATATTAATATAATGTATCAAACCTTAATATTTGATTAGTAATATGCATTGCTAAGAATTTTAAGGCAATTCATATTTTTTTTCCACCCTCAGATTCCAGATTTTCAAATATTTGTATCTTATATAAACCATACATCAATGCAAAACTTGTTTATTAAAAATAGGCCCTTATGAGTGGTTTGTGGTCCAGGGGCAGGATTCATGAACATCTTCCTAAGAACATTTCTTAAGATAAATTCTAAGTTTGTAAGAATGTTCTTAAGTGCAATTCTTGAATTTGTTTTTAAGAAGTTCTCAAATATGTTCTTAAGAACATCTTAATTTTTTCTTAAGAAGAAAAGGACATCTTTATTTGTGTGAACACATGGCTGAAGACGCATCGTAAACAGATTGTCTTTTTGCGGTTTCTGCAAGTTATCCTAATAATCATAATAAGCACACACCAGCGTGTTTTCGTCACGACCTTGATTGGCGCTCGGCTTCACGTTTTTAATGCGCCGTGTTTTTGAACAGTTACCTTTAAAGAGCTTGTTTTAATCTTCGGCGATCTGTTTTATTCATTTTGGTGTTGTGTTTTTGCGTCCTCATCCGAATGAACGCTTCCGGTAACGTTATGTGTGTGCATTCATCTGCAATAAAGACGGCCCAAGATTATGTCGTATTTATAGGCTAAATAAAATAACAAATGTTCAACCAAACCTCACTGTCTGACTCGTCTTTATAGAGTTGCTACTGAGTTTTGATGTCAGCAAAAAAATAGGGTCACATCATGAGCGATCATTGATTACATTATCATTCAGAGAACTGCTGCACATCACTATTAACAGTCCTAATATCTATTATATGGAGCTAGCTGTTGCAATGCTTAAATATAACAATTCATTTGAAATAACCCAATAAATCCATTAAATAATTCATACTTTTTGGGATTTAAGACAGGTCTGGGGCCGTCCTAACTTTAAGTCATTTACGCTGTTTTTTAAGAAGATTCTTTTCAAGAATTTGAATTCTTCTTAAATTCTGTCTTCTTAAGAATGTTTTGTGAATCTTATGAGTCTTATCTGGCTCGCTAGAGTTGATTCCTGATGTCTCTTTCAGCCCAGTGAACTGATGCCAAAGCTGAAGGAGATGGCTGCCACCATGGATGGCTTTTATCGCTCGTTTGAATACATTCAGGATTACGTGAGCATCTACGGCCTGAAGATCTGGCAGGAGGAAGTGTCTCGCATCATCAACTACAACGTAGAGCAGGAGTGTAACAGTTTCCTCAGAACGAAGGTCTTGTCTTTGGAGCATAGCCTCAGATTTAATTGTTTATTAAGTTGACTTGAGAAGCCAATGCTATTTGAACTTCCGCTTATTATTATTATTCTTCTGAGACTAAATGATCAACTCTATCTCCTCCTAGAGCTTTAACTCGACAAACTCCAAACTCAGCCCAGATCAGACTGATCTGAAGTTAGTTGCTGTATCGTTTCTAACTGATCGGACTTACGATTTTCCTAAAAATGATGATTAAAACTGTAAAAAATCCCATAGACTTTCATTGGCAGAATGTTCAAATGAGCCAAGACTATTCAAACTCACACTGACAAAACTCCCACAATCCCTTCAGACTCATATGTACTACTTCTAATCCATTCAAATTCATTCAACCTATATGCTAATAACATGCTAATCATGCTAACAATATGCTAATAACAAATGCAAATTATGTTAGAAACATGCTAGCAACTTGCTAATCATGTTAGCATCATGCTAGAATCATGCTAACAACTTTTGCTAATCATGCTAGAAAAATGCTAGTAACATGCTAATCATGCTATAATCATCATAGCAGCATGCTAACAGCTAATCATGCTAGTAACAGGCTAATCATGTTAGAAACATGCTAACAACTTGCTAATCATGCTAGCAGCATGCTAATCATGCTAGAATCATGTTAAAAACATGCTAATTATGCTAGAAACATGGTAACACCTTGCTGATCATGTTAGAAAAAATGCTAATAATATGCTTATCATGCTATAATCATGATACCAACATGCTAACAACTTGCCAATCATGTTGTAACAGGCTAATCATGCTGACAACATGTTAACCATGCTAGAAAACATGCTAACTTGCTAATCATGCTATATTCATGATAGCACCATGTTAACAACTTGCTTTTAATGCTAGAAAAATACTAGTAGCATGCTACTCATGCTATAATCATGATAGCAACATGCTAACAACTTGTTAATTATGTTAGTAACAGGCTATTCATGCTAGAACATGTTAGCAACTTGCTAGTATAATGTTAATCATGTTGGTAACATGCTAATCATGCTAGAAACATGCTAACAAGTTGCTAATTATGCTAGGAACATGTTAACAACTTGGTAGTTAACCAAGTTGTTAGCATTTTCATAGCACGATTGGCATGTTTCTAACATTATTAGCATGTTACTACCAAGTTGTTACATGCTAATAATGTTAGAAACATGCCAATCGTGCTATGAAAATGCTAACAACTTGGTAGTAACATGTTAATAATGCTAGAATCATGCGAGCAACGTGCTAATCATGCTAGGAACATGCTAACAACTTGGTAGTAACATGCTAATCATGTTAGAATCATGCTAGAAATATGTTAGCACCTTGCAAATCATGCTAGAAACATGTTAGCAACTTGCTAATCATGCTAGGAACATGCTAGCAACTTGTTAGTAACATGCTTATCATGTTAGATTCATGCTAGAACCATGCCAGCAACAAGCTAATCATGCTAAAAACATGCTAGCAACGTGCTAATCATGCTAGTAACATGCTAATCATGCTAGAATCATGTTAGCAACTTGCTAATCTTGTTAGTAACATGCTAGCAACATCCTAGTCACATGTTAATCATACTAGCAACATGCTAATCATGTTAACAACATCTAAGCTTTTAAAACTTTTTTAAACTTCAAAAACTTGAAACTTTAAAACTTCTTAACATTTTAAACTTCATAAACTTTATAAACGTTCTGGTCCAGCTTTCTCAAGCCAACTTAAAGTGTGTCTTGACAAACTCTTTAATCTAGTTTTGGTTTGTTCTGCTAGTGTTGATGGAAAGAGGTTCTTTTCAGATCCAAGACTGGCAAAGCGTCTACCAGTCCACCCACATTCCCATTCCTAAGTATCCGTCAGTTGATGAATCCGCCACGTTTATTGGTCGTCTTTGCAGGGAAATCTTGAGGATCACAGATCCAAAGTAAGTCAGTACAGACCAGATTATTTCAAATAGTCAAAAGTCTGGAGAAACGTCTAATTTCTTGATTTCTCTCAGAATGACGTGTTACATTGATCAGCTCAACACCTGGTACGATATGAGAACGCATCAGGAAGTGACCAACAACCGACTTTTCTCGGAAATTCAGGACACGTTGGGAACCTTCGGCCTGAACGGATTAGACCGGCTCTTGTGTTTCATGATCGTCAAAGAGCTGCAGGTCAGTCTTAATATAATAAAGATTCATTATTAAATAATAATTTTTTAAACAATTAGGAACTGTAACAGTCATTAAGCTGAATTGAATAAAAATGTCAGATTTCATGGTGTATCGTATAATTTAGTAAAGAATTGTATGAATCATAATTTTAAGTTGTCAATTGAAACTAGGTTCATCAAAGTATTATTTTTTATTAAATATTTACACCTCTAGTGAATACCGTGAAATCCCCCTCTTCACAATAAATGTCATGTAAATGATAAATAAAATCTAAATAAAAAAGCTTAATAATAATAATAATAAAAATACAATTAATAGTGTAATTATTAGTATATTAGCATTATTATTATTATTATTATTAATAAAAAATAAAAATGCTAATTAATAATAATAATAATAATAATAATAATAATAAAAATTAGTAGAAGTATTATTGATAAATAAAATAAAAATAAAAAGTGGTTATTTATAATAATAATAATAATACAATTAGTAGTAGTAGTAGTAGTAATAAATTAAAACAATTATACATTATACACATAAATAATAAAATAAAAATTATTTATAACTAATAATAATAATAATAATAATAAAATTATTATTAGTAGTAGTAGTAGTATTGTTTAATAAAATAAAAATAAAAAGTGGTTAATAATAGTAATAATAATAATAATAATAATAATAATAATTATGATAATATAAATAGTAGAATTACTAGTATGTTAGTGTTGATAATAGTCATAATAAATTAAAACATAAATTATATTAAATATAAAAAAAATCATACCATGAATACCATTATTATTATTATTATTATTATTAGTATTATTATTATTATTATTATTGATAATAATAATAATAATAATAATAATACATTTAAACAATTATAAATGTCACATAAATGATAAAGAACAAAAAAGTTTAATAATAATAATAATAATAAAAATACTAACAATATTGTTGATAAATAAAATAAAAATATAAAGTGGATAATAATAATAATAATAATAATAAAATTAACAACCCTGATTGTATCATAAAATTAATGATTAAAATTCATACCATAAATACCATGAAATCTCCCTCTTCACAATGAATGTCATGTAAATGATAAATAAAGTAAAAACAAAATTTGGTTATTAATAATAATAATAATAATAATAATAATAATAATAATAAATTAATATAATTATAAACAACAAATCAACAATGAAATGATTCCCACCTCACAATAAATGTTACATTAATGAGATATAAAATAAGTGGTTAATTATTATAGTAATAACAATAATAACAGTGATAAAAAATTATTATTATTAATAATAATAATTAATATTATTACTACTACTACTAGTAGTACTAATACATTAGAACAATTATAAACAATTACAGATTTCAGGTATATTGCATAATTTAGTAGAAAACTAAATCAACAACCCTTATTGTGAAATAATAGTTAATTATTTTTACAAATCAAAAATTTCATACCTTGAAATCCCCTCTTCACAGTAAATGTCATGTTAATAATAGCACTTTGTTTCTCCGATTATAGAATTTTCTGACGGTCCTTCAGAGAAACATCCTGAAGGACAAAGCTGTGGTTGATGTCTTTAAAGCTCTGCTGATGGCTGTCAATCCTGTCAAAGGGATTGTGGGTAGGTGTGTTTGATAAGCTACATTAAATTGGACACTCATTCCTACAATAATGATCTAAATATATTTTTCTTTCAGCAAATGCAAGCAAAGTCTACGCCAACGCTGTTGCCAAAACTCAGAAGATCTGGCCAGCGTATCTGGAAGCCATCATGAAGGTGCTGCTTTCTTTTTATCCATGCGATGTTTGTCTTCCATCCATGTCTGTCTTTTTCAGCATAAATATTCAAAATCAAACCATGATGCTTTGTCAGGTGGGTCAGATGCAGATCTTGAGGCAGCAGATAGCCAACGAACTCAACTACTCTTGCAAATTTGACTCGAAACACCTCACAGCGGCGCTGGATAATCTGAACAAGTGGGTTTAGAAATGATTTTTCTTACTTATTTGTTTTTTTAGTACTTGGGTGTACAGTCATGGCCAAAAATATCAGCAAACAGCAAATCGATTTGATTCACGTTTCATAGGGTTTCGATTCGATTCGAGACTATTCACAATAAAATTTGATGCGATTCGATTAACGATTCGAGTCTGCATTCTTTAAGTGTATTCAATGATTACTTAAATGTTTCCCCTAAATTCTTTACATGCTTAGTCAGGGGGAAAATTACACTTCTGCCTTTATGGAGTCAGAGAAAATAAAACACTTTTGTCCACTGTTAGATGTAAGTTGTAAGATGTAAGTTTAATGATGACATGACATATAGCATATATAGAAATGTACCCTAGTGAAAAGTAATATATTTAAAATACATGTATTTCAAAATAAGTGTAGTTCAAATCTATTAACATATTTACTACTTATTTGAAGTACTACATTTGCACAATGCACATTTCTTAATATTAAGCCTAAAATGTGTTTTAATGTCACTGTTGCTGAGGATTGTATTATCATTAAATAAAAAGGGTCTTTAAATGTAATATATTTAAAGTGTGCCTGAAATATACTTGCATAAAGTGTGCTAAATTGGAAGTATGCTGAAGTCAGGGTTCCCAAAGGTCTATTCCAGTCATTGAAAGTCAGGGAATTTAATATTTTTTAGTCCAAGTCATGGAATATCAGGGATTTTTGTTTGTTGATTTAAATTTTAGTTTCCATTTATCAAAATGTAATTTTTCAATACTGTTTTTTTTTTTTTTTTTTTTTTTTTTTTTAATCGCATAGTTTTACACGTTTTGCCTATTTTTATGGTTAGGCTATTTTTCAGTGCCATTTTATTCCCTTCAATTTGCAATCACTTAAGTCAAATGCAGTCACCAGGCTGTACCTCATATCTAAGGCAAACTTGCCTGGAAAATGTACATTTCAAGAGCTTTGGCTCCAAAATGACCCAGTCCACAAAGACTGGGTGGGAAAAGTAGATGATAGAAAAGCAAAAACTAAATGTGAAGAAATAAAAAAAAAAAACCTGAATGATGAACTTGATTACAAACAGAAAATCCTTCAGAGTGTTTGACCCCTGAAATCATAAAAACCATAAATTAATTTCTGTAGAAATGAGCCAAAAAGCCAATTTCCACCACTATTTTTTTTTTTAAGTTATTGCAACTTATCTCACAATTCTCAGAATTGAGGTAAAAAGTCGCAATTGCGAGTTATAACATCAGAACTGCATGATATAAACTCGTAATTCTGTGTATTTTTTCTCCTCAGAAATGAGTTTATATCTCACAATTCTGAGAAAAAGTCAGAATTGCAAGATGCAAACTCGCAAGAAAAAATGTCAGAATTGCGAGTTTTATCTTTATCTTTTTTTTATTTAGTGGCAGAAACGGGCTTCCGTAGTTTTGTACTAAAAACATCTGTAAACACAGCTTGCAAATGGATGGATCCGTTCATTATAGGTCATGGAAATTCAGCTTTTTAGTCAGGGAAAGTCAGGGAATTTGACATTTGGCTTAGAGTTAAGTCCAACTAAAGATGAACTGAAGCATATTTGATTGTGCTAGTTTAGTATAGGTATTTTTTATTAAGAACATAAATATGTAAATGTACACTTGGCATGAAATAAAGGAATTTCAAATACATTTTAGTATATTTATTTCTCTTTATTTTTTATTAGCCTATGTAAGCCAAGATTTAAAAAAGGCTTTAAAAGTAGGCATTTTATGTCACACCTTTATGATGTGAGCTTCTTTGTCTTATTTTTATAAAATAAAATGCTACAGCATTTAAACTATCACTTTCTATCGGCAAATGATGATTTTAATGATACGAACGCAAATTTCATGCAAGTGACAGATAACGTTAAACCCTGTGCTTATATTTTAAGGTTGCTGTTAAAGATACTGTTATTTTAACCATTTCCTTGGTACTTTCAGTTTAACGACATTAAGTTAAAACGTCATTTACGTTTAGTGGAATTGTGCGTATGCTTTTAGACACTTACATTGTTTTTGCTTCATCCAAATGTGCGGCTTTCAACTGCTCAGGTAATATCAATGACTGAGAGCCACTGAAAAACTACAGAAAAGTGAAACTACTTTAAAAGTAAACTACTTCTGGCAGTACTAAAGAGAGACAACAACAACAGTCATACTGATTAAAAGTGTCTAAATACAAAGCATCACATGCTTGAAAAGCAATTATTTTGTACAATTTTGACAAGGTGACAATCATTTTGTCCAGTCCATTTTTGGGTTTTGTGTGAAATTTTATCAAGTTTGACTTTTCTTCTTTTTTTGTGTGTGTGTTGATCCAATGCAAACAAAAACAATAAGCACGTGAATACCAAAACATTTGCAATTGGAACAGTTTTCTGAGAGAAGTGTTGCATTTTCTGACAGAATTGCAAGGGTGCCGATATTTTTGGCCATGTGTTTCACCATTTCTCCCTCATAGACAACTTACAATGTAATATCATTTCCAGGTCTCTGCTATCAGATATTGAAGCTCATTACCAGGATCCATCGCTGCCATATCCCAAAGAGGACAACACTCTGCTCTATGAGATCACAGCGTATCTGGAGGCCGCTGGAATCCACAATCCACTCAACAAAGTGAGTCGTGTATATGAGAAATGTCAATGGTTATTTTACATTTTGCAGCCAAATGTTGTCACCTGCTTTAATTTTTAATGCAAAAAAGTGGCCCAAATTTCAGTGTATCCTCTGTGACATGATACAGTCTGTTAACATGCATCACTTTTTGTTGTTTTATTCAAATCGCTCTTTTCAGATCTACATCACAACAAAGCGCCTGCCTTATTTTCCCATTGTGAACTTCCTGTTCCTCATTGCGCAGCTACCAAAACTGCAGTACAACAAAAGCCAAGGTCTGTAACTGTTTTTTGAAACTGCCATTCAGGTGTTTCTGGGTTATAAAAACTCTTGATGTTTTGAAAGACATTTCTTAAACTCATCAAGGCTGAATATACACTAGCAGTCAAAAGTTTGGACTCACCCTCTCATTTAATGTTTTTAAAGAAGTCTCTTCTGCTCATCAAGAGGCTGCATTTAATTGATCAAAAATACAGAAAAAACAGTAATATTGCAAAATGTTATTACAATATAAAATAATGTTTTTTATTTTAATATACTTTACAATATAATTTATTCCTGTGATGCAAAGCTGAATTTTCATCAGCTGTTACTCCAGTCTTAAGCGTCACATGATCCTTCAGAAATCATTCTAATATGCTGATTTATTATTAGAATTATCAATGTGGGAAACAAATATTTTTTGCAACCTGTGATTGTTTTTTCAGGTTAAAAAGAACAGCATTTATTCAAAATATAAATCTTTTCTAACAATGTAAATCTATGCTATCACTTTTTATTCATTTAACACATCCTTGGTGAATAAAAGTATTAATTTCTTTCAAAAAAAGAAAGAATAAAAATGCACTGACCCCAAACTTTTGAACAGTAGTTCAAAAATATATTGTTAGAAAACCTTTCTATTTTAAATAAACGCTGTTCTTTTTTAACCTTTTATTGATCAAAAAATCCTGAAAAAATATCACAGGTTCCAAAAAAATACTGATAATAAATCAGAATATTAGAATGATTTTTGAAGGATCATGTGACACTGAAGACTGGAGTAATTCAACTTTAATTACAGATATAAATTAAATTTTAATGTATATTAATATAGAAAAACATTGATCTACATCGTAATAATATTTCACAATATTACTTTTTTTTCAGTATTTTTGATCAAGTGAAAACAGCCTTGATAAGCATAAGAAACTTCTTTAAAAACATTAAATGAGAGAGTGTTGACTGGTAGTGTATTTAATCACAAATGCAGTAAGAACAGTAATATTGTGAAATATTATTACAATTTAAAACAACTGTTTTGATTAAAGTCGCTTTGGATAAAAGCATCTGCTAAATGTCTAAATGTAAAATGTAATTTACTCTTGTGATGCGAAGCTGAATTTTCATAATACAGGAGAAATTTACTGCTGTCTTCAGTGTCACATGATCCTTTAGAAATCATTCTAATATGCTGATTTGCTGCTCAAGAAACATTTGTTTGTATTAGCAATGCTGAAAACAGGAGGTGTTTGTGTTTTGACAGGCATGACGTGCAGGAAGGCAGCAGATCCGGTGGATTGGGCTCCTCTGGTTCTGGGTCTCCTGACGCTGCTCAAACAGTTTCACTCCAGATACACTGAACAGTTCCTGGCTCTGATCGGACAGTTTATTCGCTCCATAATGGAGCAGTGCACCAGGTACCTCACTTCAGTATACTATGTGATGATACAAGAATATGTCCAGAAAAAAAAAACGGATTATTTTAGGACTAGGACTTTTTTTGGGGGGGACTTTAATGTTTAAATTTTTACAGCTTTCAAATAAAAAAAAATTGAGAGTTAAAAAAAAAGATTTATATTTATTGTGTATTATAATATTTATAAGATAATAGTATTATTGGCTTAAAGGCTGTACTGGTACGACATTGCTAAATAAGTTTTATTATTAATTTACTAATAACTAATTAAATTACGTTATTATGGTATAAAGATACGTACAATAAATTATATATAATATAAAATAAATAAAAACTAAGAAGGAAAACAATACAAAATATAATAAATGTAAATAATATTTATAAAATATATTAAATGAAATTATACAATTTATTAAATAATAGTTTTATCTGCGTAAAAGCTATACAACAAGTATTACATTACTAAATACGTTTCATTATTAAAATGTTAATTAACTAATAATTAATTACAATTATTATAACTAATAAGTCTAAAATAGTTTTAAAAAATAAAAAAAAATTGCATTATAGTATAACGATATAAATAATATATAATAAAATCTAATAATAGTTATAATTAATAATACAATATATAATAAATACAACCTTTTTTTATAATATACATAATGGCAGTACAACAAATACTACATTGATGTATAAAAATAGACTATGAAACATTTTTGTATTAAGGTAAAGAACATTTTAGTGCATTATGGTGTTAAATATGCTTAATTGTCATGAAAATAATAATGCAAAAATTGATATTCATTATAAGCTAGGCATAATTTATTGTCTGATTTTAGTATGAAAGCCCGTTTCCACCAATAATTAAACAATTAGGTATTTGTGACTTTACGAATTTACGAATTTTCAAGATTTACACAAGCAATTGCGAGTTAAGTCAGAATTGTGTTTATAAACTCGCAATCCTGAAAAAATATCAGTCTTTTACAAAAAAATAACAAAAAAAATTTCATAAGATTTTATAAGGGTTCATTTTTGGAAATTGATATTTATACATCATCTGAAAGCTGAATAAATAAGCTTTCCATTGATGTATGGTTTATTAGGATAGGACAATATTTGTTCGATATATATATATATATATAATAACTATTTGAAAATCTGAAATCAGAGGGTGCAAAAAAATCGAAATATTTAGAAAAACGCCTTTAAAGTTGTCCAAATGAAGTTCTAGCAATGCATATTACTAATCAAAAATTACGTTTTGATACATTTGTGGTAGGAAATGTACAAAATATCTTGATGGAACATGATCTTTACTTAATATCCTAATGATTTTTGGCATAGAAGAAAAATCAGTAATTTTGACCCATACAATGTATTTTTGGCTATTGCAACTTATGACTGGTTTTGTGCTCCAGGGTCGCAAATGATGAACTTGATGACAAACAGAAGATCGTTCAGAATGTTTAACCCCTGAAAGCATAAAAACCATGAATTAATTTCTGTAGAATAAGACAGAAAAATATTAGTAGTCTGTGTGTATTGTACTAAAACGTCTGTGAACAAGTAAATAAAGCTTGCAAATGATGGACCTGTTTATTATAGGTCAATTCAGCTTTTTAGTCAGTGAAAGTCAGGGAATTTGACATTTGGATTAAAAGCCTGTGTTTAACAGCGTCTCTGTTCCTTACAGTCAGAAGATCCCAGATATGCCTTCAGATGTAGTTGGCGCACTAATGTTTCTGGAGGACTATGTGCGTTACACGAAACTGCCCAGAAAGGTAGGAAATATTGCCATGAGATTTTGTATTCCTTTTTTAAAGAAATTTTTGACAACATTAAAATTAAGAGCTCATTTTGTTTTCTTTCCTTTTTTGCAGGTGGCAGAGGCTCATGTGCCAAGTTTCATTTTCGATGAGTTCAGGACTGTACTGTAAACATCCCTGTGATTATTGTCAAATCATATTTGATCTCTTTTGTCTTTCTCTTAAAGCACTAATGAAATTCATTAGCATTTTAACCGTTCAAACAAGTTTTAAAACATGATCATCTTTTTGTAGCTCTTCAGTTGCTCACCTGATGTGTCTGCTGGTGTAATAAATGCCATATGTGTATGTTTTGATCTAATTTCTAAGACATTTACACACTTTCTAACGCGCTCGAACTCACAATCTTTATTGCTTTATTAAACAGTGGCAAGAGCAATAAGATGAAACATTGTTTTGTGAATGCATTCATTGGTTTAACTGTAGATGTGGCTCATCCAATCAGAATTTAGAGTGAGAATTATTCTGCAGCAAGAACACAGGAGACATGATTTGAATGAAAGTTTTACTTTTATCTTAAATATATTACAATACTGAATGGATACTGTATGAAAAAAATGAGCATTTATCATTTTAATTGTCAGTCTATGTACAGCACACAATGAACAAAAACAACCATGGAGAATCTATGGATAACAACACAAGAGAAACAACAACGAGTGTGACAGCGGCTGACTGCACATAAGGCATGGAAAAGATGTAAATTAGTTACAAAAAAAAAAAAAAAATCACTTCCGGTTAACGCTGTCCTGGATTTCAGTGTGTGTGAGAGCAATAGCTATGGAAGCCCATTCTTGCCACTGAATAAAAAAACAAATATTATTGTGAAGATTATTATTTTTTTCCACAGAATTGTGTGATAAAAAGTCACAATTATGAGTTATGACTTTTTTTTCTCACAAATGCAGGTTTGTATCTTGCAATTCAGACTTTTTTCTCAGAATTGTGAAAAAGTCCAATTTTGAAGGGGGAGAAAATATGTTCTTGCAGTTATAAAATCAGAATTGAGAAATATAAACTTGCAATTTATATGTTGCAGTTTATATCGTGCAATCCAGACTTAATAACATGAAACTGCAAGAACAGTTGTTTTTTTCCCCCCTCACAAAAAGTCTTTTTGAGATAAAATGTTCTTTTTTTTTAAAACAAAAAATATTTAGTGGCAGAAACAGGCTTCCGTAGATATTGCTATAGAAGCTTGTTTTCACCATAGAATAAAAAAAAAAAAATCCAATTTTTTTTCTTCTTCTTGCAATTCTGAGAAAAAAAATGTGAGAAAAGTCAGAATTGTTCAGCAAAAAGACAGTTACCTTTATTTATTTTTTTCTCGTAATTCTTAGGGGCAAAAATCTGAAATGTGCAACAAACTCAGAAAAAAAGTCTCACTTTCCTTATTTTTTTATTCTGTAGTGGGAGAGTCAGAAGTCTGACTTTATAACTCGCAATTGTCAGTTTATATCATGCAATTCTGAGAAAAAAAAGAATTGCAAAATGTAAACTTAAAATTGTGAGGATAAAAAAAGTCATAACAATTTGCAATCTAAAGTTGTAGTTGCAAGTTCAAGTCAGAACTGTGAGATATGAACACAATTTGCTTGCAATTTTTTCTTGCAATTTTGACTTTTTTCAGAATTGGGAGATTTTGAGAGGGAAAAAATTTTCTCGCAGTTGCATGTTATAAAGTCAGCACTGCGAAAAAAAGTACAAATTTAATGTATATCTCGCAATTCTGACTTTATAACTTGCAATTGTTTATATCACGCAATTGTGAGGAAAAAAGTCAGAATTGTGAGATAAAATGTCACAATTATCATTTTTAAAATGTTTTATTCAGTGGCGGAATAAATAAAATCTATGGAAAAGGTCATTCATAGATTTCGCTGTAGAAGCTTGTTTTCACCATAGAATAATAAAAGAATAAATATCTCACAATTCTTTTTCTTGCTGTTCTGAGGAAAAAAAAACTTTTTCTAAAAAAAGTAGTCAATTCTGAGGGGAAAAAAGTCTGAATTGTGCGACAAACTCAGAATTGTGAAGGAAAAAAGTTGCACTTTCCTTTTTAATTTTTTTAATTCGGTAACAAAAAAAACTTTTCAAAATTCTGAGTTTATTTCTCGCAATTTAAATTTTTTCTTCAAAGTTTAAATAGAAAAAAAAATGAATTGCGCAGAATACAGTTTTTTTTTTATTTCACTTGTTTGTGAGAAAAAGCAATTACCTTCATTATCATTATTACTAATATTTATCCTGTGGCAAAAACGGGCTTAGATTTCAGTGTGGCAATGTGTGAAAATATGATTTTTTTGTAAATACATTCATAGGTATTTTGGTTGTGTCCTTCAATCAGGGATCAATGTGCTGCAGACGCCCAATGAATCGATTAATATGACTCCAATTTGTTCCAGTACAAGTGTGCATTTGTTTCGGACAGGTCAGGGTCACAGTGAGCAGAGAGTATTGCTTCAGATGGTCACTTATTATAAACGAAAAGAAACTAGAGTTATTGTTTGTGTTCTTTGTGTGAGTTCAGTCTCCTGACAGTGTGTTTAAACTGCAAATACACAGAAACACAGAAACAGTGTCCCACGTGATGTACAAAGGCGACCTGTTACGTGAAATAAAAAACCTCATTTGCACAAAACCTATTGCGGCATTAATCATTCTAAAGCACTTAATTGTCGTCGGGGTTAAATATATACAAGTAGTAATACTGGGGAGGAGGGAAAGACTTTACAAAGTTACCTTAAAAATACTTCATATGCATCATGGCGATGTAACGGGACGTTATTCGTGGATTACAGGCAGAGTGCAAAAATTCAGTGTCGAACGCACAGCGGACTATGTACAGATGAAAACTGCCATTACTAATACAATACTGACCAGAAGTAGGCGATCCGTGATCAGAGGCTTACTGCAGCGTTAAGAGTGTCATGCTGTAAGTTAAACAAACGACTACCGAAATCAGAAAACTGTGATTATGGGTTCATAACAGCAAGTTATTCATGGAGAATGTGTTCAAAAAAACTCCTCCCTAAACCTCATAAATCATCAAGGAAATATGTTTAGTCTTACATTCACACATCTCAGGGTTTTAGTTCAGACCCTCATATAAAACCAGACAGTAATATGTTTACTTTAGTTGCAATTCGCGTTCGTTTTATCCACCTTTGATCACAAACAACGCAGGAGTCATTTTTTATTATTTTTTTAAATGTGCGAGCTTTCCGATTCATCAAAATAATAACAAAATGCAGTTAACTTTAAAACTACTCATGCTACAGACCAGTATTTGTGATTACGATACTAAAAGTTTGCAGCATTATGCTTTATAACCAGGGTTGCCAGGTTTTCACAACAAAACCCGCCCAATTGCTACTCAAAACTAGCCAAAAAGTAGCCCAACCGCATTTCGAGGGCGGTCCTCCGGTAAAAATTACGTTCCAGAGGGTAAAATGCACATTTTGTAGTGGGGTTCCTCTGGTAAAATCAGCATTCCAGGGGCTAAATATTACCTTATTGGGGTTGCTTCAACCCGTGGACATGAAAAACAACCCGCGGCAATAGTATGAAAGTAGCCCAATTCTGCTGGAAAACCACAGACTTGGCAACACTGTTTATAACAGACTGCTTTGTTTAGTTAAAATTAAGGGTTTGGTCAGTTACCCAGAAGCGTGGCCATATTGACATATTCGGATGTAAACAACATCATGGATTGCATGTTAATGTTAATGTACTACTGAGTACATTATTCTGCTAAGTTAATGCTGTCTAAACCATGAAAAAAATCATGTGGAAGCTGCTAAATCTTCTAGAGGAATACTTATTTTAAATATTTTGACAAACTAAAGTTAATAGGTGGCAAAGATGCGTAGGAGCAGTCTATTAATTCACATTTTAGCCTCATTTTTCACCTACCTGACCAAAAATGATAAGAACAAACACAAATGTTGTCCAGATTTTTGCCCTGGAAATCCTGGTTGAGTTTGGCCAACCACAAATGTAACCCTGGACCACAAAACTAGACTTAAGTTGTTTGGGTAAAATTTGTAGTAATAGCCAAAAATTCATTGTATGGGTCAAAATTATCAATTTTTATTTTACGCCTAAAATCATTAGGATATTAAGTAAAGATCATGTTCCATGAAGATATTTTCTAAATTTCCTAACGTAATTATGTCAAAACTTAATTTTTGATAAGTAATATGCATTGCTAAGAGCTTCATTTGGACAACTTTAAAGGCAATTTTCTCAGTATTTTTATTTTTTTGCACCCTCAGATTGCAGATTTTAAAATAGTTGTATCTCAGCCAAATATTGTCCTGTCCTAACAAACCATACATCAACGGAAAGCTTATTTATTCAACTTTTAGATGATGTATAAATCTCAATATAAAAAAAATTACACTTATGACTGGTTTTGTGGTCCTTGGTCACAAATGGCTTTTGTTCCTCAGAGAGTTTTTGCACTCTTCTCCTTGATTTGTTATAACATTTGGCAGTCTATAGTACTCCAAATGTTTTCCTGGTATGACTGATTATCCCAAAACATGACAGTAATTGACCATTTTCAGTGGTCTTTTCATTTCTGTTTGGTTCAGTGGCATTGTTTACGCTCTGTGCTGCCAATGATGACGAGTCATGCGTCGGACTGACACCGGAAAACTCGCACATTCTGGTTAAAAAATAATACGGTGGATAAACCATACACAAATTTGTTCCTGCTGTTTTCATGAATGCAACATATATTACAAAAAAAGCCAAGTACCCAAAACAATCAGCTAAATTCACATTCCTTACGCTTACAAGAGAATAATAAATAATGTGAAATGAAGATGATGATACGGAAATGACAGAATTACATTCGGCTGTGAGCATGAGGGAAAAACTCATTTGAAACACCAACAGAGACAAACTAAGGCCTTGTGCAAGTTACAATTCAGAAGCTCATTTCAATTTCTCTCCTGTTGTTGCAGTACATAGACACTAATGCAGATCTTTAAAGTTATCGTGAAAGATAAATTCAATGAAAATTAAATTGATTCCTTGTATGTTCATCTTATTGTGAACAATTCGTCCATGTATTTCATTTTTAGACCTAAATGTTTAAACAAACAAAAAAAAGTGATTGTGAGTTTATACCTCGCCCAAAAACACCCAAAACGCTAAATTTAATAAAGTAATGCATTACAATATTGCGATACTCCCTAAAAAAGTAATTACATTAGTTACTTTTTATGGAAAGTACTGCATTACATTACTTTTGCGTTACTTTTTAAATCTGGGCAGGGCTTGCTTGTTTGTTTTTAATATAAAAAAGTTCAATTCTTAGCAAATGCAAAAGCCCTTTCACACCAAAATGAAATGAAGTGAATAAGCCTAAGACTAAAGGAAAAGTAAATGTAGAACTGTAGGAAAAGGAAGTTCAACACTCTTCAGCAATGAGAAAAATTAAGCACAAATGTTATTCAATATAAAGTAAGTTTTGCTTATTAAAATTATTTTCTTACTTAGATTTTTTGTCTTGTTTCCAGCCAAAATATCTAAAAATTCTTAAATCGAGAAGGATTTTTTAGACACGTAAAAATTATTGTCTTGCTTTTTCTGAAAACAAGTCAAAATTAAGTGTTTTTGCTTAAAACAAGCTAAATAATTTGCCAAAGGGGTAAGCAAAATACTCTTGTTTTCTTTTGAAATAAGATTTTTTTTGCTTATCCCATTGGCAGATTATTTTGTTTGTTGTAAATAATTTTACTTGTCTAGAATATCCTTCTTAGTTTTAAGAATTGTTAGATATTTTGGCTGGAAACAAGACAAAAAATCTAAGTAAGAAAACTACTTTCGCAGTGTATGGTTGAACTGATCAACAAAGGTAAGCAGCAAAGTCACTGGTTAATAAAATGGGATTAAATACATAAAGAAAACAAAAAGTAACTGGCCTTTTTTTTTTTTTTTAAAGTAACTCAGATATTTTCTGGGAAATGAAAAAGTAATGCATTACTTTACTAGTTATTTATTCTCTGAATTGCCTTTACACAGACTTCAAGCTCTGCAGCTAGATGGGACTTTAAAATTTCTTTTTAGCGTCTTGGTGTTTGCGATGTGCTGCCATGATCTAGGACTGATGCAGAAATGATGAAATGGAGCTTCTGTCTTGTTGTGTGCACTAGGCTTGAGACGGATTCTGTAAATTTAGAAAAACAATCACAGGACACTCTAAAGCGGAAGAAAACTTCCGCCACGCTCTCCACAACCAACTCAAAACTGAAAAATACTACACTCTCACATTTCACTCGGGAATTATATGACATATGTACAAGTTCTCTGAGAAAAGATGAGCGTATGACCGGGACCGGATGACGTTCTGGTGAAGTGGACATGGGGTTGAATGGGATTGAATCTTACCAGCCTACGAAGCTGTCCTTCAATACATGCGGCACCCTTGAGTGAAAGATCTTAAAACATTTGTACATCGTTACACTACAAGGAATCGATAAACATGTTTTCTCATGCATACAGCAGTAGGTTCTACAGTGACAGCGTGCGTTCAAAACAATAGATAACTTCCTGCTCCTGCATGAGCTTCTTGCACCCGGGCAACAAGGGCACCAATCACAAGACAGCATGTGTTTGGAGGCGGGGCGGGCCGTGTGTGGGGTCACCAGAGGGGGGCGGGGTTTAACGAGGGCACGAGTGGCTGCTGTTGTCTTTGTATTTGCTCAGCAGGGCTGCCATTCCGGGTTTGTCTCGTGATGAAATCGTGTTCCTGAGTCCTGTTTGCGAATGACAGCAGGGATGGGAAATCGGATTCCGCGCTCCGCGGCGTCCAGGGAAAGACGGCTCCGCGCCACAAATGCTGAACAGACATCGGAGGAGACCACGCCCAAGTCTTCCATTCACTCGTCCCTTGTTTCTCCATTCGAATTCCTTGTTTTCTTACTGGTTTCATTTTCTCATTCATACAAAAGCAGAGGAAAATCTCTTACGGAGTTTTGCAGACCAGTTTCGAGGAGTTCTTTTATATTGACGTTTCCCACAGCTGAAACAGATCACGCACAGACAAAATCACAGTCACGATAAAGAAAAAGCGTGCTTATTATGATTCTTGTTATTATTAGATGTATTGTTAGATATTATATATATATATGTTGATATATTGTTAGATATTATTAGAAGTAAATATTTAAGAACTGCACTTAGGGTAGGTCTAGGCGATGTCAAAAATGTAATCTTGATCAATTAATATTGATTGATAACAATATTTATTTGGATATATAAACTGTTAATGCTGCCTGATTTAAAAGAGTATCCCAACTATGTCTGAAGCCACAAGAATTTGAGGGTTCATTACTTACATTTTAAAGTATAGTTCATTAACAAAAACAGAATAAACATTTGGCCTTACTAGAATAAGTAAAAAACTAAAAGTTGTGACAAAAGAAGGCAAATGAGAGTAAATGTGCAAAATGTAAACATAAAACTGTTGTAAACATCATTTGTAAGTAACACAATTACAGTTTTTTCTTTTCCAAAAAGACAAGTCTGTCTACATCATCTGGTTTTAAGAGGTAGATTCAAAATTTAAAAAAAAAGTTAACATAAATATATTCAACTTTTATTCATCACAATATTTTTTTTGAAGACCAGTCTCAGTCTGTCAACAGTGTCTGGCTTTAAAAGGACCTTATCATCATTATCAACATATATTTTATCGCGATTCGATATATCGTTTATAGGCACAGCCAATTCGAAGAAACTTCTTAAAATGTATCTTTAGAAATTTCGTTATGTCTTTCAGGGTTTTTGTAAATGTGGGCCTAAGCTTATGGGTATCTAGTTTAATTTTGACTAAGTCAGTGGTTCTCAAACTTTTTATACTAAGTATTAGGGATGCACCAAATGTTCAGCAACTGAAATTATTCGGCTGAAAATAGCAAAAAAGAATTTGGCCGAAGCACCAACAGCGAAAGACTGTTTCATTGTATGTTTTCGATGAGAACAGGAACTCACCAAGTGGCCTTAAACCATTAGTAAATAAACTACAGAAGGTTATTTTTTTACAAATTGTATGTATTCTGACAGCGCTGCATGAGCTCTTTAGCCAAGGTTCAAAGTCCAAAACACAAGGAAATTCTACGCAGAAACAGCTTCATGAGAGAATCATTAATAAATCTGCTCCTGTCAACAAAGAGAAGTACTGACATCTTATGCGGGTTTCCGCCAAAATAAAAGTCAAAGTTCATAAATGTTAGTACTTTCATTTTACTGTTGTTCTGTAAAACAAAATAAAAAAGTAATGATAACAATAATTACAACAGCTGTTTTGATACATGTATTATAACATTCACACATAGTGTTCAAATTGGAATCTGTAATATTTCTAATGTTTTAAAAGAAGTCTCTTCTGCTCAGCAAGGCTAAATTCATTTGTACATAAAAAACACATGCCTGATTCAAGAAGTGGGTCTTAGAAATGGCCAAAGAATATTATTTAATTTACTTTAAGTTAAACTGTGCTTTATTGGTAGGCTATAATGTCTACTAGAATGTTAAAAATGTTTAGTGTAAATTGTTATGTAATCAATTTTTTTTCTTTGAAAAGCAAGACAAAACTGTAAAAAGCACATTTTGGCTTTTTAATTTTATGCAATGGTGAAAAAAATTGGCGAAATACATGGGGGGAAAAAACAAAAAATTTCATTTTGTTTGGCTTCGGCCAAGAATTTTCATTTCGGTGCATCCCTACCAAGTACCACTATTCAGCTACAGCTCTGCACAGTTCAAAAACTATTCTTATTATTCCTAATAAGAATATTTCTTGTTGTCAGCCACTTTAACATTGTAAATACACAGTCTGAACATTAACACAGTAAAGTGCTTAAAAACAGGTAAATAAAAACTGAAATAATGATTAAATTAAAAGATTTTGAACCTAAAATTAAAACAGTACTGTAATTAAATCTAAAAAAAATAAAATAAATAAAAACTACTCAAATAAAGATTAAATGACATTGCTTTGTGTTTTACCATTAATTTATATTTAAAGTAAATAAATGTTCTACACATTACAGTACAGAAAATGAAATGTAACAACCTCTTGAGAAACAAAAGAGCTAAAATCATAATTCTGAAGAAATTGTCTAAATAATTTAATTATGATAATAAAGGTGACGCTGACATATGGTAAGTCTTACCCTGGCACTCTGTCTGTTGGCCTTCCTCTCCTCATCTGGAAGGGGAGGCATGGGGTAGGGGTATCTCCGGCTGGAGGCGATGGAGCCCGTTGATGAAGTGGGCGATTTGGCGGGTGACAGTGTCCTGAGGGCACGGAGAGATGTGACGTTAGCACTGCGGCGCGTGAACCGGATACTAGCGTGAACAAACATGGAGCTGTCACCTTTGACCCCTTCAAGAGGTCAGAGGGAGCGTTTCCACGAAAAGCCATCATCCAAAATCACTAACTTCATCAGTCCTTGCCACAAAAACACCCACTGGCTCTTACTGGAGACTGAAGCTGGGCAGATACTGTGAGCACAATGTAGTGCTGTTTTACAAACATGGCGGACATGATGAGGTGATCCGGACAGACATGTGTGATCATCATGTGATCACAGAGACTATGGCAGCCAAACGATGATGACATTAAAGGATGCAAAAGCGACACACGTTAAGCAGCAGCTGGCATGCGGAAAGGGACACTGAGCATGAGAGGGACAGAACGGTGAAGGAGGAAACAAAAAAGAAACAGAACTTTCACTGCAATCAATGAGGCTTGGTTTGGTCTGTTGATGTTCACACACAGATGCACAAATACAACAACCTACACAGAGCACCTGAGTGAATCTCACGAAAAACACATCCTAACTATATTTCAGTCCAAAATCAAAAGAAAATGTTATGTTGAGTAAAATTAATTACATAATTATGATACATGTGTGATAATGACATGAAATAAATACACCTGTATAAAATAATTTTTAGAAACATGATTTTCATCTGGCATTGTGATAATGTTTAATGTTTAAGACTTTTTTTTTTCCACTGGTGATTTTCGTAGTCATTTTTACAGGGTTCATACAATTTCAGGACTTTTTAAGCACTACTTTTTCAAGGATTTTCAAAGACTTTGATCAGAGATCTCACTTATCAAACAATGTCTTTCTAAAGAATCTAAAAAAGATAAGTAAAGTAAAAATATAAATTTATTTAGACATTATAATTATATATATTATAATTATTATTATAACTATGTAGACAATATAAGTTCCAATCTAGATCAAATGACTCACGAACCATTTTAAAAAAAGGGAAAAGTTTTAAATCAAACCTGCACAGAAATCCTGATCTAAATCAAATGATTCACGCTCCGAAGTTCCGATCTGAAGCAAAAGATTCACGAACCCACTCCAAAGTTCCAATCTAGATCAAATGACTCACGATCCCACTCCGAAATCTCGTTTTTAATCAAACCTGCACAGAAATCCTGATCTAAATCAAATGATTCACGATCCGAAATTCCGATCTGAAGCAAAAGATTCACGAACCCACTCCAAAGTTCCAATCTAGATCAAATGACTCACAAACCCGCTCCGAAATCCCGTTTTAAATCAAACCTGCACAGAAATCCTGATCTAAATCAAATGATTCACGATCCAAAGTTCCGATCTGAAGCAAAAGATTCACAAACCCACTCCAAAGTTCCAATCTAGATCAAATGACTCACAATCCCACTCCAAAATCTCATTTTTAATCAAACCTGCACAGAAATCCTGATCTAAATCAAATGATTCACAATCCGAAGTTCCGATCTAAAGCAAAAGATTCACAATCCGAAATTCCGATCTGAAGCAAAAGATTCACAAACCCACTCTAAAGTTCTGATCTAAATCAAATGATTCACGCTCCGAAGTTCTGATCTGAAGCAAAAGATTCACGAACCCACTCCAAAGTTCCAATCTAGATCAAATGACTCACAAATCCCGTTTTAAATCAAACCTGCACAGAAATCCTGATCTAAATCAAATGATTCACGATCCAAAGTTCCGATCTGAAAAACCCACTCTGAAATCCAATCTAATTAAAATGACTCACAAACCCACTCCGAAATCCTTTTTTCAAATCAAATGATTCACGATCCGTGCTCCAAAGTTCCGATCTGAAGCAAAAGATTCATGAACCCACTCTGAAGTTCCAATCTAGATCAAATGACTCACGAACCTGCTCAGAAATCCTGTTTTAAATTAAATGTTTCTCATCCGTCCTCCGAAGTTCTGATCTGAAGCAAAATATTCACAAACCTGCACAGAAATCCTGATCTAAATCAAATGATTAGTGATCCACGGTCCGAATTTCCAATCTGAAGCAAAAGATTCACAAACCCGCTGCGAAATCCTGCTCTAAATCAAATGAATCGCGATCCACGAAAGATTCACAAACCCTCTGAAATTCCCATCTAAATCAAAGAATTCACGCTCCAAAGACCCGATCTGAATAATGATTCGCGAACCATCATTTCAGATCAGGACTCGGAACGCGGATTGCGAATCATTTATTTGTGGAATGATTTATTAACCTGCACTGAATCAAATAATTCGCGATCCACGCTACGAATTTCCGTTCTGAAGCAAAAAATTCACCAACCTGCTCCAAAAGTTCCCATCTAAATAAAAACATTCAAAACCCGCTCTGAAATTCTAATATAATTCAAATGATTAACAAACCCACTCAGAAATTCCATTCTAAATTAAATGACTCGCACTCCTTGCTCCGAAGTTCCAGTCTGAATCAAATGATTCACGCTCTGCAACTTTTTTGCAACATAAAAAAACATTTTGTGACGCAATGGTTTAACTGATTCTGAGTTTCGAACAGCTCTGTTTCACCCATAACTATAAATGCTTTTTAAAATCAAACAACTTAATTTGATCTGTTTTTTGCTAGTGAATCACTTGAAATGAATGATCGAAGTCATAAGTTTGAATCAATCTAAGCGGTTCCAGCGTAAAGGACTCACTAGTGATTCGGCTCATCTGTTTCTCTTTTTGCGTTAAATTAAAAAAAATCAAATTCAGGTACTTTAAGCACTTTAAGCACCTTGTATGAACCCTGTATTTATTTTTACTACAGTGAAAGAACTACTGTAATACTTTTTTTTATTACAATAAATTAAATCTAGTTCCAAAATGTAATATGCTGTATATTTGGTATATATACATATATATATATATATATATATATATATATAGTTTTAATTATTTATTTGCATTACAATAATGAGAATTTTGAGAATTTTTAAAATGTCCATTTTTGTCATTGAAATAATGTCACAATGCAACAAAAACCTTCATGATCCTAAAAATATTTTCTACATGAAAAGTAATTTATTTCTATTGGTTTTAGACTGAAATCTCATCTGAACATGTTCTTGGTTTTGTGAGATGATCATATGAAAGGCATTCCTGGATACTTGCATCACATGATTACTGATGTTTACATCGAAATGATGTACTGATTAGCAAATGCCTTCTGTCTCCTTTAAAGACAAGCCATCAGTTAAACGACTGTATTGTGAAGAATGAATGGAAGATTTCTATGGACAAACATTTATGATTTATGCTTCCAAAACACTGGATATACTGTTAATCCTTGTAATTGTAAAAAAGTTCATGCATATGCATTACAAAAACATTCTCTAATTTGATGTTGAAGAGTTTTTGTAAGTAATAATACATGTTTAAAAGATTTTGGAGTTGTTTCTGCCAGCAAGTGCTCCTCAAACCCTAACACTCAGTTCTCATCTTTGAAATAAATTATATTTGGTCAGGAAAACGAACAACTGAGGAGGTAAACTGATGAATAGGGGACAGATATGATGTTATTGTACCTAATATAAGGTCCTTCAGTGTTTTTATTCACATCTTCTACCCATTTAGTTACATAATACTCTGATTTGACGCAAGGGGTTAAATACCTGCAAGAGGAAGATGGGGAAGAAGCGATGGTGAACAGAGAGAAAAAGAAAGGAAAGGGTAGGGGGAGAAGAGAAAGAACAGGAGAGATAGGAGAAACAGGATAAAGAAGGAAGTTGGTAAAAGACAGCAGCAGCACTCAAATTCTTTACGGTCCAAGATGCAGGTGAGAGAGATCAGACAGCAGCTCAGACCACAGCACCTACACAGATATCATCAAGCTTTTTTGCTTTATGGCTGGTGCAGGACGGAAAAATTAAAGATTCTACAAAAAACAGCTGCTGTAAATGTCAGCATCCAGCCAAAAATGTAACATTTGTCATCATCTACTTGTCGTTCCAAACCTATTTGTTTTCTTTCTTTATTGGAACACAAAGTAGAATGTCCTGTGAAATGAAAAAGCATTTGTGACCAGACACAAAACCAGTCTTAAGTCGGTGGGGTATATTTGTAGCAATAGCCAAAAATACACTGTATGGGTCAAAATGATTGATTTTTCTTTTATGCCAAAAATCATTAGGATATTAAGTAAAGATCATGTTCAATTAGGTTATTTTGTAAATTTCCTACAGTAAATATATTAAAACTTAATTTTTGATTAGTAATATGCATTGCTAAGACCTTCATTTGGACAACTTTAAAGGCGATTTTCTCAATGTTTTTATTTTTTTGCACCCTCAGATTCCAGGTTTTCAAATAGTTGTATCTGGGCCAAATATTGTCCTATTCTAACACACTTATTTATTCAACTTTCAGATGATGTATAAATCTCAATTTTGAAAAATGACTGGTTTTGTGGTCCAGGGTCACATTTGTGTTTAAAAAGCATAGAAATTTTAGGTCCTTTTTTTTTTTTTTTTTTTTAGAAAATGACCCTTATTCCTCGACTGGGTTTGTGTAAAGCTGCATTTAAACTGCAATTTGCACTGATCCCAATTGAAGTCTACAATATGAAGAAAAATCCTGGAATGTTTTCCTAAAAAACATTAATTTCTTTTTGACTAAAGAAAGAAAGACTCATGGGGATGAGTATCAGGACATTTTTATTCTGGAAGTGAACTAATCCTTTAATTGGGGACAATGCAGGCAAAAACGCAGTTTTTTCATGCACCTCTCAAATGTGAGATTTTGGGCTTTTTGGTTTATCATAAAGTGTTTTTAAGAGACTAGTGGAAAGCATCCTAAAGACACTGTTAAATGTTTCTTTTATGGCACTTTATCTATTTGTGTCAATAGATTTCAATTACAATACATATTTTAAAGGCTATTTTCTAAAAAAGGCTATTTCTGAGCCATAAATCTCCACTTCAGTAGCATTTACACACACCAAACTTTACATTTTTATTCCTGTCTATATCCTGAAGGTTTTTACATAGGGATTTGTTCATATATAATTTGCTTGATTATATACTACATTTTATTCCCCCAAAAATGTAAAAAATGTATGGTTTTATTGTCTGTTCTAAGTATTTTCAGAATTTTGGAGTGACAAAATGAGATACCACAAATCACCTCTGTAAAAACATTTGACTCTAATATGGCAAATAAATTAAACAAGAATTTTGAAATTGGCTTCATCCAGTGTTTAGATTTTTGTACTAGAAATGTATGCAAATTAGTGCATGATTCATAAAATAATGCCTCATTTGCATATTTAAACCTAATATTTTAGAAAACTTGTAATACAATTTTTTTTTTTTGCAATTATCAATGTAATCAATCAACTAGGTAAGTAAGGTGATAGCTATTAGTTTTTTTTAATCCTATTCACCTGCAGTGTCTTGCCTTAAGGTTATCAATAATTAGACTTAAATTATGATCTCTTGCTCATATCATATTATATGGCCTCAGAAGGTCTGGAATATAGCGATTGAGTCACGCAGAATATTTTTTAATAGCTTATCAGTCCCTAATACACTAAATAGTTTAGTATGTAAAAAAACATCAACATTCTGTTTGTGTTCTAAACACAGAAAACCATACAGGTTTGGAACAACATGAGTGAATGATGATTTATTTTTCAGTAAACTATTCCTTTAAATTTAGCAGAACTTTTCCACAACCATCAAGCTATTCAACGTTAAAGCACATGTCAGAAGTGTGCTGCTGCTTAGTAATAGGGGTGTAATGATTCATCAATATGGATCGATATGTTGCCTGACGATACGATGCATCTATGTCACACGTAAAATATCCATATCTGTAGTATAAATAGGCACTTTTATTTATATATCCACATTTTCACATAATGTCTGTCTATGCATTACCGTCAATGAACGCATTCTTGTTCAACTCATGTATCAGGACTCGATATAAGGACTGCCCAAAGGTATAAGACGTGCATAAAAGTTGCTTGGGATTGTTGGTGGAACAGTTGAGCGCAGTGAGGTGAACTACAAACATACTAAATTGAGCTCTCTTCTGCTTTTTTTGGGCATGGATGAATAAATGAGTTCAGATGCAAAACCAGCTAAAAGCCATCTTGGTCAAAAATGAGATAATGATAGTGAGTGAATGCTCTTGACACACATTATACATCCATTAAATACTTTTAAAACTCGCTAAAATCCCAGCCTCAGCCCAATTAGAAGTACCAGTACTTACATAGAAACCTATACATCGGAGCCTGATGAAAATGCACTTTTTAAAGAAAGATGTCAGATGGATTTAGAAGCTTTTGCATCTGAACTCTTCAAATACAGACAAAATTACATCAAAATGCACGTTTTGGCGAATATCCCCTTGTCCTGCACATCACATACTGAGAAAATGTCCAGCATTTTCATCAGTCTGTTGGTTTTTAACTATGATATTAAGAAAATGTGCATGCATTCTTTTGCTTTTTAAGGGGCCATTTACACCGAATGCGTTTTTCCATTCCAATGCGCTACTTTTCCATTGTTTTTCTATGTAAACATGTACTTGACGGATGTGTATAACCATTAGTCAGTCAGTCAGCTTTATTTATATAGCGCTTTTTACAATACAAATTGTGTCAAAGCAACTTTACAGTATCAAATGGGAAAGTAATATATCAATAATTCAAAAGAAACTTTAAACAATTTTAGTTTGAGGAAATTAATCAATAATTCCAAATTAATAAATTGTTTGTCCCCAATTTAGTTGTTGTCCCCAACTGAGCAAGCCATAGGCGACAGTGGCAAGGAACCAAAACTCCATCTGTGACACTGATGGAGAAACCAGGCTCAGTCGGGGGAATTACACTCGCGTCTCACGTCTTTTGCAGTGCCTCGCACAGGAGCACCGTTTTTAAGACGTATACTTTTTTTGAGGTATCCGCAAATATCGTATCACTGGGTGTGAGAATCGATATCGTGATGAACCATTCGCTTTACACCCCTACTTACTAATGCATTTCTGAATATGTCTCGCTTGAGACTTGAATATTAGAAAATAAAGTAGTATTTGTGTAGGTCAGCTGCATTTTTTTTTTAGTTTTAGTCGTGGTCAGTTTGTCACATGCGTTTGAAAAAAAAGAGAGTTCAGGTGCAGAAACGAGCATCGAGTATGTTTTGTGTTCATACAGATGATGGCAGACGTGCAGCTCAGTTTCAACGTGCTGTTTGTTTCAGAGGTTAAACCGATGCACACATCAATGCACACTAACATTTACTCCAAACACACAGAACAACATTTCAATGAATTTGTTTGCACTGTAGTACTGACACATGGCATAGAGTTTAAGACAAAGTCCAACATCAACATCAGCCACTGTACAATGTCATGTGGCACGTCTTTATGGCAACACTGCATCACTTACTCTGTGGAGTTGGAGCGAGGACGAAACTTCTTTCCCTTGAGCTTCTTACGAGTACCTGTGATGTTTCCTGCAATGGCAGAAGTAAAACACATGAAATGAATGCTGAGATAAATCTGATGCAAGCTCTGTCATTTGGAGCAGACGTGCAACTGAGGTCAAAAGTTTACATTTTCTATTCAGTTCAGTTCGATTATACTTCATTGTTGGAATTCTTTCCAAAAATTGTCTTAAAAATCTTTTAAAAATCTTACTGCATACACCTTGCAGAATCTGCAAAATGGAAAGGGATCATACAAAATGCATGTTATTTTTTATTTAGTACTGACCTGAATAAGATATCTCACATAAAAGACGTTTACATATAGTCCACAAGAGAAAATAACAGTTGAATTTATAAAAATGACCCTGTTCAAAAGTTTACACACACACACACACACACACACACACACACACACACACACACACAGTTTTTTTGTTTAGTGATAGTTGTTCATGAGTCCCTTGTTTGTCCTGAACAGTTAAACTGCCTGCTGTTCTTCAGAAAGATCCTTCAGGTCTCACAAATTCTTTGGTTTTTCAGCATTTTTGTGTATCTCCAACAATTACTGTATGATTTTGAGATCTATCTTTTCACACTGAGGACAAATGAGAGACTCATTTGCAACTATTACAGAAGGATCAAACACTCACTGATGCTCCAGAAGGAAAAACGATGCATTAAAACCCGGGGATTAAAACTTTTGAACAGAATGAAGATTGTGTGCATTTTTCTTATTTTGCCTAAATATTTTTTTTCATTTAGTGATGTCCTTCAGAAGCTACAGAAGATACCTACATGTTTCCCAGAAGACAAAATAAGTTAAATTCACCCTGATCTTCAAATTCAAAAACTTAATGCATCGCGTTTCCTAATAAAGCATCAGTGAGCGTTTGAGCCTTCTGTAATAGTTGCATATGACAAAATTATACAGTCATTGTTGGAAAGGTTTCAAATACACAAAAATGCTGAAAAAACAAATAATTTTTTGGGACCTGAAGGATATTACGAAAGAACAGCACTGTTTGGAAACAAAAAGGGACTCATGAACAACTATCACTAAACCAAAAAATAACATCAGTGGATTCGGGTAACAACACAGTATTAAGAATCAAGTGCAAGGGTAATTTTTCTAAATTCAACTATTATTTTCTCTTGTGGACTATACATGAACATATTTTATGTGAAATATCTTATTCAGGTCAGTACTAAATAAAAAATAACATGCATTTTGTATGATCCCTCTTATTTGGGTCAAATAATCAACATTTTGCAGATTCTCAAGGTGTACATTTTTTAAATCAACTGTATTTATGGGTGCATCACCTTGCCACGAGTTGCTTCTGGGCCGTCCGTTTTCACAGACGTCAGAGATGTGCTTGGCATCTGGGATTCTTTCACTCCAGGAGTGAGACAGACCGTTAGATCTTCAGACCAAAGAACAGAGAAATCCATTAAATGCAGTTACAAAGATTAAAAGGGCTCTGTATGAGGAAAACACATGACAGAGACGTCACATGGGTCATTCCTACTAAGCAGTACATTTTAATGTTAACTGATGTTATTAAAGATAGAAATCACATCAGTTTATTTTTTTAAGCACACAATTAAGTGTTTTTTCCCATGCAAAGTGGCTATTTATTAAGCAATATTGCAGGGGTTTCTTAATTTCTCCCACCTAGCAGTTTTCTTTAAAATTTATAAAAATTATATAGGTTTTCCACTTGTCTTCAACATCACTTTTTATCCCTGTTAATCTTTTATTCAAATGACAACATGTACTTCCTTCAAGTTCTTTCTTATTACAGTACATTAATTTTTTTAAGCGGAGATCAAAAGATACTGTAAAGCAGGAATGATCCGCATCACTGTGATGAGCAGAAATAACACACTGAAATGAGCAAGATGAGCATGAGATCATGGAGACGGGACACTGTGAAGACAATGACTTACTTACTGTCCCAGTATTAATGATACAAGAGCTTGATAGGACTAACAATAACCAAGAGAAAGACAGACAGTTTTGAGCACAAACAGCTGAGAAGTCATCAAAGAATGAATAAAAACCTGTGAGTCTCGACTAAAATTGACGTCCTGTAGAAGGAACTGCACATTTTATTTGAAAGAAGTCTGTGCCAAATAATATTTCATACATTTACACTGCAAAAAATGCTTTTCTAGCTTAGATTTTTGGTCTTGTTTCCAGCCAAAATATCTAAAAATTATTTTGTTTTCAGAAAAAATAAGTTAAAATTGAGTGAGTTTTTGCTTGAAACAAGCGAAATAATCTGCCAATGGGGTAAGCAAAACAATCTAGTCTTCTGCTTGAAATAAGATTATTTTGCTTACCCCATTGGCAGATTATTTTGCTTGTTTCAAGCAAAACCTCACTTAATTTTGACTTCTTTTTTCTGAAAACAAGACTATAATTTTTACTCGTCTAGAAAATCCTTCTTGATTTAAGAACTTTCAGATATTTTGTCTAGAAACAAGACAAAAAATCTTAGCTAGAAAAGCATTTTTTGCAGTGTAATAGTCAATATCATGAATTGTCCTGTTTTTTAGGAAAAACTACAAACATTAACATCTCAGTTATATCTCCTAGATAGCAATGTGACTAAATCCAGCACTGCTCAGATTTGCAAAGATACCTAAAGTCAGCGATCTCAGTATTTCTCATCAAATTATGTCTGAGCTACATTAGCTCTATTCTTTTACTATGTCACCAATTGTCTCATTTCTCCGTTAAAAGATAAGTTCACTTCTCAGAATGAACATTTACTGATAATTTACTCACCCCTATGTCATCCGAGATGTTCATGACTTTCTTCAGTCGAAAAGAAATTAAGGTTTTTGAGGAAAACATTCCAGGGTTTTTCTCCATATAGAGCCAACATGTGGCTCTACAAGATCCCACCCAAGGATTAAGGGTCTTTTCTAGCAAAACGATCAGTCAATTTCTAGGAAAAATACAAAAGAGCTTGTGCAAGACAAGCATTTGTGGTTCAAAATAACATAATTAATTTTTTTTTTTTTAATAAAATGGCTGATTGTTTCACTAGGTAAGACACTTATTCCTCGACTGGGATCATGTAAAGCCCTTAGAAGCTAAACTGAAACTGTAATTTGGACCTTCAACCCGTTGGCCGCTATTGAAGAAAATCCTGGTATGTTTTCCTCAAAAACCTTAATTTCTTTGCAACTGAAGAAAGAAAGGCATGAACATCTTGAATGACATGAGAGTGAGTACATTATCAGGAAATTTTCATTGGAAGTGACCTTCTCGTTTAAGTCTCCAAAGTATTTTCACAGAAACATCATTGATACTTATATGAAACAACACTGAGAACTCAGTTAAGTTTAAGCTCTTAAAAACCAAGTTTCCATCCAGTTTTTTTGCGATGTTTTGTTATCGACAAAGACAATATGCATTAAAAAAAACTTTTTTTAACAAAAAAAAAAGAAAAAGGTTTTGGTTTAGTGCAAAAAAAAGTTGCCATTGAGCTGTTTTCATTTATAATTTCACATATTGCGCAAAAGACATAGGCTTGTAGCCTGTTCTTTGTCCATTTGAAATAAAACTTTACAAAAACAAAACTTATTTGTACTTAGGCCTAGGCTATAGACTATTTAGATACTTGAGTAAGCAATTTTTATGAACAGGTGCAGTTTTATTAGGCGTTATTAACTTTCATTAGATTCTATTGGAAATAGGAATGTTCAATTTTTTTTATTTTTTATTTATTTCTCCTTAATCGACAACCGCCGGTCGTTAAGCCATAACCGTTGACCGACAAGATTATGTTAAATTACAAATAAATTACGTGGCTGTGACCCATTAAAAATAGCCTACCTACATTTGTTTTCCATGTATTCATTTATACATGCAAAAAGCAGCAGAACGCGAGGATCGACATGATCACATCACGCACCTGCAGCGTTTTTGCGAACTGAGAAAAACATAATAAAGCTATATATAAAATAAATAAATAGGCTTATATGAGAAATCTAAATAAATAATAAATTAACAAAACGAAAGAAAAAAAAACTAGAAGCCCATATGCAGAATTACGTTTCATTTTTTGTGATGCACTCTTGAGAAAGCAGCATCCTGTTTGTTTCCTTTATTTCCAGAATAGTTTGTTTTTATTGTTAATGCACACAAATAAAATAAATATTTAAAATAGAATAAAATTTGAATAATGTTTTAGCTACTCTTTTATGAACATAAAGAAGGAGTAGGCTATTGTAAATTGCTTCCATTTTCATGAGGAAAAAAAAACTGATGATTGTGCCGGTGCTACTAACTGGACAACGCAGCCTGTTAATTGTCGTAATAAAATACAGTCTTTAGAAAAGAACAGCAGAACCGAACTGAGAACAAAACAAGAATAAAAAATATAAGCTAATAAGCCAAAATGAAAAAAGTAATTTTTTTGTACAAAATAAATAAATTTTAACTTGCAACATACTAAAGAAACATCAAATTAAGATAAAATAATAAAATAATTTTCTAATCCAATACTATGAATATGATTTAATGTGCTTTTGAACTACAGAGAAATGATGCCACGAACACTGATGCTGCCTATAGGCTAATTCTGTCATGTGACACCACATTTATCTGCGTTAAAGCACCTTTTCTCGACAAAAAGCGTTTTTTCAATACATTTGAACTATGGATATAGAATTTATGCGCTAAAGTTAAATGGAAAAAGATTGCTGATACATGAGAAATTTTATTGATAAATGGCATTTCCATCAACTATCTGTGAAAAAATTTAAGCGCTAAAATTTCTTTCCACAAAAAAATCCTTGGATGGAAACCTGGCTACAGTGCATTTTCCTATTTGTTTTCAAAGTAAACTTTCACACGGTTTGTTAGCACAGCAGGCAAAGCGATGAAGATGGAGATGAAGCACACCTGAAGCCGAACAGAGAGATGTTTTGGCTAATGGAAGGGATAGAGGGGGTGAAAGAGCAGGTGTTGATCTGGAGGTGAGACAGGTAAGCAGACCTCTTCTTGGAGCTGCTGCCGGAGTTTGAGCTCACGCCCTGCGGCATGTCACTGTACAGAGAATCAGCGTCTCCAGGCTTCTTCACGTAATCTCCAGGAGGCATTTGACTGACAAAATCAAGAAGGTTTGATCTGAAAACCGAGCTGGGAAAAATCTTAAAGGGTTAGTTCAACCAAAAAATGAAAATTCTCTCATTAATTACTCACCCTCATGTTGCTCCAAACCTGTACACTGCAAAAAATATTTTTCTTACTTAAATTTTTTGTCTTGTTTCCAGCCAAAATATCTCTATTTTCTAGACGAGTAAAAATGATTGTCTTGTTTTCAGAAAAAATAAGTTCAAATTAAAACAAGCAAAATAATCTTCCAATGGGGGAAGCAAAATAGTCTAGTTTCCTGCGTGAAATAAGATCATTTTGCTTACCCCATTGGCAGATTATTTTGCTTGTTTTAAGCAAATTATGACTTCTTGTTTTCTGAAAACAAGACAATAATTTTTGCTTGTCTAGAAAATCCTTTTTGATTTAAGAATTTTTAGATATTTTGGCTGGAAACAAGACAAAAAATCTAAGTAAGAAAAGAATTTTTTTTTTTTTTTGCAGTGTAAGACCTTCATTCATCCTCAGAACACAAATTAAGATATTTTTGATGAAATCCACAGGCTTTCTTACCGTGCATAGACAGCCTAAATGCATAAACCTAGTAAAAACATCATTAAAATAGTCCATGTGACTATTTCTATCGGTGGCTTTAGATATGAGAATATTTTTATGTGCAAAGAAAACAAAAATAACTTATTCTCTCAGCTTCATAAAAGTATTTTAACGTTGTCCTCACTACCTTTCTGGGCCTTGAACGTGTCAGTTGCATTGCTGTCTGGGTCAGAAAGCTCTCAGATTATATAAAAAAATATGATGAACAAAGGTCTTAAAAGTTTGGAACAACATGAGGGTGAGTAATTAATGACAGAATTTTCATTTTTGGGTGAACTATGCCTTTAAATCTAATCACTTAGAAAATTATGTACAGTACACTGCCATTCAAAAGTCTGGAGTCAGTAAGATTTTTTATTTTTTTTTCAAAGAAATTAATACTTTTATTTATGAAACTCAAAAGAGACTTCAAATAAATGCTGTTGCTCTTAAGTTTCTTTTCATTAAAGAATGATTTCTGATGTGACACTGAAGAAAATTAAGCTTTGCATCACAGGAATAAATTACTTTTTAACACTATGTGTATGGGACACCTACGTTTACTTCACCATATTACAAATAAATCGTAATCTAAGCATGACAAACTATATATTGTTAGGAAGGTCTAAGACTTCTAAATAGATACTTTACCTCTTTTTTGTGTTACAAATTATGTAGGAAAAGTAATAGATTAATTTATGACAAGATTGCACCTCAAAAATCTACATCATAAGAGAGGTTCAGACCTTTTTTACAAAAAGACTTATCCCTATCACGCTTTAGAGCTCATAGGCCCGGTTTCACAGACAGGGATTAGTCTAATTAAGGATAAGTAATTTTTATAAACGTGCTTACAAAAAAACATTACTGGTGTGCATCTTGAGACAAAACAAAGGCACTGATATATTTTAAGATCAATCAGTGCAATTTTATTTCAGTTTAAACAGCTCAGACTTACATTTTAGTCTAGGACTAGGCTTAAGCCTTGTCTGTGAAACCAGGGGATAAGAAATTATATATCACTTGAAAAAGGTAAAATCCTAAAATTCATCCTTTGAAAACCATTTTAAAACCAGACATTGCATTACCATGGAAATTGTACATCAATATTACAAAATGTTTTCGTTTATGAATTATACAAATTTTACTTTGGAAAGTGCATTTTCACGTCTATGTTCAAAATGGGGAGTGACAGTTAAAGGGTTAAAAATATTTAAAAATAAATTATTTTAAATTTTAATAAAATTTCACAATATTAAGTCAAGTCAAGTCAAAGTCAAAAGTCAAGCTTTTTACAATACAGATTGTGTCAAAGCAACTTTACAGTATCAAATGGGAAAGTAATATATGAATAATTCAAAAAGAAACTTTAAACAATTTTAGTTTGAGGAAATTAATCAATAGTTCCAAATTAATAAATTGTTTTTTATTAATTTATTAAAATATTACTGTTGCTACTGGTCAAATAAATGCAGCCTTGGAAAATCTTACTTTTCCAAACATTTGAATGGCAAATGTAATACTACATACAGCTTGTTCAAATCCGTAAGACAAAAGTATGAGCAAGAATAATAACCTCAGCAATAATTCCACTCACACTCACATAAGAACACATTTATAAAACAAAGAGAAAGGCAGACAAACCGACAGAATCTTCTGTGTACATCAGACTCAGCATACTGACGCTGTCTGTAGCTCCTTCACAGGGGGGAGAAAAGACAAAGAAAAAAACATAATTAGCACAAAACATCCATCTGTATATCATTTGGTTCTGTATGTGGCAGAAGCATGTTGTGCTCCAAAAGTTAAAAGTTAAGTGCAAGAAAGTTTGGAACAACATGAAGGCAAATGGTGATAGAATTATCCATTTAAGTAAGGTTTAATAAAGTTTTCAGCTGGTGAGAGGTCTGTAGTCATGCGACTCACTTGTATCCCCATGCAGAAATGCCTAGAATCAGTGCAAGGACCAGGATTGAGCCGGCAATGGCCCCGATGATAATGTTAGTAGTGATGATGCCTGTCAGAGGAACAAAACGTTTAATGTGAAGCCATTGGAAACTAAAGTCAACAATGACCTGCAATCATCTGGACAAAACAAAACTGATATAGACCAATTATCAGTAGACATCACAGTGACGTCACCAGTGGAGGTAAATGGGTAAAATCCATAATAGAAAAAATATATTTTTGTGCCTTTTGATGTCAAAATCGGAATGCAAATAATTTTTATAGAATACTGCAGTCAAAGACGCCATTTGAAACTAAACACAGACCTTTAAACGGACAGACTATGGATGAAAACTGCTATGATTACTCTACTTTAAAAGCATAAATTTGATTTAAACAATAGGTCTACATAATATTCACGTATGCTGTTCATAGGGGACATATAGGCCCTATAGTTACAGCACGACATATTATTTATACTATTAACATTTTTACGTAACATTTATTTATTTTATCCCACAATTCTGACTTTTTTTCTCGCAAATGCAAGTTTATATCTCCTAATTCAGACTTTATAACTCGATTTAACAAAACTAGTGAGTTTGTTAATTCTGAGGAAAACAAAAGCTATAAGTTTGAGAGATAAACTCTGAAACCGAGAGGAAAAGAGAGAATGACGAGTTGATTTTCCTCATTAGAGCTGTGAGATATAATCTCGGAATTGCAAAAATAAATCAGAATTTTGAAATATAAAATTACATTTACCTTTTAATCCATGTCTCTATAGATTGCCATTGAACCGCCCACAAAAAACATCATCCCTGTTTAAGATCTGTAAGACTATCTCAGTATCTAACGTCAATTTCGCTGAATAACTTATCAATGGGTGACACATTCTTGTAATATGCGAACGTTTTGAAAATGACATTTAATCAATATAATCTATAATCTTTTTAAATCTACGTATTTTGTGCGGTATCTGTGT
This sequence comes from Cirrhinus molitorella, assembly GCA_033026305.1. Classification (NCBI taxonomy): domain Eukaryota; kingdom Metazoa; phylum Chordata; class Actinopteri; order Cypriniformes; family Cyprinidae; genus Cirrhinus; species Cirrhinus molitorella. The sequence continues at coordinate 1,791,091 of CM065123.1, forward strand.
AATTCTCGATGTAATTCCATATCTCTCGCGGGTTTTCTGCAACTATGCTGTGCGCGCATCCTGAATGTTTACAAACTGACAATTGGTCTATAGATATAGAATCTAACGTTTTTTGTTAGTTTTGTCCAGTTGACCGCATGTCAAACTCAATCTGGAATAAAGACAGAAACTAGAAAAAAGATTTCAAGATCCATTCTTTCTGTCCACGGAGGCTGTATGTTAAAATGCATCCATTCAAATCAAATCCATAGAACAGGGTATATGACAAGGTTTTATAACACCACAGCACAGCAGATAAACACTGCTAGCTTTCATTCAGATAGAAACACAGAGGAAAGATGGGGCGAGTGAACGACAAAAACGACAGAGAAGAAACGACAACACACAACAACTCAAATCTAAACTCACTGTCACTCCAGCAAAAGACATGAGCCTGTCCACAAAGAACGAGTGCGTATAAACAAAAGCCATGAACAGAAAAATAAAAAAGAGAAATTAAAAGCGTGTGAAATGTGTGTGAGTGGTGAACATGAATATGATAACAGAACAGAAGAATAACAGGCTAATGAAAAATAATCACATCTTGAGATTTTCAGCCTTCGGATATTTAAATATATTTGTTAAATATTTTTTATATTTAAAGTTATAAATATGTTATAAATATGCACAAATTCATAATTTCTAAGCTGTTTTTTACTAAATACATTAAAATGTTTTTTTAAACACCTTACTAGTGGTCAAATCAATTTATGTATTCATTTTATACAAATGACTTATGAAATATGCTTAGACACGGCAGATTAACCAAGGTACATAATACATAATTGACCTATCGCTAAGCCCCGCCCCTAGAACACAGATGAGCCAATGGCAGTTGAGTATCAGCTGCACTGAGATGGAACTCGGACATCTGTAGGTTTCAGCGCCATAGAGAAACATTGGAAGATCCGAAGCTCTCGTCGTTTTAATGGTGTTTATGCTATAAAAATAATAAAACGATGTGCCTGAGGTGTCTGTAACACTGACTCCAGGTATCCTCAGAGGATTGGCAATGAAATTAGAAATTAATTTTATTATTTAACGTGTATTTTCTGGTTGTCATACTCTCATTAAGTGGCCTTTTCATCTGCTCAAGCAGTTAATGTCTGATAAAGTCATTAATATCTCCGGCTAAAACTAGCTAATGTACAAACCTCAGCTAACTATTCTCACATCAGGTCCAGTGTAGGTCAAAAACACATAAGCGAAGATCTACATTTCAGTGCCTCTCCATATTAAACTGGGTAAATGTAAAATAATAAATCTTACACTGCGGTACATGAACAGTGTTGATCCTAAATGTTGTCATCTGCGATTGTGACAACCGTAACATCAGATTTCTCCCGTTTGCATTGCGATCTGTAAACCCTCGATTTCAAATTAACCATGTTACACACCATGTTTATTTTAAAATCATTTATATGTCTCTCCATGGCATATTAAAGCCCTACTTGAATGCTCCTCGACAAAAGGTGGTCCTTCTGCGTTTAAAATTTATCAAAAACATCTTCAGACAAGGTTTTTTACACTGACAGCTGTCATTGTAAGACAGTGGGAAACTCCGTTTGTTTGTCCGAGGCAGCAACAGTAACTAAGGGGGGCGGGGCTTAGCGATAGGTCAATTGTCAAGCCTGCTGCTTCTGGACTCGTGTAATAAGCTGGTTTTGTAATGCGTTTTGCTAAAGGATCTCCAAATAGTGGAAGTGGTTCTGCGTGTCATCTTCTTGTGAGACTAAGACAAAGGGAAAGTAAAAAGTTTGGCCTACCTGATGTTTTGGCTGTGGGACGCACCACCAGGTCTCTCAAAGAAGTGGTGGAGTTACAGTCCTCACCTGCCCAGCCCAGGTCACACACACACCTGAGCTCATTACTGCATACCTGCAACACACACACACACACACACACACACACACACACATAGAGAATTTATAGAAATGTATAAAAAAAAAAAAAAAAGTCAGAACATAGCAGCATTGACTACATCTGTTGCTATTAAAAAAAGATGATGCAGGGACTTGAATCAGTGAATTGTTTATTTACATATTAGAGGGGTCCTATTATGCTTTTTCACTTTTTAAAATTTTAATCAGTGTGTGGTTTATGTTTGTGCATCAAAAGGATCTACAAAGTTGCAAATCTCAAAGTCCACTCCAACGAGAGATATTTCTAGGGCTGTAACGATTCACTCGTTTTCTCGATGCACCGATTACAAAACCTGACGATGCATATGCATCGATCATGAAACATGCATTTTTGAATCGTGAATCATTGATTTTGCTCTTAATCAATTTCAAACACTAAGAATCGAATGAACCGCGATTTCTATAGCAATTCTGTGCTTTAAAATATATAAATGACTACAAGCACGAATTAACGGAGACCTTGAACAGCGTTGTTCCTTTTCTCACTGACACGTTTTTTGAGGCTTGAGCATTCAACTTGTCATCTCTTCTTAGTACTGCTAGAAGTAGTTTTACTTTTCTGTAGTTTTTCAGAAATTTTATTATGAAAATAAGATAAAGAAGCTCACATCATGCAAAGGTGTGACATAAAATGCCTATCTTTAAAGCCTTTTTTATCTTGGCTTACATAGGCTAAAAAGGAGAGAAATAAATATATGTATTTGAAATACCTTTATTTTATGCTAAGTACACATTTACATATTTATGTTCTTAATAAAAAATACCTTGCAATTGTACTTTTAGCAGCCTATACTAAGCTGGCATAAAGTGTGCTAAATTGGAAGTATACTACTGTGCTGAAGTCCAACTAAAGATTAACTGAAGTATATTTGATTGTGCCAAAGTGGAACTATTGTAAGTATATTTTAGGTACACTTTAAATATCTTGCATTTAAAGACCTTTTTATTCAAAGAGAATACAATCCTGAGCAATAGTGACACTAAAACTCATTTTAGGCTTAATATTAAGAAATTCAAATAAGGTTATTATATTATAATTTTTATGTCAAAGTCTTGAGGGATGTATTAGTAAATATGTTAATAGATCTGAACTATATTTAGTTTGAAATTTTAAATATATTACTTTTCACTAGGGTCAATTTCTACATATGCAATGTCATGCCATAGCATCATTAAACTAACATCTAACAGTGGACAAAAGTGTTTTATTTATTATTAATTTTTTTTTTGCCCTTACTCTCTGACTCCATAAAGGCAGAAGTGTAATTTGCCCCCTGACTAAGCATCTAATGAATTTAAGGAAAGCATTTAAGTAATTATGTGAATACACTTAAAGTACGCAGAATCGAATCGTTATTAATCGAACTGGATCAAATTTTTTTGTGAACCGTCTCAAATCGAATCGTTCTGAATTTGCAAAAATCGTTGTTGAATCGAATCGAAACCCTATGAATCGTGAATCGAATCGATTCGTTGTTTACCCACAGATTCACAGCCCTAAATTTAAAAAAATCCCTTTTCAAGAACTACAACGAACTGCTCATTTGGACTACAAGATTTGTTTTCCGGATGTTATGATGTCATACAATAAATCCCGCCTACAGAAATTCGAATGGCAGGGATGAGATGGGGGATTTGCTTAAATTTAGTGATGCAGCATGGAGAGACGCTTCTGGGAGACTTCAACGAGCCACAGCACTGCTGGTATAAACACAAGCATTGACTACAGTTGTCGCAATCTCCTCCTGTTGCTGCATCAGAGCTGCTAAGGTGGATAATGTCACATTCAGCTGTAATATAGTTTCTTTCTCTATCAATATCAGGTTTTGGTGGTTGAATGAGAGCTTTCAGGTCATTTTCCCCCTACTTAGTTTATTTTATGCATGCATTTTTACAATAATTAAGAAAATACCATTTCACATCTTAAATCAGCACAAGTTTCCTTCTAATTATTTACTTATGGCATTTGGCACTTATGCATATGCTTGTTTTTTTTAACTGAAACTGGATCAGTGGGTGACACAACTGTCCCAGTTCACACCACACACAATCTCTCACCCCATGTCCGGAGCAGATCACCCTTTCGTTGGTGCCGGGGCACGTGCTGAAATTGAATTCCTGCACTGGAAGGCATTTGTGGTTAAAGCAGATGTGATCCGTCCCACACGCCGTTCCATCCTCTACGTATCCCAAATCGGTGTCGCCGTCTATCAGCACATGGCCTCCGCTGAAACGTTCAAACTGTGTTTAGGAAAATCAATCAGGCAGATGCTGAAGTGACCATGTGTTTGCGTGTGTACCTGCAGTCCAGTGTGTGCTGAGCCACAGAGAAAGAAGTCAAACCTCCTTGTAACTCGCCTAGTCTGGGTGCAGGAGAAATGTTGGAGCACAGCAGGTATCCACAGTGGACATCCCTAAAAACACACACATGGACACTTTTTAATCTAGGTAGAGTATATAAATTAAGGTAATCCCATGAAGAACTAGAAAAAATTAATCTGCACAAGATTCACACAAACTAGGAAATGTGATTTTAAGCATAATTTTGCATTTAAGCATAGTTCTGGAAAACTTAATAGAAATTCTTATAATATAGAATAATTGTGACCCTGGACCACAAAACCAGTCATAAGTCGCTGGGGTATATTTGTAGCAATAGCCAAAAGTGCATTGCATGTATCAAATTTATTGATTTTTCTTTTATGCCAACAATCATTAGGATATTAAGTAAAGATCATGTTCCATAAAGATATTTAGTAAATTTCCTACCATAAATATAGCAAAACTTAATTTTTGATTAGTAAGATGCATGGCTAAGAACTTCATTTGGACAACTGTAAAGGCGATTTTCTCAATATTTAGATTTTTTTGCACCCTCAAATTCCAGATTTTCGAACAGTTGTGTCTCGACCATATATTGTCCTATCCTAACAAACCATACATCAATCAAGCTTATTTATTCAACTTTCAGATGGTGTATAAATCTCAATTTGAAAAAAAAAGACCCTTATGACTGGTTTTGTGGTCCAGGGTCACAATTGTTATTATATATACAGTTGTGTCCAAAATAATAGCAGTGTGTCTAACAAAGTGAGTAAAGCTCAAATCGCTATAATAACTTTCATTTCAATACACACAAATGCATTGGGAACACTGCACATTCTATTCTAAATCAAAACATGAAGAAAATCTGTATCAAATGTGTTATTACTTTACTGAAAGTGAAGAAAAAGGAATATTAGGCTGTTCAAAAAAAATAGCAGTGTTTGCATTTTTCTTTACACAAAGTCAAACATTTATTGTATAAACTAAAAAAATCTTGAAGATTTAGCTTTCCTGCAAATCACTGAACTTATATTTAGTTGTATAACCAGAACTGCTTCCCATCTGTGTTGCATGGAGTCGATCAACTTCTGGCACCTGTGAACAGGTCTTCCAGCCCAGAACCATTGTACTACACACCACAATTCCTCTGCATTTGGTTTTGCCTCAGAAACAGCATTTTCAATGTCACCCCTCAAGTTTTCTATGGGATTAAGGTCCGGGGATTGGGCTGGCCACTCCACAGCATTAATCTTGTTGGTCTGGAACCAAGATGCTGCTTGTTGTTTTGTTGAAACGGCCATTTCAAGGGCATTTCCTCCTCAGCATAAGGCAACATGACCTTTTTGAGTATTTTGATGTAGGGGTGGGCGATATATGGCAAAAACATCACGATTGTTTTCAAAAATATCACGATTCACCATTTTATCACAGTGCTTTGGCGTGTTGGTTTTACTATTTTGCAAGTTGTCTGAGCTACAGCCAAACTAATTTTCCTTTTTTAAAAACAAAGTCTTTTAGGTAACAAAGTGCAAAATAAAAAAGAATGATTAATTACATTATTTTTTTTATATTATTATTACAAAGACTTTACTGCTGACCTTTGTTGATCCATTTCAACCGTACACTGCAAAAATACTTTTCTCACTTAGATTTTTTATCTTGTTTCCAGCCAAAATATCAAAAAATTCTTAAATCAAGAAGGACTTTCTAAACAAGTAAATAATTATTTTTTTGTTTTCAGAAAAAACAAGTCAAAATGAAGTGAGTTTTTGCTTAGAACAAGCAAAATAATCTGCCAATGGGGTAAGAAAAAAAATATGATTTCAAACAGAAAACAAGATAATTTTGCTTACCCCATTGGGAGATTATTTTGCTCGTTTCAAGCAAAAACACACTTAATTTTGACTTGTTTTCAGAAAAACTTAACTTGTCTAGAAAATCCTTCTTGATTTAAGAATTTTTAGATATTTTGGCTGGAAAAAAAGACAAAAAATCTAAGTAAGAAAAGCATTTTTTACAGTGTACTAATAAGCAAAACTTACTTTATATTAACTAACATTTGTGCTTTTTTTCTCATTGCTGAAGAGTGTTGAACTTTCTTTTCCTACAGTTCTACTGTACAGACGTGAAATTAATTTTTTTTAGCCTTAGGTTTATTTACTGAATTAAATTTTCATGTGAAAGGGCTTTTGCATTTGCTAAGAATCTAAAATTTTTATATTAAAAACAAACAAGCAAGCCCTGCCCAGATTTAAAAAGTAATGCAAAAGTAATGTAACGCACTACTTTCCATAAAAAGTATGTAATTAGTTACTTTTCTAGGGAGTAATGCAATATTACTTTGAAAACAATCTTTCCCCAAGACTGGTGATGTTGGACTGCTATTATTTTGAACACAACTGTAATACACATACACACTTTTAAGAGAAAAAGACTTGAAAAGACCCATCAGTGTGGTAAAATTTGTTAAACTCACTGTTTTTTGCACTGAATCCAGGTGTCTCTGTCACGTCCACAGTTGCCCTTCTCTGTGCCCTCAATGTTGAGTTTCTCATAGCAAAATTTGTCAGCCGATGTCGCTTCTTTACAAACAAAAAAGTCACACTAATCGTAAAAACATCAGAACCACTAACTGAAATTAGTATGTACTAAAGTACTACAGTTAATAACACTAAAACTGGAAAAAAAAAATGTTAAGGCCAAACAGAATAGAAAAGTGAACACATTGAAATATTATTAAAAAGAACTAATTAAAAATACAAAAACTTTCAACTAACAAAACAGTGACAAATGCACATAACAAAATTGCTGAAATTAAAATGAAATGCAAAAATATATAATAATAAATAATGTAATGTTTTAAAAATAATATTAAAATATCATTGTCACTCACTCTCTCCCCAGAGGTATTTGCACTGTCTGTCCTTGGTTTTGCACCTGCCATTAAAACATCTTCCCTAAAATGATTTGAAATTAAGAAAAATAGGTTACAGTGACATATCAAAATAATAAGAAATAATAAATTATGATAATTTCATATATATAAAAACTCACTTGGTCTTTCTCACATGTGTACCCATCCATCTTGTGCAGGTTTGAAGGACACTGTGAAGAATATTTTGAGTGCATGTTTAGAATGGCATACTGTCTACTGTTTTCGAACAGATTTCGTATGCAATATATATACTAGTATTGCTAAGTGACTGCCATACCATTAAAAAAATTGCAAAAACAAATTTTGTCTATGATATCTGGATGCCAATCCCTAAATTTAGCATACATCATGTGGCATGCCATTGACCAAAACATTTACAATCACATGCAAATACTGTGTTTGTTAAATAGTATGCAGTAAAGTACATTCAGCATTGCATTTCGAACACAGCCAATTGCTATTAAAGGAACAGTTCAAATGTTCCTTAATTTGCTTCAAGTTAATGTAGAAACAACGTAAAGAACGTATACACAGTCAAAAGTTTGGACACACCCTCTCATTTAATGTTTTTTAAAGAAGTTCCTTATGCTTATCAAGGCTGTTTTCACTTGATCAAAAATACAGAAAAAATATTAATATTGTGAAATATTATTACAATGTAAATAAATGTTTTTCTATATTAATATACATTAAAATGTAATTTATATCTGCAATTAAAGTTGAATTTCCAGAATCATTACTCCAGTCTTCAGTGTCACATGATCCTTCAAAAATTATTCTAATATGCTGATTTATTATCAGAGCTGTATTTTTTATTTATTTTTTTTTTGGAACCTGTGATACTTTTTTCTGGCTTTTCGTTAAAAAAAGAACAGCATTTATTCAAAATAGAAAGGTTTTCTAACAATATACACTACTGTTTAAAAGTTTTGGTCAGTAAATTGTTATTCTTTCCTTTTTTGAAAGAAATTAACACTTTTATTCACCAAGGATGTGTTAAATTAATAAAAAGTGATAGCATAGATTTACATTGTTAGAAAAGATTTATATTTTGAATAAATGCTGTTCTTTTTAACTTGTTATTCATTAAAGAATCCTGAAAAAAGAATCACAGGTTGCAAAAAATATTGTGCAGCACAACTGTTTCCAACATTGATAATTCTAATAATAAATCAGCATATTAGAATGATTTCTGAAGGATCATGTGACACTTAAGACTGGAGTAACAGCTGATGAAAATTCAGCTTTGCATCACAGGAATAAATTATATTGTAAAGTAAATTGAAATAAAAACCATTATTTTATATTCTAATAACTTTTTTTGCAATATTAGGCAAGGCAAGGCAAGTTTATTTATACAGTACATTTCATACACAATGGTAATTCAAAGTGCTTTACATAAAAAGTAATAATAAAATCATAAGAACATAAGATGAGTTAAAATAATCATTAAAAAGTAATAATCACAACAGTAAAACATTTAAAATGATTATTAAAAAAAAGATTTAAAATTAAATTAAAACAGGAATAAAAATGATTAGACATAAAATATTACTGTTTTTTGGTTTAATGACATCTTTTCTTATGACTGAAGGCCAGTATCACAGATTCCAACAGATTTTTTTTTCCTAATATTTAACCACTGAATATATATAACCATTCAACATTACAGTATCATTGAGAGCTATCACTTTAACATTTATTAGCCTTTAAAAAAAACTAATAACAATAATTTAAGTGAACTTGAAGCAATCTTCACATAAACCCATTATAATAAATGCCATATAAGGCTAGTAGCTACCTCTACCCTTCAGCAAGAAAATATAGATTAAAGTTATCTAAATGATATCAAATTCTAAATTGTATAAAGATAAAACATTATTAATTTCCTCTTTTTTTTTGTTCTTTGGTTAACATACATCACAGCAGTTGGTTATTATGACATTTTGGCTGCTGTTACTTTAAAAGCTGCCACTGCTGAACTTGATCTGCCACTGCTTTGACCTCTAAATAATAAATTCTTACATGCAGTTTTAAGGCAGCTTTAATCATTTTTATTGTGAATTCATGTCTAAACTGACAACTAAAACTTTAATGACAGGTAGGATTAATCACAATTCATTTCAGGAAAAATGTGCAATTAATTTTTTTTTTAACGATTGACACCACTAATTGTAATAACAAAATAAGCAAAACCCTTACTTTATATTCTCATGATATTTTACTTTGTTTTCAAAACCCAACCTTTTCTGATAAACAGATTTATATGATTAATCTTTTGATTATTTTAGCAAAATTTTATATTCACAAATCAAAAGTAAGTCAAAAGAAACCATCATATATTACATTCTGTAACACTGATCTTAAAATTTACTTTCAGACACTTTCTAATATGAGATCTCAAAATAAGAAGCTTATAAAAACAAAACAGATTCTAAAGCTTTTCAAAGTTTTGTAATTGCCCTGGAACTTGTTTTTTTTTCTTTCCCTTTCTTTTTGTTTTTTTTTTCTTGTTCTTCTTTTTCTTTGCTTTTTGTATAATTCGAGATGTACAATGTTGCATGTACTTGCCTTGTGCCTTTGTTTTGTAATGACAGAACTGAATAATAAAAAATTTCTCTTCCAAAAAAACAAAACAAAACAAAACAAAAAAAAAAAAACACTAATTGTAATATGTATGTAACAGTGCCCTCACCTGGCTGGAGTTCCCAGTGCACATTTCAGGTATGTCACAATCATTGACAGCCTCACGACAAAGCACGCCCATAAACTCCAGCTACAGAGACAGCACAATGATCATTAAAAGTCACACACAAACAGAAGGCTACAGAGTTTTCTTGTACAACTCAGCACCTACCTTGCAGTTCTTACAACAGAGACCATCACTGCATTTGGCTCCCTGAGTCAACATACATTTCTTGCAGCAGTTCTCTCCTTCTCTAGCACACTCCTGCAGAAAAACAGAAGAAGAAAAAAACAGATTACATAAGCAGTGTCAGATTAATGTGATCGTGATGTTGATGTAAGATCACTCACGGCTGGGCTTCCACAGTCACACTCCTCTCCTGCCTCCACAAAGCCATTTCCACACTCTGGAGGATCCAAGAGCTGCAGAAGAGAAAAAAAATATTTTGCACATTTTTATTTTTTCATTTATCGCATTATTAGTATTAGACACAGATATTGCAATTCAAAACAGACAATGACAGTGACAGTGACTCACCAAGGCTGCAATTATTTGATCCGAAATACAGTACAAATAACAGTATTCTAGAATATTACTACAAATAAAAGTAACATTTTTCTCTTTAAATGTATTTTAAAAGTGTAATTTATTCTTGTAATGGTGCTGCTTAATATATATTATTATTATTATTATTAAGCCGACTTACTGATCTGCTACTTTAACTTTTTTCTTCCGAGACTAAATCTGTTGACACGAACTCGTCCTAGAGCTTTAACTCTACAAACTCCAAACTCAGCCCAGATCTCCAGACTGATCTGACCGAGTGTGCTATATATTTTCTAACTTATCGGACTTACGATTTTCCTAAAAATAACGATTTAAAACTTTAAATACATTGACGGAATGTTCAAATGAGCCAAAAACTGACAAAACTCCCGCAATCCCTTGAGACCTCTATGTACTGTTTCTAATCCATTCAAACTAACTTGCTAAGCATGCTAACAGTATGCTAATAACATGCTAATCATGCTAACAACATGCTAGTAACTTGCCAATCATGCTAGCAACATGGTAATAACTTGCTAATCATGCTGGAAATGTGCTAGTGACATGCTTATCATGCTAGAAACATGTTAGCAACTTGCTAATCATGCTATAAACATGCTAACAACAATTTGCTAATCCTGCTAGAATCATGCTATCAACATGCTAATCTTGTTAGAATAATGCTAACAACATGCTAGCAACTTGCTAATCATGTTAGAAACATGTTATCAACTTGATAATCATGCGAGAAACAAGGTAGTTAAAAAGTAATGCTAGAAACATGCTAATCATCCTACAATAATGCTAACGTGCTCATAACTTGCTAATCATCCTAGCAACATGGTAGTAACTTGCTAATCATGCTGGAAATGTGCTAGTGACATGCTTATAATGCTAGAAACATGTTAACAACATGCTAGTGACATGCTAATCATTCTAGAAACATGCTAGCATTGTGCTAATCGTGCTACAAACATGCTAGCAAATTGCTAATCATGCTAGAAACTAGAAAAATGCTAGCAACATGCTAATCTTGTTGGAATCATTCTAACAACATGCTAGCAACTTGTTAATCATGCTAGTAACATGCTAATCATGCTGGAAACATGTTAGTAACATGTTAATCATGCTAGAATCATGTTAACAACATGCTAGTAACATGCTAATCATGCTGGAAACATGTTAGTAACATCTTAATCGTGCTAGAGTAGTTAACAACATGCTAGTAACATGTTAATCATGGTAGAAACATGTTAGTAACATGCTAATCGTGCTAGAATCATGTTAACAACATGCTAGTAACATGCTAATAATGCTAGAAACATGCTAGCAACTTGTCAATCATGCTAACAACATGCTAGCAATCATGCTAACAACATGCTAGTTAAAACTACTTTAAACCAAACTATTTCTAAATAACTTAAAACGTTTTAGCAAACATGCTAAAAACATGCTAGAAACATGCTAGTAACTTGCTAGCAACATGTTAGTGACATGCTAATCATGCTAGCAGCTTGTTAATCATGCTAACATGCTAGTTAAAACTACTTTAAACTTCAAACTATTTCTAATTAACTAAAAACTTTTAAACTTCTTAATTTTTTGTTAACTTTTCAAACTTTCTGGTCCAGCTTTCTCAAGCCAACTTCAAAGTTTGTCGTGACAAACTTTTTTATCTAGTTATTATTATTATTTTATTTTTTACATTTATGAGTAGTAAGGACAGTGATTGCTGTGAACACAGACAGAAGTGAAGTGGGTTTACCTTTGAAGGTTTGTTGAATAGACAGGCACCACCTCCGCTGTTCAGGAAATCATGATACTCTTCCACGTTACAGTCAGAAAATCTCTTGGGTAAGTAGAAGCTGTTAGAGAGAACCACAAAGCACTAGAGTCACACAGACTAACTTTACCTCCACCCCCTTTGATTAATACAACCACTAAGATATAATAAAAAAAGAGTGTTTGTAATGCTAATCATAATCTTATTGAGCTTAAAACCAAAAAGAAAACAATTCTTACCTCAGTCACCATGTTTACATGCACAATGTTCTCTGATTAAGATGTTTTAGCATTTATGTCAAATGCTGGACATGTAATCTCATTACAAATCAACTAAAATTTGCAGATTCTTTCACCTCTACTACTATGTGGATATGCTGGAGGTGCTTACAGCGGAGAATAAATTTTCTATGGCCATGTGTATATGTATATGTATATGAACAAGTGGATATTCCAATTACAAATAAAAAACATTACAGGAAAACCGCAGCTGCCAAAATGTTCATGTAAACATGGTTACTGTTGGGGCCTGGGATAGAAAACAAGATAACTGTGAATAATTGTGAAGCATCAGTCGGGTTAGATGGGGAAATGGTTACATGGCAACTGACCAGCAGAGGGCAGGACTCAGACACAAAGGACAATAAAACACACCATACAAACATACACAAGGGCCTGAGCAACCAAGAAACTATGCTGTAAAAATTAATCAGTTCCCTGTGTTTACAGGCAGATATTGGCATTTTCAATATGGTGGATGTGCAGTGTATTAGAATATATATAAATAACAGTTGCTAACTGCATTCACATCTACATTTACATTTATTAATTTAGCAGCCACTATGCAAAGCAACATATAACACAATCATTTTCCTATATTGGTGGCACTTAATGTAAACAATACCACTGAAACTAATGAAACTAGCATATTATGTGGATTACTGCTGCTGAAAATGATCAATTATTGTCATGTTTTGGGCTGTACTAATCAGTCGGACCGGGAAAAACATTTGGAGTACTACAGACTGCCAAAAATTATAACACATCATGGAGAAGAGTGCAAAAAACTGTCTAAGGAACAAAGGGCTGAACCAGGATTTCCAGGGCAAGAATCTTGAGAACATTTGTGTTTGTTCTTATAATTTCTAGTCAGATAGGTGAAATATTAGGCCAATATCTTAATTAATACTGCTCATACGTATCTTGACCACCTATTATTTGTCAAAATATTGCGCTCTTTTCTGCTTACCAAGTCCTTCTCTATATGATTTAGCATCTTCAACACATTTTTTTTTCTGTGGTTTAGACAGCATAATTTAGCAGAACAACGTATTCAGTAGCACTTTAACCATGCAAACCATGCATATGAATGCATTTTGACATTTACTTGAAGTACCATCTGAGATCTTACTTTATTATATTAATCATTTTGATTATGCAAGCCAAGTTCTTTTTTTAGTGTTGTTAATGTTTATTTTAGGGCTGCAACGATTCCTCGATTCTATTCTATTCTATCCTCGATTGCATTTTGCCTGTGTCAAGTAATTTGTCAACTAAAGTGGAACTTTCCACTTATTAAACCCATTTCAAAATCATAATAAAGCACATGTGTGATTAAGAACAAACACTACGGTTCAATTAAATAATTATATGCAATGCATGTTTATTTACATGAGTGTAGGTTACCTATGTGCATCTCAGAGCGACTGCGTTCCCAACCACATATTCAAGAAATTACAGTGGCTGAAGCTTTTCTATCATAAAAAATGGTCAAATATTAAAGATTAAGTGGACATTTGAACTAAATGTTGTTTAGTCAATATTAAACAAGAATAAGATCGCACAGTAAATGTAAAAACACTCGTCAGGCCGTTGGCGCCCTCTGCTAGTCATTTGTTATAATGCGTAACGTACATTAGCTCTAATTGTTTATAACACATTATGTAGTTTAACAGTTTTGATCAACAAAATCATATGATTTCTTGATTTTGATGCTTTATCTCAACTAATTATTATTGCCTCATTGCTATTATATATGTATTTAAGACATTTTAAAGGCTATTGATCACTTAGGTCTATTTTTATTACTACAAAAAATATATATATACCCAGGTACGTCTGCAAGATGTCTGTTAAAGATCACTTGATCTGGAAAGCATCTGCTGTGTGCAAACGTCTGGCAGACATCTGTAAGATGTCAGAAGTCAGTTTTATATACATTCTAAATCATAAACATCTTAAAGATATCTAATAGACGTCTATTTAACATCTGATAGGAAACTTCCAACAGATGTATTGCAGATGAGCAAACTATGTTTTGCAGATGTAAATGTAGACATCAAATAGACGTCTCTGATATGCTACCAGCCCTGATAGTACACGTACATCTTGGAGACGTCTATTTTATGTCTGCATTTACATCTGAGACTTCTGCAAGACGTTTGCTCATCTGCAAGACGTCTATTGGACGTTTCCTATCAGATAAAAAATAGACGTCTATTAGATGTCTTTAAGATGTTTATGATTTAGAATATATGTAAAATTTACATCTTACAGATGTCTGCTAGACGTTTGTACGCAGCAGATGCTTTCCAGATCAAGAGATCTTTAACAAACATCTAGTAGACATACGTGTGCTATCTGGGAGGGTATATATGTATATATATATATATATATATAAATTATCTGATTGCTCAATTAATCGACAGATTACTCGATTACCAAATTAATTGGTAGTGACAGCTCTAGTTTATTTTAAAAGTATTTAGTAAAAGTATTTATGGTAACCAATCCTCATTAACTAGTTGCTTATTAGCATTAGATCCCAGATATTAGATCCCAGATAGCACACGTACATCTGCAAGATGTCTGTTAAAGATCTCTTGATCTGGAAAGCATCTGGTGTGTACAAACGTCTGGCAGACATCTGTAAGATGTCAGTTTTACATACATTCTAAATCATAAACATCTTAAAGACATCTAATAGACGTCTATTTGACATCTGATATGAAACGTCCAACAGACGTATTGCAGATGAGCAAAATACATCTTGCAGATGTCTTGCAGACGTAAATGCAGACGTCAAATATACGTCTCCGAGATGTACGTGTGCTATCAGGGATGTCTTTAAGATGTTTATGATTTAGAATGTATGTAAAACTGACATCTTTCAGATGTCTGCCAGACGTTTGTACACAACAGATGATCTTTAACAGACATCTTGGTTAGGAAACTCTTGTCTGAAATTGCCAAACACTCTTTCTTTTTGGGTGAATCCTCTGATCCTGATGACATTTCCAAAGCTTCTATTTCCTCATCTTCTATCTATCCATCCACCACACCCTCCCTCCGATGCAAAGCACAGTTTATCCACTTGCTCAAACTCGCACGAGAACGTTGAGCGCTGCTCAGCCTGTATCAGCCGGGTCGCTGCCCTCAATATCCTGCAGAGATCATTCCGAAGCAGTAAGCACTATTCCAATCTGTGACAATCTGCAACAATGCAGTTTCAGAAAGCCCTAACCGGAGGCTGAGAATCAATAAGTGCATATCTCACATTATGGCGGGGTGTGAGCGGTTACTCTTCGTTTACCAGATGCTGAGTGTGTTTCTGGAATACCAGGGCACCTTGTCTTACCTGCTTGTGCATGGGTAATTAATTTTAAAGTGTTGCAGACATTTTCACAGGATTGTTAACAGCAGGAAGACACACTTAAAGGGGGAGAACAGAGAACACAAAACATCCTGCCACATTAACACAGTTAGTGGATCAGATCAGACATGCAGGCTGCACGGAAAATAAACTTCTCAAAACATCCATCAATGGAGAGACAGATCGACATGAGCGTGTCTGTCTGAAAGGCCATTGATACTAGTGTTAATAACATGAGCTGTGAGAGTGTGCTGTAGCTTTCAGGAAATGATGGATACATATATATATAGGACTTTCTCATACTCAGAAGTTCAGACTTTTTGTCCCAATGGTCGCATATTCTCCTGATAGTGAGAAAGTGCTTAGCACGATGTGGCGAACACAACACTTTTTCTCTTAGTTTTTATTCTTCTACACATGATATTTCAGTTTGGAGGTCCAAAGGAGGAGTTAGTGAGTAATATAAGTGTTCAGAAACTTGACTTGCGAAGAGAAGAAGTCTTATTTGAGAAGCTAAGCAAACAGCAAGACGGAGGGTGAACACAAACTGAAAGTGCTGGTGTGAATTTCAGCTAACGTCCTGTCAGTAAGCCATTTTGCATCGTATAAAAGCAGACTTTTGTATTTAGAGTTAGACTGTGTGTGTCACACAGGCTTTATGACATTTGGCATTAGCATGAAATAATGATTGTCCTGTTCTTTTGAGTGTGAATGACTGCAGACACTTTTAAACACTTTAAAGGGGTCATATCGCAGAAAATGGAATCTTGTGGAATACAAAAGTTACATCCGGAAATTAAAAGTTCCTCCACATTCCAAAAAGAATATTTTTTGAGAATATTCTGCAAAAACAGCTAGCTATGAAATCTTCATATTTATGACCACACAAGGATGTCAACTGGAGTCAAATTTGGTTTCGTTGTGGATTTTTTATTTATTTATTTATTTATTTATTTATTTTTTTGCAGAGAGGTTTTAATTTTATTATGGGAGAGTTCAAACTATATTGCACAACAGCGTTTTTGTGCCACTTAAAAAAAAAAAAAAAAAATGTAAAAATCTAAAATTTCGGAACTTAAACTTGTAATATTTTGAGAATGAAGTTTAAACATTTCGAGAATGAAGTCGAAATTATGAGAATAAAGTCAGAATGTTTGAAGAATAAAGTCGAAATGTTTGAAAAATAAAGTTGAAATTTCAAGAATAAAGTCGAATTACGAGAATTAAATCATAGCAATTAAAGTATAATATTCTGAGTATATTGTGCATGCAAATGGCCTGGATTGAGAGCACCTGGAAAAGTTGCCAGGCCCAGGAATTTATTTGAAAATATGTGGGATTATTCGCAAAAAATCATACCACTTGTCATACTCGCAGGGACAGTATGCTTGGAAATATTTCACGTCTTCGATTGCATTCATTAGGTCTATTTGTAGTGCACCAGCCACCCAATAATAGCAATAAGCTTTGTGCTTTTGGAACTTTTTATATAAAACAAAGGCTCAGCTTCCAAATTCTGCCATTTTATAGTGAAATACAAACAATGTGTCTTACAATAATGTGTTTTTTGCACTCTTTAATGTGGCAAATCACTGTATTCATGTGAATCAATAGTCTTTTTGATTACATTGATAAAACATTCGTTTCATTTAATTATGCTGTTTTTTTTGTGAAAATTCCACCACCGAAATAAAAGGTTCTAAAGGTTGAAGTAGACTCCAACTCATTGACATAAGTTATATTGTTGTCTTTTCTGAAATATATAATGTTAAGTGACTATTCACAAGCTGTTTTATTCATGGTATAATACAGTAAATGATTGGAAATACTATTTAACGTCTTCCATTCATTATGTGTGCTTTGTTCCTTCTAATATAACACCGCTCAGCTTTCAAATTCTGTCAGTTTTATCACGAAATACAAATTATAAATTCGTTTTTCCTCTTTATTTCAAGTTTATAGCACAATATAAATGTGAAGAGACATCAGAAGGAATGAAAAAACAGTATAGACTAACTTACTTAATGAAAGTAATGTCTCATTGTAATCGGAAAGATTGATTCACATGCCAATAAAACTAAGTTGAATACAGCAATCTTTCACGCCCCAATAAAGAGTTATTGTAATAGGCATATTGTTTGTATTTCACTATAAAACTGACTGATTTTGAAAGCTGATACTTTGGAATATCTCCCGGTGCTCTCAATCCGGGCATTTTGCACATGCAATAGACTAGAATATACTCTCAAAATATTAAAACTTCAATCTCAGAATTGCTTCGAATTAATTCTCGTAATTTTGACTTCATTCTCAAAATACTTATACTTTATTCTCATAATTTTGACTTTATTATCAAAATATTTCGACATTATTCACATAATATTTAAACTTTATTCTCGCCAGATTTAAACTTTTTTCTCATAATTTGATTTTATCTAAATATTTAGTCATTATTCTCATAATATTTCGTCTTTATTTTCGTTATTTTATGTGAATAAAGTCTAAATATTACGGGAATAGTCTAAATATTATGTGAATCAAGTCAAAATATTTCTAAATATTGAAACTTTTTGTCTCGTAATTCAATTTTATTATTGAAATATTTCGACTTTATTCACATAACATTTCAATTTTATTCTTGTAATATTTCAACTTTATTCTCATAATATTCTGAATTTATTCTTGTAATTGTTCATCTTTATTCTTGTAATATTTCGTCTTTATTCTTGTAATATTTCGACTTCATTCACATAATATTTTGACTTTACTCTCGTAATATTTCGACTTTATTCTTGTAATATTTTGTCTTTATCCTTGTAATATTTTGACTTTATTCTCATAATATTTAACATTTTTTCTCGTAATTTGATTTTATTATAGAAATATTTCGACTTCATTCACATAATATTGACTTTATTCTCATATTTTTTTTCTCGTAATTCGATTTTATTATAGAAATATTTCAACTTTATTCTCATTATATTTAAACTTTATTCTTGTAATATTTCAACTTTTTTCTCGTAATTCACTCTTATTATTGAAATATTTCAACTTCATTCTCATTATATTTCAACTTTATTCTCATAATATTTGTCTTTATTCTCGAAATATTTTAACATTATTCTCCAAGTATTTCAACTTTATTCTCAAAATATTACAACTTTAATTTTATAATCTTAGATTTTTTGCATTTTTTAACTTGGCACTAAAATGCCGTCGTAATGTTGGACCTGGCAGCAAATCCAAAAAATCCTGTTTGATTTTAGGAAGTGGAAAATACCGAAAGATCTGAAATGCATGATATGTCCCCCTTTAAACTGAGAGGAGCCCAATAATCCTCTTTTCACAAAACATGTCCCACTATGAGCTATCAGCCAAATTAAAAACCAGTATAAAAGAGAGCAACACGGGAAACTGCAGAATGTTTCAACACAATGCAGCTTCTTCCATATCGCTCTTTTGACTGAATCAAATCTGAGGCCATAATGCTATTAGATGGAGTGAGGGGCTGAAGTGACTCAGCAGCTGACTGGTCGACAGGACACGAGCGAGTAGCATGACACAGCCAAGCGTCTGCTCACCTGCTGTCCCATTCGGGATCGAGGGGAAACGCAAAAGGTATTAAAACACACGGATAAAGACAAACCAACACACAGACGCACACTATGACATGAACAAACACCTATCGCGTCACGTATCTGATCACCTCACATCACAGCATTTCTCAAACGACCACTGTAAACATTTCTGACTGTTTTAAGCAAATATACGAATTACTTCTTGTTGCTTGTTATTCCGTTAATACAGTTTTTAAGTTTGACACCGACAAACACCGTTTAAGAATATTAGATTCAATCAATTTTGAAACAGAAAAACGTCAAAATCCACATGTGAAATGTCAACAGTGGAGAGCCAAACATAGAAAACTGGACTAAAATGATCAATAACACTTTCTCATGACATTTTGAGGATATCCTGTTCTAATTTTACACAGGAGTTCATAGATCTTACAAAAGGTCCTATTTCACTCCTATATCAAAAGATTAAAATATATATTTTGGATTGTAACTTTTATTTGTGCAGTGAAATTATTTTCATGATAATTAGGAACATTTACATTTATCTGGATGTAATCTGAAGTTTTTGTGTAATGTTCAACTGTGATTCTTATTACTGTAATACAATATATATATATATATATATATATATATGTATTTAAGGCAGCCTAAGTCTGTACAACATGCAATACTATGATTTATTACAAAGTAAACAAATAAGATTTATATAAGAATTTTTTCATAAATATTTAATATTTTAAATATATATATATATATATATATATATATATACTACCAGTCAAAAGTTTGGACACATCCTGTCATTTAATGTTTTTTAAAGAAGTTTCTTATGCTTATATTGTGAAATATTATTACGATGTAAATCAATGTTTTTCTATATTAATATACATTAAAATGTAATTTAAATCTGCAATTAAAGCTGAATTACTCCAGTCTTCAGTGTCACATGATCCTTCAAAAAACATTCTAATATGCTGATTTATTATCAGTGCTGGAAACATAAAAGGTTAAAAAAGAACAGCATTTATCTAAAATAGAAAGGTTTTCTAACAATATGCACTACTGTTCAAAAGTATGGGTTCAGTAAATTTTTATTCTTCCTTTTTTGAAAGAAATTAATACTTTTATTCACCAAGCATGTGTTAAATTAATAAAAAGTGATAGCATAGATTTACATTGTTAGAAAAGATTTATATTTTGAATAAATGCTGTTCTTTTTAACTTATTTATCAAAGAATCGTGAAAAAAGAATCACAGGTTGCAAAAAAAATATTGTGCAGCACAAATGTTTCCAACATGATAATTCTAATAATAAATCAGAATATTAGAATGATTTCTGAAGGATCATGTGACACTTAAGACTGGAGTAACAGCTGATGAAAATTCAGCTTTGCATCACAGGAATAAATTATATTATAAAGTATATTAAAATAAAAAAACATTATTTTATATTGTAATAACATTTTGCAATATTACTGTTTTTTTCTGTATTTTTGACCAAACAAATGCAGCCTTGATGAGCAGAAGAGACTTCTTTAAAAAACATTAAATGAGAGGATGTGTCCAAACTTCTGACTGGTAGTGTGTGTATATATATATATATATATATATATATATATATATATATATATACATACAAACAACCAGTCAAAAGATTTTGAACAGTAAGACTTTTAATGTTTTAATGTGTCTGCTCACCAAGCCTGCATTTGATCCAAAGTACAGTAAAATTCTGAAATAAAAACTGAAATAACATTATAAATAGCGTTGTCATCATTTTTGATCTATTTAAAGCATCCTTGCTAAACAACAGTATTATTTCTATAACCTTCCCCCTTCCCTCAAAATTATACTGACTCCAAGCTTCTGAATGGTTTCATCATATAATATTACAAAAGATTTTATTTTCAGATAAATGCTGATCTTTGAATTTTTCTGTTCATCAACGAGTCCTGAATAATGAACAAATGTACTCAGCTGATTTAAATACTGATAATTATTATTATAATGAAAAATGTTTCTTAAACAGCAAATCAGCATATTAGAATGATTTCTAAAGCATCACGTGACACTGAAAACTGAAGAAATGATGTTGAAAATGTAGCTTTGATCACAGGAATAAATTACATTTTAAATCTATTCAAATAGAAAACAGATATTTTAAATAGTAAAACTATTTCACACTATTACTGCTTTTGCTGCATTATAAAACATTATAAGGGCTTATTATTTTTTGCCACATTACAGTAATAAGAATATATTTTAGGGTGAAATCTGCATACTTTGTGGAAGGTTTTGTGAGATTCACCCTCACAGATTGTAATGCTAATTTGTCCGTCTGTGGGGCTCCTTGAAAATGAAAACAGGCCACAGATTTGAGTAAGCGCTGAGACAGACGAATTGAGAAGCCAAATTATTTACTGCCACCTAGTGTCCATTCATATAAAAATAGTGTTTAAATCTGCCTCAAAGTTTCTCACCGGCTGCCATTTAACAACGTGACAGAAAGTGTTATGGATCAGTGAGTGGCACAAATTACAAACACTGTTACTTTGGCTACATTTAATTTAACATGATTTAAGCCACAAAACAGAAACACAGACTCGGCACAAAGCATGACAGGCTGTTTCACTAAGACTAATATGCATTTGCAATGGGGTCTCACAGTTTAAGTGAGTTATGTGTGCGTGTTAGGAAATCTGGGAAATCTGCTTTATTAGAAACTTACCCAACATCATCCATTATGCAGCCAGACCATTTATCTTCACACTTGCACTCCCCTGTGAGGGAAAGACGGATTACAGTGACAAACTATGAGTCTGTATGCTCCTGTGTTTACTGCCAAAGAACACGCGTGACAAAATAAAAAAAAGTGAGAATTGGAAACAAGAACACTGACCGTTTAAAATGCGTTTCTTGTCAGAAAAGATGCCGATATTTTGTCCCAGTGACTGGGCGAGAGTTATGGCCATTTCTTCAGTCTTTCCATACTAACAAATCAAAGAAAAAGCCTTTGAGACTGACATACTCATTCATTTTCATTCATTAAAAGTGTCTTGCATAACCACAACCACAAACCTCATTGACTCCGCCTCCTTTAGTGAGTGAGCAGACTCCGCCCATGTATGAAGCTCCTCCCCAGTTGCTATGGAAACGGTTGCCCCTGGATGCAGAGTGCAAACCAATTAGAAATGCTGTTTCCCTTAATGAAACCAAATGTTTGCCACAAAACCAGTCATAAGTGTCAATTGGAAATTGATATTTATGCATCATCTGAAAGTTGGATAAATAAGCTTTCCATTGATGTATGGTCTGTTATGATAGGACAATATTTGGCAGAGATACAACTTTAAAACTTGAAAATCTGTAATCTGAGGGTGCAAAAAAAATTTAAATATTGAGAAAATCACCTTTAAAGTTGTCCAATTAGTTCTTAGCAATGTATCTTATTATCAAAAATTGTTATATATTTGCGGTAGGAAATTTACAAAATGTCTTCATGGAACATGATATTTTCTTAACATTCTAATGATTTTTGGCATAAAAGAAAAATCAACAATTTTGACCCATACAGTGTATTTTTGGCTATTTCTACAAACATACTCCAGCGGCTTAAGACTGGTTTTAAGGTCCAGGGTCACATATGTTTGTGTGTTTTCTTGATAACTCACGAGAAAAGGTGAACGGAGTCACACTTTTCTTTAATGAAGTCTCTTCTGTACTTCATAAACTCTCGTAATGTCACCATAGGATCGTCGTTGATGTTAAACCTGTTGTCCGCGGCCCACGTTTCCATCGCAACCAAGACAATTCTAGTGTTGAGTTGCTCTTTGAAGTACTGCAGATACAAACAAAAATGACAACAACAGGTGAATAAAGAATTGCACATGTGATGACTGCAGAATGATGGATGTTTTTGTTATTCATTCTAGAGCTCAACTTGACATATTGAACAACAGGCTGAAGCAGATAAATGCCAACGGTCTCTCACAGAAAGAGAGAGAGCGAGAAACAGAGGGATGTTTATGTGACTGTCAAGGGCAGACAGACTGACAAACAAGCAAGCAGATAAAGCTGCTCATGACCTGGCTGTCAGACTGCACAAGGTCTATTTGTCTTAGGAAACCGATGAGGATCAGCCTTCTGCAGGAATACTATGTGTTTAATGTAGTGGTGTCAAAATTAGCACGTTAAAGCAGGCGATTAATTTTTTCATTTTAACATGTTCAAATTATTTAACAAAGTTACCCCACTCACAACTGCTGAAGAAATGCGTTTATTTAGATGCGCAAAGCGAGCACACCAAACGGGAGACTTTTCAGAGATGGCATTAAATGAATATTAAAAGTATATGTTCTTTATGTTGTTTCTACATTCATTTGAAGCATGAATGTGAAATTATTGCAATATAAAAGTATAATTAAGAACTTGAATGTCAGGTAGGATTAATTGCGCTTAATTTTTGGAAAAAAATGTGTGATTAATTATTATTATTTTTTTTTTTATCGATTGACACCACTATGGTATGGAAGCCCGTTTCTAACTTTAGAACTCGCAATTGCAACTTTATATCATGCAATTCTGACTTTAGAACTTTAGAACGAGTTTATATCTCAGAATTAAGACTTTATTTCTCAGAATTGCGAGATTGTATCCCCCAATTCTGACTTTATAACTTCCAATTGTGAGTTTATATCTCAGAATTGTGAGATATAAAGTCGCAATTCTGACTTTATAACTCGCAATTGCGAGAAAAAGTCAGAATTGTGAGATATAAACTTGCAATTGCGAGTTATAAAGTCAAAACTACAACTTTATATCTCACAATTCGGACTTTTTTTCTCGCTATTACGAGTTTATATCTCAAAATTGTGACTATTTCTCAGAATTGCGAGTTCATATCTCAAAATTGCGACTTTATTTCTCGCAATTCTGACTTTATAACTCACAGTTGCGAGTTTGTATCACGCAATTCTGAGAAAAAAGTAGAATTGTGAGATAAAAAGTTGCAATAACCTTTTTCTATTTTTTATTCAGTGATGGAAACGGGCTTCCATACTATGGTTATATAGTGTAAGAAAAAAATAATTCAAATGTTATATAATATTTATATAATATATAATCAGTGATTCCTGGGGTTCAAGTGCTTTAAGGCATTTAAGCACATGTTAAAAAAGGCATTACATATTATTTAGCATGTAACCATCTAAATCAATGAGTTTAATAAGCATTTTTGGCAAATACATGTCATTTGCCATAGAATTATGATGTTTTTTAATGTTTATGACTGTTATAGCGCCAGGTGTGGTCCAATCTCCCTAAGACTTAAAACCCTAAAACTAAAGCTTGTTTACAATCACCTGTTGCATGTGCTCACCATGTTTAAAGTTTTCGTTTAGGCTTCTGGACAGGCCCTTTTCCAAACGACCCTGTTATAGATTCCCAAAGGGTAAATTTAACTTTTTTTTTATAATTATCGACCTAGAGAGTTCAGAGAATTGCACTGCAGTGGTTTTTTCAGACTGAGCCACTGAACCAATTTTTCGTTCCAATCGACCTCTGTTAACCTCGTCTAATAAGTGCTCAAAGTTCATCAGCCTATGGCGACCATGTTTGATGAGATACACACATTTCCTTATAGCCACTTCTTGCACTTAGGATCAAGGCGGTGCCCTCCGATTTCCACGTCGATAGGACAAACAGTTGCATTGTTATGGCCGTTTTTACTTTATAGTGCCACCAAGTGGCCAAGCTCTGCAACTTTATTTTTCATGTCATTTTCACCTCAGATTCAGCTCTTACATACGCTTTGTGAGTTTGGTGAAGATATCTCGTTCCTTTAAAAAGTTACAGCCATTTTTGTTAAGGCAGCCCAGCTCCTTTCGAAAGTTTTGGCATCCCTTTACAACAAAGTGTCGAAAGTTCAATTTATTTAGATAATTATTGATATTCACTCTCCAGAGAATCTTCCTGGACTGGTTTGGTTCTGATCGGGCAAAAAAACTAGAACTAGTTCGTAAAAGTAGGCCAAGGATTCCAACAACATAAGACAGCCTGCAACGAAAGGGTTTGGAGTTATGAGCGATTTTATACTTTTGTTCGCTGTAGCGCCCCTGTCAGGCCAGCTGGGGCAAGCCTTGGTGACATTTTAGACGGTAAGAGTACTATAATCCCTCAAAGTTTCAAGTCTCTACGAGTCTTTACGCTTTGGTCTGCCTGATCAGTTTTATGTGGAGATTGCTGATCCTTAGCCATTCTAACAATAACATTAGGGTTTCAGTGCTACATGCTTGAACCCCTAAAAACAAGAAATGTGTACTACTAGCAGCTTACCAGATCAGCCATGTTCACGACAGATTTGGCATAGTTATTCGTTTGTCCAACGGAAAGCCGGTGTTTCTTGTACTGGGAAAAGTGAATATGAATACATAAATGAATGAATTACAGGCATAAGAAAGAAAAACAATGATAAATTGGTTAATAATAGGTTGGACTGTCTTTATCTTACCATTAAATGATCATTTATGACCATCAGCTCAATGTATTTGGTCTCATCTGCAACACTCCGTGGATTTCGCGATATCTGCGTGAGAAATTTAATAGTGAGTCATTTTCCTGTAGTTTAAGACTCTGAGCTCTGAGACAGTGACAAGAAATGGAAATAATAAGGAATTAAATGATTCTGAATCCAATTCAAATCTTGTTACTTTACGACTTCATAAACAATTCTTTCGGTTTTGAACAATTAATACGCAAAGTGTGGAAAATAATTCTTAATGCATTCAAATACTACCTAAAGCCTGTTATAAATAACGGGATGATTAAAGATCAGAACAATAATAGTTCAAAAATAACTTTTAATCACAAACAAAAAAATAAAAAAAGCTTAAGTTTTGTCCATTCTTGTGCAATGCTGACTTTGCTGACTCAGCAGCACTGATGCAAATACTGCATATTTTATTTATATTTATATTATTTATTTATAAGACTTCCATTAACATTAGTGGAAAAATGCAGATTTTCAAGAAAAATGTTCTTAGGACCAGCACATGATCAGCTTAAACCAGTTTAGGACCAACTATGGACCATCTTAAACCAGCTGCCACCATAAGCTGGCTTTTCAACAGGGTATACTTATATTATTTTAAAAAGGAACATATTCTGAACTAGAACTATTCTTGATTCCCAATCCTAGTGACAAACTCATATCATCACCCTGCAGCATGCAAAACATGCTTACTGCAGAGAAACAGCTGATGTATACATTAGTGCCATAAAGAGCCTTTGCTGTAAATATTTCATGAGAGATGGGGAGGAAAAGGAAAGTCACAGAAGAAGCAGCTCTTATAACAGCACTGAAATCACACCAGATAGTCAAAGTGTAACAAATACACACCCACAAATACAAACCGTGAGCCATAAGTGTTGCAAGACTGTATACACACCTGTCTCTTTTTCCTCCTGTGGGCTGCACTGGAAAGTGAAGGGTTCTGGAACGGTGACTCTGCCAGATGAACTTAAACAAACATTAACTATCAGTATTGATGGACAGGTGAGCATGAAGTGTATGGACACAAAGCTAATTCATTCTGCTTTATTAATTATCCTCCATGGGCCCTAATTTGTAGTGTGCTCATGCTATATACACAATGCATTTAACCTGAACACAAGAATGGTTTATACCTGCAGAAATGAAGTCCTCTGGGGGGTCCAAACCAGGAGACTGATAAATCATGTGCACATGAGCCTCCTCCTACAGGGAAAGAATGTGAGGAAATGATATGATTCACAAGTGTCAAATACTCCTACATAACACTTAGTGCGTTTGACGAGACACACTGTTCAGTTTGTATAAGAAAGAGTCAGACAGCACATATAATAAACAGTGTTAGGGGTAACGCATTACAAGTAATGCAAGTTATATTACTGTTTTCAAGTAACTAGTAAAGTAATGCATTACTTTTTCATTTCCATGAAAATATCGGAGTTGCTTTTTCAAAAAGCAGTTACTTTTTGTTTCTTTATGTATTTAATTCCACTTTATTAACCAATGACTTTGCTGCTGACCTTTGTTGACCCAATTCAACCGTACACTGCAAAAATACTTTTCATACTTACATTTTTTGTCTTGTTTCCAGCCAAAATATCAAAACATTCTTAAATCAAGAAGGATTTTCTAGACAAGTAAATAATTATTTTCTTGTTTTCAGAAAAAAACAAGTCAAAATTAAGTGAGTTTTAATAATCTGCCAATGGTGTAAGCAAAAAAAATCTTATTTCAAACAGAAAACAAGATTATTTTGCTTACCCCATTGGGAGATTATTTTGCTTGTTTCAAGCAAAAACACACTTAATTTTGATTGTTTTCAGAAAAAAAACAAGACTATAATTTTTACTTGTCTAGAAAATCCTTCTTGATTTAAGAATTGTTAGATATTTTTGCTGAAAATGAGACAAAAAAATCTAAGCATTTTTTGCAGTGTACTAATAAGCAAAACTTACTTTAGATTATCTAACATTTGTGCTTTTTTCTCATTGCTGAAGAGTGTTGAACTTTCTTTTCCTACAGTTCTACTGTACAGACATGAATTTAATGTTTCTTTAGCCTTAGGCTTATTCACTTCATTTCATTTTGGTGTGAAAGGGCTTTTACATTTGCTAAGATTCAAACGTTGTTATATTAAAAACAAACAAGTCCTGGCCAGATTTAAAAGTAACGCAAAAGTAATGTAACACATTACTTTCCATAAAAAGTAACTAAGTAACATAATTAGTTACTTTTTAGGGAGTAACACAATATTGTAGTGCATTACTTTTAAAAGTAACTTTCCCCAACACTGATAATAAAGCAAATCACATTTTTATCAAAGCAATTGTAAAAGTTAGAAATGTATTAAGTACAATATTTGCATACCTAAACAACGGTTTAATATTTTTACAGTTTGTTACAGGTTTGTTGTTTAAATAGTGTTTTCACAACGCACCATTAATTGGCCACTGAATGTAAACAATGCCACTGAACCGAACAAAACTCACATTTGTGATGATTTCTGCTGATGAAAATGGTCATTTATTGCCATGTTTTGGGCTGTACTAATCGACAAAAACTATAGACTGCCAAAAGTTATAACAAATCAAGAAGAGCGCAAAGAAACAAAGGTTGGCCAAACTAAACCAGGATTTTCCAGGGCAAGAATCTTCTCATTTCTGGTCAGCTAGGTGAAATACTAGGCTAATATCTTAATTTATACTGCTTGTACGTATTTTTACCACCTATTAAGTTTAGTTTGTCAAAATATTTCACCCTTTCCTGCTTACTAAGTCCTCCTCTATATGATTTAGCAGCTTCCACACGTTTTTTTTCCATGGTTTAGACAGCATAAATTAGCAGAACGACGTATTCGGTAGTATATTAACTGTGCAATCCATGCTGTTGTTTACATCCGAGTATTGCTAATATGGTCACGCATCCGGGTAATTTACCCAAAACGTCTTTTAAAGTTTATACAGAATTTGACTTTAAAAATATGACTACCCTATTCACAAGTTTGACAACTAGCTTATTTGAAGAACCAATTTAGACAATTTAGAAAGAGAAAAGATGAAGAAGCGGAAAATTAACGTTAGTCAACCGTTTGCTGGAGGCTCTAAAATACTTGATTTGCCCGAGAGGAAGCTCCACACAAACTGTCATTGAAATAACTTTTAAAAGGCCACTGTATAATTCGCACAAGGTTAATTGTAATAATTATCCAGGCTTTGTGTTCATTTACTTTACAGTAAGTGAGCGCGCACGTCTATGACGTCACGCCGCACCCGCCTCACTGAGTTTGTGCGCGCTCCCGAAGAGTTCCTAAACACAACACTACACGACGAAACGGGACAGAAGATCATGGATTGTGTGTGAAAATAACCGTTATATCGCCAAAAGAGTCGTTTTAAGCTCACTGTTAATCAGGTAGGTGTGCGATATATTAATCCTGGCAACGTCACTCGAATGAAACTTAGAGCGCAACAGGTTGTGTATATCATAATGTTAGCCGTTAGCTGGCATTAGCTTGTTAGCCCTCGAAAATACTCTTGAATGAATCATAACTAAACCACATCTGTAATTAAAACAAAGCGTAATGAGCTTACGAGCTCGTGAAAAGACAACAAATGTAACTCGCTTCTAATAGAGACCACAAGAAACTCCTGACAGAGATGCGATTGACTGACATCTATTGTAAAGACGGCGATATGAACAGTACACATGCCTATTGTACATATACACAGAGACATTTATTGTAGCCTACATATACTCTACACTTAAATATGTAACGTTATGTCTGTATAGTAAAACTTACAGTACACTGTCCATATTTACATACACTACCAGTCAAAAGTTTTTTTAACAGTAAGATGTTTTTTTTTAAAGAAGTCTCTTCTGCACTAAGCCTGCATTAGTTTGATCCAAAGTGCAGGAAAAACAGAAACATTCAATTTATTCCTGTGATTTCAAAGCTGAATTTTTAGCATCATTATTCCAGTAACATGATCCTTCAGAAACCATTCTAATATTCTGATGTGCTCTTCAAAAAACATTTCTTCTTTTTCTTACTTTATTATTTTAAAAAAAAAAAAGTAAAATTTTTCAGGTTAGGGTGAATAGAAAGTTCAGAAGAATGGCATTTATCTGTAATAGAAATATTTTGTAACATTATAAATGTCTTGATAATCCAAAAATAAATGCTGATTTGTGGATCTTTCTATTCATCTAAGAATCCTGGAGAAAATTTACTCCACTGTATTGATGATAAAAATAATAATACATTTTTTTTGGAACAACAAATCGGCATATTTGAGAATTTTCTGAAGGATCACGTGACACTGAAGACACTGAAAAAAAATAGCATTTTAAATGTTAAAAATATTTCACAATGTAATATTTTTGCTGTATTTCAGATCAAATAAATGCTGGCTTGGTGAGCAGAAGAGAACATTACAAATCTTACTGCTCAAAAACTTATGACTGGTAGTGTACACTTGTATGAAAACTTTAACTTTGTAAGCAAACGTTTGCAAATGACTCAACTTAACTTTTTTTCTCTCTTCATTCTCCATTTTCCCCACAAGGTTCTACTACTTCCTCTCTCCAGCCATGTCTTGTCGCGACATTCACGCTACCAATGCCTTTGCCTTCATCATCGCCATATTGTCGGTAGGCGGTCTGATGGTCGCCATGCTCATTCCCCAGTGGAGAACCACCCGCCTGCTCACCTTCAATCGCAATGCAAAAAACGTGACCGTGTACGACGGCCTCTGGACCAAATGTGTGCTGCGAGATGGTTCTTCAGGTTGCTATTATTTTGATGCAGACTGGTATGCAAAAGTAGACCAGTTGGACCTCAGACTTCTGCAGTTCTGTTTACCTGCTGGTAGGTGCTCATGATGAGTTCAGTGGGTTCAAGGCTGTTCTGGAGATGAAGTTTATATGTAGTGTCCTATATGAGCCATTCTACAGAATTGCTGCAACCTCTTGTCCCACAACCAAAAAGCACATTTAAAAAGCATTTAAGTATTCAAATCTTAGAGGTTTACTAAGATCATTCATTATCAGTTGAAACCCAACAATAATATTTAAAATGACAGTATGCTTAATATATATATAAAAAAAAACTGAACCTGAACCCCTAAATTTCAATAATAAAATATATCTGTGATATTGAAATAATTTTAGCATTTTATTTGTTTTTAAAAATATCTTTTTGAGTTTGTAAAAAAGGGAACACATAATCTGTTATTTGGGGGAACTAAACTTTATTTTTAAAGTTTACATTTTAATACAGTTACGCAATTGTGTTGTATTCTAGTACACTTTAGCAGTGTTTTAGTATGTGGGTTAAAAATCTGTAATGTGATGTGGTCGCTACAAAAATAAAGTATACTGAATTATCAGATGTTATGATAGTGTTTGGTTCAGTGCATTGAAACTAATGAATCCGCAAGTTTTAAATCAGTTTTATCTACTTTTTTCCTTTTACAAGGTAAATTTGAATTCGAAATACAAAAAAATCTCATAAATCACACTTGAAATACTGTTATTGATTTACCTCTGTAGTAGCAAAAAATATATTTACATGGTAGATGTAAGATAAATATTAATAGGTCAGTATAACCCTTCTAATGAACCCCTTAATTGTCGCCCCCTATTTTTAAAAATATACATGAAAGTGCACTTTTTTTTAAATTATTTTATGTAAAAAACATATTTAACATTTGACCCTAAATTTGCTATAACATTGGAGCCTTATGTCTAAATAAGTTATGTTCCGAATTTGAAGTTGATATGAAAAAAGTTGAGGTTCCTGTGAGTTTATTTAGGGTGTTATACCATAAACAGCCACTGGGTACCATCAAATTTTTCTGTCACAAATGTCTAAATTTCTGTAAATTTGACTTCTATTATAAAATAGCCATTAAATCGTTTCCAGTGATATGCTTTTTGTCAAGATTCTAAAAATTTTTGATTATAAAAGACTAATGCGTTTTGTAATATGACTCTTGACATCGCCCTTAAGGGGTAGGAGACCGGCAAAAGATTTTATTTGGGGGAGAGGATAAATATTCCAAAACTTTCTGAAAAAACAGTAATTAACTGCACAATTACAAGAAATGTGTACCTTGGATATTATACAATTTGTATACTTACAAATTTTGTAGAAAAGACACATTTTTTTAAGGCGTTTCCAAATCCAACCAGTGTTAATTTCGTTGACAAATAATTTGTCAAAAACTTTGTCAACAACATTTTTTTCACAGACGAAAATGAAACGATAAACTAAAATTCTTCTTGAATGACAAAAACTATGACAAAAATCTACTGGCATTTGTCAACGAATAAAAACGAGACGAAAAAGTTAGGGAGGGACGATTTGGAAAGATATTCTTTCAGAAAAAGTCACTGATGTTAACCAAGCAACAAAGGAAAGACAGAAAACCACACTGCTCTTGACTGAATCAATTCTGTAGAATGGCCTTCATATATTGAGACAGCAGTTGCTGAAAACACCAGAAGCTGTGCCGCTCAATTACTCATCTCCTTCATATTAAATAGCAGTCTTTTTGCATTTACATTCACTGACACTAGTCCAACAAGTGTACCACTCTACTTTTGATTCGTTCATCCAATTTGTGCCAAATTCCAAGACATTTATTCTGTTGACATTTATTCTCTTCTCTCCACAGGTCTGCTGTTTGCCAGCTTGGCTCTTCTGCTCTGTCTATGTGGCATGTGTAAAACGGCGTGCTGCTCTCAAACCCCTGACGACATCAAAAACTCCCACTGCCTGGTCAACAGCTCAGGCTGCCATCTAGTGGCCGGGATGCTTCTATTTCTAGGCGGGGCCATCGCCATGCCGCCCTCCGTCTGGTTCCTTTTCCACACGCGTGCCCTTAACGAGCGCTACGATAACCTGTTCGCCGTCGAGTTCGCGGTGTATGTGGCCATTGGCAGCTCCGGCGGTTTGGTCCTAGCCGCTTTGCTGATGTTCATGTGGTATTGCATGTGTAAAAAGCTGCCTTCACCCTTCTGGCTACCT
The DNA here is from genome assembly GCA_033026305.1 of Cirrhinus molitorella. Taxonomy (NCBI): domain Eukaryota; kingdom Metazoa; phylum Chordata; class Actinopteri; order Cypriniformes; family Cyprinidae; genus Cirrhinus; species Cirrhinus molitorella. The sequence goes on from CM065123.1 coordinate 1,824,136, forward strand.
CTACCTGAGGAGCCTCCGATGGCCCACAGCCTCTCCGCACAGCCCCTCATGACCAACGGCTTGCCTTCTCCCGTGACATACGCACCCCAGAGCTTCCCTCCTGGTGTTCTGGACGCCCCCGCTTTTGTGCCTGCACAGGGTTACCCTCAACCTGTGCCCACACAGCCCATGCCGCCTCACGTCTACATGCCACATATGTCTATCCCTGATGGTTACGGCTCCGAAGTCGGAGCCTCACAAGCGTACAGCTACGCTCCCTCTCAAAGCTATGCGCCTTCCCAGGTGTACGCCCCATCTCAAAGCTACGCCCCTTCACAAAGGTACGCCGGACATCGCTATTCCACACGCTCTCGTATGTCCGGCATTGAGATTGACATTCCTGTCCTTACTGACTGACACTGTTCTGTTTTTATAAACTATAAATAGTAAATTAGCTGTGGTTGGTGCATTTGAAGTGAGGAAAACACCTTTATTCAACTGATGTAGCAGGTAAATCTTAGTTATAGCACTGTAAAGTAAAAATGGTCAGGAAAACTAAACACAAGTGGAATTAGAAAGTCGTGTACCTCGTAAAACACAAGCAGAACTAATGTTTCTGTATAAACTCTTATAATAATTTCACAGAGTGTCGTTTACGTATTATGCATGCAGAAATTCATTCTGCTAATTTCCGTGACCCTCATGTCTTAATTCTGCTTTTAAACCTTGATAGTAACACTGAACTTAATGTTGATGTTAAGCACTACTAATATCTAAACGTGATTACTAAATGCTAGAAAGAGACGCAACCTACACTATAATGTTTTTTTTAAAGAAGTCTCTTCTGCTCACCAAGCCTGCATTTATTTGATCCAAAGTACAGCAAAAACGTATAGATCTTTGCTATTTAAAATAACTGTTTTCTATTTGCGTATATTTTATAATGTAATTTATTCCTGTGATTTCAAAACTGAATTTTTTGCATCATTACTCAGTCACATGATTCTTTAGAAAACATTTTAATATTCCGATTTGCTGCTCAAAAAACAGCGGAATATAATTTTTTTTCAGGATATTTTGATGAATAGAACGTTTGGAGGAACAGCATTTGAAATAGAAAACTTTTGCAACATTATAAATGTTTTTATCGTCACATTTGATCAATTTAAAGCAAGGAATTAATTTCCTTAATTAATTTAATTAATTAATAAAAAAAAACGACACCAAGATTTTGAAGGGTATAGTGTATAATGTTACAAAAGCTTTTTATTTCATATAAATGCTGATCTTTGGATCTTTCTGTTCATCACAGAATCCTGAAAAAATGTACTCAACTAAATATTGTTAATAATAATAATTTCTTTAGCAAATCAGCATATTTCTGAAGAATCACGTGACACTGAAGACTGAAGTAATGATGCTGAAACTGCTTTTATCACAAGAATAAATTGCATTTTAAACTATATTCAAATAGAAAGCAGTTATTTTAAATAGCAAAAATATTACTGCTTTTACTGCATTTTTGATCATATAAATACAGACTTGGTGAGCAGGACAGGACTTTAAAAAAACATTAAAAATCCTACTCTTCAAAATCTTTTTGGTAGTGTACGTCCTGTTTTATGACTGCTTACTTACAACTGTATTAATGTCAATGCCATGAAGTTTTATAATTTCCTTTTATGTTGCCATATTGTTGTAATACCTGAAGACTGTTTTTGTTCTGTTTTTTAACTTTCTGATGTTACATAATGACGTGAAGGAGAATTAATTTTTACCTGATGTTTATTGTTATTTTTTATTTGTTTTGTCAGTTTAAAAACTGTTAAGATACTATATGAACACTTGCATAACAGAATCTTTGTTTTTAAATATATATATATATGTTGAAGGTTTTGGAGATTTTAGAAAATAACCTTGTGGTTTGACTCTTGTTACTTGTCTCTGCCTGATGCCTTTGAGCAGTTGAACTACTTTTATCAAGACTGTACTTCCACTTTTTGATTTATGCTTTGTAATGAGCCTTACATAAGCAACAAACCATTAACAAACACTGCACTACCTTCCACTCGCTTCCTTTAATGCAAATGCTTCAAATGTGAAAGGAATATTACATATTCTAGTAGTATGTATGTTTGTTTACTGTTACATAGTGACTTAATCCATTGCTAAAATGAGAGAAAAACACTAATGTCTTAAAATCATATTGTTCCTATAACATTGCCTTTGACATATTGCACAGATTAATTTCATCTTGCCTGTTTCTACAAAACTCTATGGCAAAATGTTTTGTTTTTTGCATAATCAGCATATAGACTACTAATGTCTTGAGTGCTCTTTTTATTAAAGTGCATATTATTAAACAAAGTCTGCTGTGATTTGTTGAGATGTAGCATAGTATTGTCACTGAATTGCTTTTTTTCAGGGTAAGCACAGCTGTAGTTATTTCTTTGAATTACTGGGATTAAATGCTGTATCAAATTAAAATTAAAGTTTAAAAAATATAAAGTTTAAAGTAATTTTAAAAGCTTAATGTTAGTGAATGGATGGATGGATAGATGATAGCATGTCACTAGTATGTTGCTAGCATGTCATTAGCATCATTAACATCTCACTAGCACTTTTCTAGCATGACGTTAGCACGATTAGCAAGTTACTAACATGTTGCTAGCATGTTAAGTATGTCACTAGCATGTTGTTAGCATGATTAGCAAGTTACTAGCATGTTGTTAGCATGATTGTAGCATTATGAGCATGTTGTTAGCATGTTTCTGTCATGATTAGCAAGTTCCTAGCATGTTTCTAGCATGATTAACAAGTTGCTAACATGTTTGTAGAATTATTAACATGTTACTAACATGTTCCTAGCATGATTAGCACGTTAGTAGCAAGTTACTAGAATTATTAAGTTACTTGCATTTTGTTAGCATCATTAGCAAGTTACTAGCATGTTTCACAAGTTGATAGTATGTTGCTAGCATGTTTTAGCATGATTAGCAAGTTGGTAGCATTAATCTAGTATGATTAGCATGTTACTAGCAAGTTACTAGCATTATTGTCAAGTTACTAACATGTTGTTAGCATCATTAGCAAGTTACTAGCATGTTTCTAGCATGACTAACAAGTTGATAGTATGTTGCTAGCATGTTTTAACATGATTAGCAAGTTGGTAGCATTAATCTAGTATGATTAGCAAGTTACTAGCATGACTAGCAATTTGCTAGCATGTTACTAGAATTATTGTCAAGTTACTAGCATGTTGCTAGCATGACTAACAAGTTGATAGTATGCTGCTAGCATTATTACCAAGTTGTTAGCATTTTATATCATGGTTAGCAAGTTATTAAAATGTTTATAGCATGATTAGCCAGTTGCTAGCATGTTTATAGCATGATCAACAAGTTGCTAGCCTGTTTTTAGAATGATTTCCAATTTGATAGTATTGCTAGCATGTTTTACCATTATTAGCAAGTTACTAGCATGTTGTTAGCATGATCAGCAAGTTACTAGAATGTTTCTAGCATGACTAACAAGTTGATAGTATGCTGCTAGCATTAATACCCAGTTGCTAGCATGTTTATAGCATAATTAGTAAGTTGCTAGCATGTTTTTAGAATTATTTTTCCAATTTGATAGTATTGCTAACATGTTTTAGCATGATTAGCAAGTTACTAGCATGTTGTTAGCATGCTTAGCATCTTACTAGAATGTTTCTAGCATGACTAACAAGTTGATAGTATGCTGCTAGCATGATTAGCAAGTTGCTAGCATTTTCTATCATGATTAGCAAGTTAGCAAACATGTTTATAGCATGAATAGTCAGTTGCTAGCATGTTTATAGCATGATTAGTAAGTTGATAGTATTGCTAGCATGTTTATAGCATGATCAACAAGTTGCTAGCATGTTTTTAGAATGATTTCCAATTTGACAGTATTGCTAGCATGTTTTAGCATGATTAGCAAGTTACTAGCATGTTGTTAACATGATTGGCATGTTATTAGCATATTGTTAACATGATTCGCAAGTTAGTTTGAATGGATTCTAATAGTAGATCGAAGGGCAGCTTGATTGAGTGTGAAGGGATTGTGGGAGTTTTGTCAGTGTGAGTTTGAATAGTCTTGGCTCATTTGAACATTCCCTCAGTGTAAGTCTATGGGATTTTTCACAGTTTTAATCATTATTTTGAGGAAAATCGTAAGTCTGATCAGTTAGAAAAGATACAGCAGCTGGAGTCAGATCAGTCTGAAGATCTGGCCTGAGTTTGGAGTTTGTCGAGTTAAAGCTGTAGGACGAGTAGCAGTCAGAAAAATTTGGCTAGGAGGAAAATAACAGATCAGTAAATTGCCTTTCTCAAGCCGACTTAATTATACTGCAAGCAAAGCAATTCAAGGCTGAAAAAAATAAATTTGAAACATTTAGCTAAAAATGTTTTCATATTGAACAATATTTATTTGATCTAGTTTTCTACACTAACCGGGTTTGCTATATATTTTGTATCTATGTATTTTATCCTTAGTAGAGGATATTCTTAGTTCACCTATTTTTTTCCACTCCACAACCGGCTTTTTTCTGTGCTAATGTGTGTAATGCTCATCCTACTCTCCCTTTTGTTGCGCAATGCTTCGTCAGCTTGTCTTACGAGCATCTCACCCTGAGAAATGACTCAGTTCCTTTACGGTCTTTATGCTGATGGTTTTGTCATGTTGCATATCAACCCCGTGACCTTGCGTGTTGATGACCTCAGCAACAGGGCAGTCCTCTGATCTGATTCATTCAGACACAGTCACAAACCAGAGGGACAGTATCGTCCTGTTCACCATATGGCACATGCATCTGTCATCCGCCTCGCACTGCAGCGGGGGACACGAAAATGTGTCCCTCTTTGGCCTCTGTAGTGTCTCTCGCTGCTGGACGCTGTACAAAGCTCACAGTACATGCAGGGTCTCTGCCTCTCAACCTACGTGAAGTCACAATGAAATCAAAGCGGACCTTCTTTACTTTCTTAGTTCATGGTCCTGATTTTTAGTGTTTTTTTAATGTTCAGTGTTGGGGGTAACGCAAGTTACGTAATAATATTACTTTTTTCAAGTAACTAGTAAAGTAACGCATTACTTTTCCAAGAAAATATCTGAGTTACTTTTTTAAAAAAGTAAAAAAGTTTTTGCTTCCTTTATGTATTTAATCCCATTTTATTAACCAATGACTTTGCTGCTGACCTTTGTTGATCCAATTCAACCGTACACTGCAAAAATACTTTTCTTACATAGATTTTTTTGTCTTGTTTCCAGACAAAAATAAATGTAAAAAATTTGTTAAACCTTAAATAGATTTCTGGTGTGTACATTTCATGATTTCAATTAATTAGACATACTTTTTATTAATAAAATGTAACTTAACCATTAGAAAAATAAAAACGAAAAAAAAAAACAGAATGGGAAAAAATCAAATGGATTTCATTTCTTTTAGTCAGAAGAAAACAATGCAATAACTTTTTCCAGCTCAAAAATGACAATTGTTTCCAGCCGAAATATCAAAAAATTCTTAAATCAAGAAGGATTTTCTAGACAAGTAAATAACAATTTTCTTGTTTTCAGAAAAAACACGTCAATTTATTTCAAACAAAACAAGATTATTTTGCTTGTTTCAAGCAAAAACACACTTGATTTTGACTTGTTTTCAGAAAAACAAGACATTTTTACTTGTCTAGAAAATCCTTCTTGATTTAAGAATTTGTAGATATTTTGTCTGGAAACAAGACAAAAAATCAAAGTAAGAAAAGCATTTTTTGCAGTGTACTAATAAGCAAAACTTACTTTATATTAACTAACATTTGTGCTTTTTTGTCTCATTGCTGAAGAGTGTTGAACTTTCTTTTCCTACAGTTCTACTGTACAGACGTCAGTTTAATTTTCTTTTAGTCTTAGCCTTATTCACTTCATTTCATTTTGGTGTGAAAGGGCTTTTACATTTGCTAAGAAGCAAACTTTTTTTTATATTAAAAACAAACAAGCAAGCCCTGCCCAGATTTAAAAACTAATGCAAAAATAATGTAACGCATTACCGCGGAATCCAGTCATAAAAATGAAATTTACTGTACAATGTTGTGGAATTTGCCAAATTTTGTATTAGTAAATCAAAGCAGGACAGTACATTTAAATCAAAATGTGATACGGACTGGTGTCTGAATATTAAAGAGCAAAAGAAAATTTAAATACGAATCCTGCATGTTCTGCGGGTCTCTGTGTGAATGAATGGCGCAGTTTTCAGCCTCTGCCGCCTCAATATAGGAGTACATGAACAAACAATCTCTAGAACTGCTCTGACAGTCACTTAATGAGCATTTTACTGTTTCTTGTGAGGAAAACTCACAAACACAAAAACGTAAAGTTCTTCACAGCAACAAGTCAAAATAAAAGTTTGGTTTAACTTGAAGAAACTGTGACAAATATATTACCTAATGTAATGATAGTACTACTACTACTACTACTACTACTAATAAAATTATTATTAAAACATTATTTTTAAGGAAGATTTAGCTGAATTATTTACCAGAAAAATGTAAATACACAATGCAGTATTTTGGGGGGAAAAAAGTAAAATAATAATACATTAGTTTTTAATCAAATCAATTATTTAGAAATGCTTTTGAAATTAAATAAGAAGAAGAAGAAGAAGAAGAAGAAGAAGAATTTGGTCAGAATAAAACTAAATTAGAGAAAATTTAATTTTAATTTAATTTAATGTAATTTTTGTTAAACCATAAATAGATTTCTGTGTACGTAAGGGGTGTACGTTTCATGGTTTCAATTAATTAGACATCAATAAAATGTAATTTAACTATTAGAAAACAGTGGTCTGAAAAATTAAAACAGAAAAAATACAGAAAAAAAAAATAAAACAGATTTTAGTCAGAAGAAAACAAAGCAATAACTTTTTCCAGCTCAAAAATGACTATTCTTTTTTCTGATGTCAGCTAGGCTGGAAATCAAAGTTTTTAAATAATTTAGCCCTTAGCCAAATGCGTATAGCTAGTATTGCATGATAGGACACCTTGCACAGTGAAAAATGAAGAATAATTTATTTAATAAATTGTATATGTAAAAATAATAAATGTATGTTTATTAATAATAATTTATTTATTTATAATAATTGATTTATTTACACTACTGTTCAAGTGTTTGTGGTCTGTAAGTTATAATAAGAATAAAAATATTAAGAAATGTTTTTGATATTAGAATGATTTCTAAAGGATCATGCGAGACTGAAGTCTGGAGTAATGATGCTGAAAATTCAGTATGCATCACAGGAATAAATTATATTTTAAAATACATTCAAATAGAAAACACTTACTTTAAATTGTAAAAATAATTCAAATTGTTTTAAATAAATGCAGCCTTGGTGAGGAGTTTTGTAACCCCAAAATGATGAACTATAGTGTGTATATGTTTATATGCATATATTTAGTATTAGTAATAAAATAAAAAAGCGCTGCTACCATTATCTTGACTGTAAACTTGACTTCAAGTCTCCACATATCAAATTTATTATACTTGTTTGTGATGCCAACTTACTCTGCTGAAACGGTTTTAATGTCTAATCATAAAAGAAATGCATATATGTCAAGTCAAGTCAAGTCACCTTTATTTATATAGCGCTTTTTACAATACAAATTGTGTCAAAGCAACTTTACATTATTAAATAAGAAGATAATATATTATTAATGCAAAAAGAAAGCGTAAATAATTTTAGTTGAAGAAAATTAATCAATATTTCCAAATTATTAACAAATTTAAAGAATCGATTGCTAGTCCTGCTGGAAAAACAGGATGTTGTGTTTTGTGTTTTTAATTCTTTCTGGTGTCTTTTGCTCAGTGGACAGTCGGGCTGATAGTGTTGGGGGTGGGTGATCATCACTGGAACGGGACGACAGGCACCCCACCCCCTCAACATCCTTAACACACTTTCCAAAAAAATGAAAGTGTGCCATCCCCCAACCTGCTTTCTATTCATGATCTTGCCCCCAAGAGAACACACACACACCCTCCTCTTGCTCTAATACAGAAAACCCCATCTTATTTTAAGCCAATACATCTGAGAGGCCATCTGCGTTATACGGCTAATCCTTCACAAAGTGCCGCCTCTCATCCGTGAGTATATATGGGGGGGTTGGACTGGAACAGCCTCCATAGAAACGAGGTCTGTGTCTCCCTCGTCTTTCTTATCTAGCGCACTGATATTCCCCCCGGCAGCGAGCGCAAGCGTGCAGGAGTGTGCAGGATGTGTAGTGTTCCTGGTAGAGCATGGCGCAACAGCAAGGTCATTTCCCAGGGAACGCATGTCTGATAATACACACCTTAAATTCGCCGTGCACAGAAGTGTCTGCCAAACGCAGTGATGTAATGGTCAAATGTTGGAGCTGCTGGATATTTTAGGCCAGGTTTTGTTTAACATCTTGGCTCTGTTCCAAACTCTGGTGAGCTGCCTTTCTAAATAAATAGGCAGTATCATATAAAAAGAGTTAAATAGATGTGACTCTCGTTCAGTGTTACTTTTAAAAGTAATGCATTACAATATTGCATTACTCCCTAAAAAATACAACTAATTACGTTACTTAGTTACTTTTTATGGAAAGTAATGTGTTATGTTACTTTTGCCTTACTTTTTAAATCTGGGCAGGGCTTGCTTGTTTGTTTTTAATATAAAAACGTTTGATTCTTAGCAAACGTAAAAGCCCTTTCACATCAAAATGAAATGAAGTGAATAAGCCTAAGACTAAAGGAAAATTAACTTCACGTCTGTACAGTAGAACTGTAGGAAAAGAAAGTTCAACACTCTTCAGCAATGAGAAAAAAAAGCATAAATGTTAGTTCATCTAAAGTAAGTTTTGTTTGTTAGTACACTGCAAAAAAATTATCTTACTTATACTTTTTTTGTCTTGTTTTCAGCCAAAATATCTAAAAATTCTTAAATCAAGAAGGATTTTCTAGACAAGTAAAAATTATTCTCGTTTTTTTTCTGAAAACAAGTCAAAATTAAGTGTTTTTGCTTGAAACAAGCAAAATAATCTGACAATGGTGTATGCAAAATAATCTTGTTTTCTGTTTGAAATAAGATTTTTTTTGCTTACCCCATTGGCAGATTATTTTGCTTGTTTCAAGCAAAAACTCACTTAATTTGGACTTGTTTTTTTCTGAAAACAAGAAAATCTAGTCTAAAAAAATCCCTTTTTAAGAATTGAAGATTTTTATATATATATATATATATTTTGGCTGGAAACAAGACAAAAAATGTAAGTAAGAAAAGTAATTCTGCAGTGTACGGTTGAATTGGATCAACAAAGGTCAGCAGCAAAGACATTGGTTAATAAAATGGCATTACTTTTCTGAAAAAGTAACTCCGATATTTTCTTGTAAATGAAAAAGTAATGCATTTCTTTAGTTACTTGATAAAAGTAATATTATTATGTAACTTGCGTTACTTGTAATGCATTACCCCCAACTCTGGTCACGTTTGAGTTCAGTGTATTGGCTTTAAAGGTTTAAAGTGGTCATCAGATGCCAATTTTACACAAGCTGATATGATTCATAATGAAAAGTCTATAACATACTCAGGGCTCTACTGTGCAACCGAAAACTACTGCGTGCGACCGTGAAACAATATTTAGGAGCACTAAGTGCGACTGATCTGATCGGCATATTTGCGTTTGCTCTGAAGGAAGCTCCAAATGTTTCTACATGTTTTTGCCACGTTGAGTAATGTATCATGGACATACCTCACAAATCCTTTCATAAAGTGTAGAGAGAGTATAAGAGATTGATTGTGCAGCTTCTTTGATTATAATGGAAATTTGTGAGATTTGATTGTGATGAACAAACTATATATCGTTGGAAAGGTCTAAGACTCCTAAACAGATGTTTTACACTTTTATGAGTTATGTAGAAAAAGTAATAGATTAATTTATGACAAGATTGCACCTCAAAAATCTACTTCATAACAGTTCACAAAAAGACTTTCTTTGTTGCCTTTCTTTACCATCACACTTTAGAACTGACAAGAAATGATATATCAGTAGAAAATCTCAAAATTCATCCTTTGAAAACCATTTTAAAATCAGACGCTGCATTACCATGGAAAATGTGCATCAAAATCATATTACAAAATGTTTTCGTTCATGAATTGTAAAGAATTAAGTTTGAATACTGCATTTTCACGTCTGTGTTCAAAAATGGGAGTGACAGTTAAAGGGTTAATAAAACGCTTGCTATGCATGTGAAAATGCAGAAAATCTAACCTGATCCGTTTTTTTTATAAGGGATGAAAGTTTCGGAGGCAGTGTGTAAATGTGATTGACACAACGTGAGGTCATATTAATTTTTTAACATGCAAAAATTTCGGACTCAGGCTAATTTATTTCACTTTTTGGTGTGAAAGGGCTTTTACATTTGCTTGAAATCTAACTTTTTATATTAAAAACAAACAAGCAAGCCCTACCCAGATTTAAAAAGTAATGCAAAAGCAATGTAATGGATTACTTTCCATAAAAGTAACATACGTAATATTGTAATGCATTACTTTTAAAAGTAACTTTCCCCAACACTGACTATAATCAGAGCCCTTTTCTACGTCACGGGGAGCAAAATCTGAGCGTCTCATTTTTTCACATACTTGCAGAGAAAGGCTTACCAAAACAAAATTTTTGTTGGTAGGTTTTGCTGATTATAGCAAAAATCTACTTTTTACACATCCCCTTTAAAGCCGAAGCATAAAAGCTCTGCAGTGTAACTGAGTGAATAAAACAAAGCTGAGAGGAAAAAGCTAACTGTGAATGGATCATAAACTCCCTCCTGTGTCACTGAACAGGTTTCATTCTCCCATTAATGAGGAACTTCAACATCTCAGGCTTTCACCGCTGCTCTAAATGACACAAATCGCTTCATTACCACATTCCTCTGTGAATCACTTAATGAATCAGATGATCTTTCTGCGACTGCGAGATGAGAAATGTTTTCTTCTGTAAAACCTGACACAGCTTTAGCTCATCTTTCACGGAAACACCTTCCTCGCTTTCTGCCAGTGTTCACGTGGGATTCTGCCATTAGCAGCTAATAGCTGTGCTTTTGCAGAGTCAGGTGTCTCTGAGGTGTGACTGAGCGATGGGCTTATCAGTCAACGTATGACCTGTCCACACAGGAAAAACCCTGTTAAACAGCTCTGGGTTGTTTCCTTGCCTTAAACAATCACTATCAAGTTTACAGTTTCATCTATAGACACCTTAAAACCAAAGTAAAGATGCAACAGATAAGACTAAAGCAACGTTTTTCTTCAACCTGGAAATAAGCCACTGCATGGAAATAAGCAGAAGAACGTGCAGTAAACAGTAAAACTGTTTGCACTACAAACCAGTGTGTTCATAATGAAGATAATACTTTAAATTTACAATATCATATTGTAAGTCAATTTGCAATATCAAGCAGCAAAACATGATGAGACCAGAAGTCAGACCCATCAAATTGTCCTTTTTTATAGCTAATAAACAACATGATGACGGACTTATTTGCTTTGTTTAATGCAGGAATCCACTATACTTACAGTCGTAGTATTCTCTCCTCCTGGTTCAATCATGTATGTGTGGTTCCCATCAAAGAACATCCCACTAGAGAGAAAGAAAACCAAAGATGAGACGGTGATGCATAATTAGTAAGTTATACAGTTTAGTAGTTATTATATTAAGTTACATTTCACATTTAAATTGTAATTTTGCTCATTAAATCAACCCAAAATCAATTTAGAAGTGACTTAACTTTAAAATGACTCTGAATGCTGGTTTGACTCATTTTTTATAAAGTTTAAAAACTATTGAAATTTATACATTTGAGGTCAAAAGTTTACAATCCACTTTTAGAATCATTATAAATGTTAATTATTTGATCAAAATAAAAGGGATCATACAAAATGCGTTATTTTTTATTTAGTACTGAATACGATTTTTCACATAAAAGACGTTTGCGTTTATAAAAATGACCCCGATCAAAAGTTTACACCCCCTTGATTCTTAATACTTTGTTGTTACCTGAATGTTTCACAGCGTTTGTTTGTTTTGTTTTGTTTTGTTTTTTGTTTAGTGATAGTCCCTTGTTTGTCCTGAACAGTTCTTCAGAAAAATCCTTTAGGTCCCACAGATTTTGATTTTCCAGCATTTTTGTGTATTTTAACCCTTTTTAACAATGACTGTATGATTTTGAGATCCATCTTTTCACTCTGAGGACAACTGAGAGACTGATATGCAACTATTACAGAAGCTTCAAATGCTCACTGATGCTCCAGAAGAAAAAAAACATGCATTAAGCATTAAACTTTTGAACGGAATCAAGATGAGTACAATTTTCTTATTCTGCCTAAGCATCATATTTTTTCCTTTAGTACTGCCCTTCAGAGGCTACAAAAGACAGTTACATGTTTCCCGGAAGATAAAATAATTTACCCTGATCTTTAAATTCAAAAAGTTAGTTGCATATGAGTCTCTCAGTTGTCCTCAGTGTGAAAAGATGGATCTCAAAATCATACAGTCATTGTTGGAAAGGGTTCAAATACACAAAAAATGCTGGAAAATCGAAGAATTAAAGGATTTTTCTGAAGAACAGCAGTTTAACTTTTCAGGACAAACAAGGGACTCATGAACAACTATCACTAAACAAAAACAAAAACATTTAAAACAGATGTGGGTCATTCAGGTAACAACACAGTATTAAGAATCAAGGGGATGTAAACTTTTGAAGCGAAAAACTATTATTTTCTTTTGTTGACTATATGTAAACATCTTATGAAATATATATAATATATATCTATATGAAATATCTTATTCAGGTCAGTACCAAATAAACAATAACATGCATTTTGTATGATACCTCTTGTTTTGGTAAAAATTAATATTTGTAATGATTCTGAAAGGGGAATGTAAACTTTTGACCTCGACTGTATCTACCTAATGAACAATGACTATGATGAAATTAAAGGTTGAAGTTCTTCATTGTAAAATTCTTGTATATATTGCATACTGCCTACTAATTAAAAAAGCATGCTACATTGTTGCACGTAAAGCTCATCATGCTGCATGATTAATTTCAGTGAGGGACGTCTAGTAATTTGGTATATAAAAGTGGTTACTATGCAATTTAGTGCACAAATGTTTAGCATACAGTAATGAGATTCATCCATCTAGATCAGAGGTGGGCAAACTACGGCCCGCCAGGCGTTTTCATCCAGCCAGTGAGTCTGTTGGAACAAAATGGCTAATTTGATGCAATATCAGTAAAATACTACGCTAGTTTTGGTTTCGTTTTAAATATTTAGGCTTGAACAGTAAGATTTTTAATGTTTAAAGAATGATCTTCTGCTCACCAAGCATGCATTTATTTGATACAACATACAGCAAAAGCTAGTAATTCAGCTTTGAAATCACAGTAATAAACTACATTTATAAACTATATTAAAATAGAAAATTAGTATTTTAAATTAGTAAAAATGTTTCAATTTTTTTACTGTTTTTTTCTGTACTTCTGTATTCAAATTAATACAGTCTTGGTGAGCAGAAGAGACTTCTTTAAAAATATAGTTTATAAATTACATTTATAAACTATATTAAAAAAGAAAACAGTTCTTTTAAATCAGTAAAAATGTTTCAAATTTGTACTGTACTTCTGTACTTTCTGTATTCAAATTAATACAGGCTTGGTGAGCAGAGACTTCTTTTTTCACATTTGTGTTCCTTTTTAGGTGATTTTCTTGTAGAGTGAAGGGAATATAAATACATGCTTGTAATGTTTGTAATTGATTAATTTATTTTACCTTATTTCTGAAAGGAATGATAAAACATGTCTTACATCAGTTGACTTATCTGTATCATAAAGTGCTCATAAAAAATAAGGTAGAGATGGTCCAAGAATAATGTATGTATGTACACTGCAAAAAAATGCTTTTCTTACTTAGATTTTTGTCTTGTTTCCAGCCAAAATATAATCAAGAACAAATTTCTAGACAAGTAAAAATTATTGACTTGTTTTCAGAAAAAATAAGTCAAAATTAAGTGAGTTTTTGCTTAGAACAATGGAGTAAGCAAAATCATTTTATAAATAATCTTATTTCAAGCCGAAAACAAGATTATTTTGCTTACCCCATTGTTCTAAGCAAAAACTCACTTAATTTTGACTTATTTTTTCTGAAAACAAGTCGATAATTTTTACTTGTCTAGAAATTCATTCTTGATTTAAGAATTTTTAGATATTTTGGCTGGAAACAAGACAAAAAATCTAAGTAAGAAAAGCATTTTTTGCAGTGTAAAAGTATACATAGTGTATAGTAGTGAATGGTAAGTTAGAAAAAAAATCTTAATTTGTCAAAAATCCTGAAAAGCTTCATTTGACATGCACATTATGCAGCCCCTCACTTGATGTGAAAAACTGATGTGGCCCTCGAGTCAAAAAGTTTGCCCACCTCTGATCTAGATGTTTCAGTGCTGAATCTTCAAGTGCAGGTAATTCTCACACTTCTTTTATACTAATATAATACTGACTCCATATGTGTGTGTGTGTGTGTGTGTGTGTTTATGTGTGTGTCCAGACGTCTCTTTTAGCCTTGAGACATGCAGAGAGGATATCATTTCTCTGCTCTGATGGAGTTTATCTTTTAAATCAATCAGTCAGTGACTCTCAGACAGCCTCCAGACGGTGCAGAGACACTCAAGGTGACTTCTGAAAGCATTAGGAGGATGATACAATGCCCTTCAGCCTGCCTACATTCATAAATACAGAGCAGTGTTAATTTCGTTGACGAATATTTTTTGTCAAATCTTTGTCAACATTTTTTTCACAGATGAAAGCTAAACGGCAACGAACTAAAATCCTTCTTGAATGACAAAAACTATGACAAAAATCGACTGGCATTTTCGTCAACGAATAAAAACGAGACAAAAATGTTAGGGAGGGACGATACGGAAAGAGATTCATTCAGAAAAATCTGTTGTGTAATAGGAGGTTAGATGCGTACAAACCGGGACACAAGCTAAAATACACTTGCTGCACATCTTATAAAACACTCAAAAATGTTAATATTTGGCAAAAGTGCAGACATATGGATAAATTTGACGATGCAAGAGAGAACTCAATTCGGTGTTTTCTGAGCGCAGACAGTGAAGCAAACACACAGAAAGCATGTCTCTTTCGCATTGCAGGAACTGAGAAATACACACAATTATCTGGAATTGTCCATTTTGATGAGTATTCATGTAAACACAGCCGATTATATCTTAAATGAACGTAAACGGTAGAGAGAAAGTGAATCAGTGCATTGCATCCATTGCATTGGGTTTTAAAGGGACAGCAGCCACATTTAGTGTCTATTGTCCGAGTCACTGATGTTCATCAAGCAACAAAAGAAAGACAGAAAACCACTCACTGCTCTTGACTGAATCACTTACGTAGCCCTGAAGATTAATCTAAATTCATTTATAGAAATAAACATGTCTGTTTGAAAGAATGAAGAATATGGTAAACAAGTGACTATAAAGAATGCATCATTAGCCGATATAACCATTGGGATTACATTCAAAAGAAGACCATGTTCTTTATGAGAAGTGGTTTTATTTAATTTTAATATTAAGGCATGTTGTGCATGACCGCAGTTAAATTGTGCTTTTATCATGATTAAACCTTAATATCAAACCTATATAATGAGTTTGGAAATTTTAGAGAAATTCTTAATAAATGCATTGCACTGTAACTAAACCCATTACATTTCAGCAGACTAAATTTACTGTAGATTTAGTCGACTAAAACTAGACTAAAACTAAAAACAATTCAGATGACTAAAATATGACAAACTAAATATAATTTTAGTCAAAAGACTATGACTAAATCAAAATTTGCCGTTAAAATGAACACTGGAGTCATGAAAGAAGTTTCAATGGAAACCTAGAAAATGAAATTTCATCAAGACAGTTTTTTTGCAGGAACAGAGAGACAGACAGAGACAAATGGATGTTCTTTTTTATTTAGTACTGACCTGAATAAGATATTTCACATAAAAGATGTTTACACATAGTCCACAAGAGAAAATAATAGCTGAATTTGTAATTTTTTTTTTATAAATTCTGCTATTATTGTGGACTATATGCAAACAATTTGCAGACTCTGCAAGGTGTATGTAAACTTTTGACCTCAGCTGTAGCTAGATATAGATATAGACAGACTTTTAATGCTTCACGCTGCTTGCGTCCGGTGTAGACATAATGTAAACGATCTTAAAGCAATCCTAAGCTTAAGTTTGTATAATAACAGAGCAGCCAATTTAACTACATCACTAATGGCTTTAGGTCAATGATGTGCAAGAGGTAAAATAGCTCTCAGTCGATGAGGGGTTTTGAAAGTGTCTGCTGTAAGCTGTCATCAGCAGCCCGTGACTGTTTTCAGAGCGTAGCGCTGTTTGTCTGAACCGTAATATGACATTAAGATAAACCACCGTGAATCTGCAGTCTCAGCAGAACCGCTCCCTCCCTCATGTATATACACACTCTTCTCAATGCACATGAGCAATAGTAGCATTTCCTCTTAGTATTATCACCTCTCTTATATGCAGGGTGTTATTTGTGAAAAAAGCAAGAAGGGGATGCTTTTGAAAACTTTTTCTCTCTCCATAGTCAAGTCAAGTCAAGTCAGCTTTATTTATATAGCACTTTTTACAATACAAATTGTGTCAAAGCAACTTTACAGTATCAAATGGGAAAGTAATATATCAGTAATTCAAAAAGAAACTTTAAACAATTCTAGTTTGAGGAAATTCATCAATATGAATCCATAGGCAGAGGTTGACCCAACTCCACTAAGACTATAGCCTAATTAACCTAATGTTAGTGTAATTTGTTAACAACGCACATTATAAACCTGTCTTTTTAGGCAAGTGCCACATAATGAGTGTCATGTCATAAATGTTTTTAAAACTGTGTCTAATGTGATCACAATTTAATAAAAACATTGTAAGTTGGGCTTAAATCATTATTTACATTGTAAGTAATGATTTAATTTCCACTGTTATTCAAACAATGAATAAATTATATAGAGAAAGCGGGCAAAGAGCATCAACAAAGCTTTTTGAGACTCTGAATCAGTTACCAATGCCTCGCAAAAAGTATATATTTGTAGCAAGAGTCAAAACCATACATTCAGTTTTCAGATGATGTATAAATCTCAATTTCGAAATTTTCCTTATGACTGGGTTTGTGGTCCAGGGTCACACATAGATTTAACATAGATTTTTGTCTGCTGAAGCAAATATTCTTTAAATTTAGTCAATATTTCATCATATCATATTAATCAGATTGAATCAATTTTACTAAAATGACATCCATATATCAACACTCAAATGTTATATATACTAATTTAAACTTACACTACCAGTCAATAGTTTTTGGAGAGTAAGAATTGTAATGTTTTTTTTAAGTCTCTTCTGCTTACCAAGCCTGCATTTATTTGATCCAAAGTACAGCAAAAACAGTAAAATTGTGAAATATTTTTACTATTTAAAATAACTGTTTTCTATTTGAATATATTTTAAAATGTAATTTATTCCTGTGATCAAAGCTACATTTTCAGCATCATTACTGCAGTCTTCAATGTCCCATGATCCTTTAGAAATCATTTGAATATGCTGATTTGCTGTTCATTAATAATAATAATTATTATTATTATTATTATTATGTATTATTATCAATATTTAAAACATTTGAGTATTTAAAACATCTGAAATAAAAAGCTTGGAGTCAGTATAATTTTTTCTGTAAAGAAATTATAGAAATGAATACTTTTATTTAAGCAAGGATGCTTGAAATTGATCAAAAGTGATGATAAAGACATTTTAATTTCTATTACAAATAAAGTTTCTATTCATCAAAAAACCTGGAAAAAAATACTCAGCTGTTTTCAACATAATAATAATAATAATAAATATTTTTTGAGCAGCAAATCAGAATATTTGAATGATTTCTGCAGTAATAATGCTAAAAATTCAGCTTTGAAATCACAGGAATAAATTACATTTTAAAATATATTTAAATAGAAAACAGTTGTTTTAAATAGTAAAAATATGTCGAAATTGGACTGTTTTTGCTCTACTTTGGATGAAATAAATGCAGGCTTGGTGAGCATTTAAAAAATATTAAAACCTTCCAAAAACTTTTGATCGGTAGTGTAAATGAACAAAAAAACATGAAATGGTCCTAACATTACAGTGAGTACACCGAATTGTAATACAATGCATGTGCAAAAAAAAAACAAAATCTGTGCGGATGTGATTCTTGAGGAGGAGATGTTTAGCGTGACGTCTATGAACGTAAAGAGCCCTGCCGCTCTATTTCTGAGCTACATTTGACCTGACTCTGTGCATTCACATACAGAGAGTGAGACAGAGAGAGAGAGAGATGGATCTGACCTGACTCCTTCTCACACTAAAAATACAGACGGAAGGAACTGAGCTATCCCAGAGGGCCACGCAGAGAAGCGGTGTGTGTGCGAAAGGCTCTATAGACGCTAACTCAATTCTCCTCAGGCACAGGAGCGACTCAGGAACACATCTAGGTTTACTTCAGCTATGCAGAACACAGCAGGCATCCAGTAATACAAACATAAATCTCACAAGCACAACAAATGTTATATTTTACGCTTGCAGTAGTGGATCAAAAGGCCAGACGTGATGCAACGAGCATTATTACAGCAACACACACACATACATACAGACACAAAGAGGCTGAGAGCATCAGTGTGTGATATGAGAGGAGGATAATAGCATGCTGTAATTATACAGCTCTAATTGTTGAATGGGATAATCGCAGCTTTGGCCTGCTAACATGCGTTTATATATGAATGTGTCTTGGAAAGACACAGACAGTTCTGTGGGCAACTCTAAGTAAACAGCATGCAGTCAAAACTAAACAACGTCATGCTGTTTTTGTAAACAATATATATATATACACACTACAAGTCAAAAGTTTGGTTTCTCTCATTTAATGTTTTTTAATGACGTCTCTTATGCTTATCAAGGCTGTTCTCACTTGATCAAAAATACAGAAAAAAATGTAATATTGTGAAAAATTATTACGATGTAAATCAATGTTTTTCTATATTAATATACATTCAAATGTAATTTATATCTGTAATTAAATTTTAATTTCCAGAATTGTTACTCCAGTCTTCAGTATCCTTTAAAAATCATTCTAATATGCTGATTTATTATCAGTATTTTTTATTTTTTTGAACCTGTGATACTTATTTCAGGATTTTTTGATCAATAAAAGGTTAAAAAAGAAGGGTTTATTTAAAATAGAAAGGTTTTCTAACAAAATACACTACTGTTCAAAAGTCTGGGGTCAGTACATTTTTATTCTTTCTTTTTTTGGAAGAAATTAATACTTTTATTCAAAGATTTATATTTTATTTTAATAAATGCTGTTTTTTTTAACTTGTTATTCATCAAAGAATCCTGAAAAAAAATATTTGTCAGCTGTTTCCAACATTGATAATTCTAATAATAAATCAGCATATTAGAATGATTTCTGAAGAATCACGTGACACTTAAGACTGGAGTAACAGCTGATGAAAATTCAGCTTTGCATCACAGGAATAAATTATATTGTAAAGTATATTAAAATAAAAAACAATTTTTTTATAGTGTAATAACATTTGCAACATTACTGTTTTTTTTCTGTATTTTTAATTAAATAAATGCAGCCTTGATGAGCATAAGAGACTTCTTTAAAAAACATGAAATAAGAGTCCAAACTTTTGACTGGTAGTGTATATATACACAAATTAAGAGCTTAATTAACATTGCTTCATATTCTGTAAAATAGATATAATTTATTTAAATGAATATAAAACTTCAATTTATAAAAGCACCAGTGTGCAGGCATTTTTTGTGTTTTATAAGATGCAGTAAGAACGTGAACAAAGAAACAAAGTAAAACAAATACAATAAAATAAAACAAAGATACAAATGAAATAAACAGTGCTTTATTTTTTTCATGGAGGTCCACTAACATATAATATAGGCTACAAAAGAAATCATGCCATTTATACCAGAAATTGATTTTGGTGTACATATAATATGCAATTTTCGCATGCATATGATCAAAAGGGGGCATTGCCCTATCAGAAAGAATTTGTGCCCCCTTCGTTTTCTTAACAAACTTATTTATTTAAACCGTTAACAGATAATTATTTGGAGGAGCATGCATAGAATGCATACGAAAACCACTGCACAGATTCCCGAGCATCAGCAACTAAACGCGATCACCTGATTTTCTCATAGTTCACGTTCAAGACATAAACTGTGTTTATGAACACTCTCAAAACTGGCCACTTTGACATATATGTGTGCATATTTGATCATTTAGACGCACACCCGAAGCGCAAAGTGTAATTTTCTAGTCTGTTTTGGAGCGTGAAGCATGGGCAACAGCCTCTTTTGTACGGATTACTGTGATTCAATGGATTTTTCAAACAGGTCCCACAATTTAGCAACAGTAAAGACTGCATTTTGAACAAATCACTGATTGTGCTGATTCTGATGTTAAGTTTGTGTTTTAGGAAGAAACAAATGTGCACCGCTGTGAAGGTAAAGAAGCTGAAAAAATAGTTTTACCTCATAACTTCTTTTTTGTGATCCTTGGAATTCAACATCAAAATCAAACAATAAAACTGGCTAAATATCACAGTCAGTCCTAAAGTGTAAGCAGATGTTTGATTGTTTAGTTCTGTCCTCTATCATCAAAGTTAAACAGGGCTTTATTATTGTGCGATCTGTAGCTTCTTGAGCGCGATTTCTCTACTGAATTGCGAATAGCAAAAATGCATCATAGACAAATGTCCTAATATTGTTGCATATAAAGACTGGCTGATGGGGAGATAGAATTTGCAAGATAATGTATGTATAGCAATAATAAATGTATGTGTATTTTCTTAATTTCTCTTCTTAATAGCATGCTGTTATTATACAGCTGTAATTGTTGAATGGGATAATCGCAGCTTTGGCCTGCTAACATGCGTTTATTTATGAATGCGTCTTGGAAAGAGACAGACAGTTCTGTGGGCAACTAAGTAAACAGCATGCAGTCAAAACTAAAGGACGTCATGCTGTTTTTGTAAACAAAATATATATACATGCACTATCAGTCAAAAGTTTGGACACACTCTCTGATTTAATGTTTTTTAAAGACGTCTCTTATGCTTATCAAGGCTTTTACTGTAAAGGTAAAGAAGCTAAAAAAAAAGTTTTACCTCATAACTTCTTTTTTGTGATCCTTGGGATTCAACATCAAAATCAAACAATAAAACTGGCTAAATATCACAGTCAGTCCTAAAGTGTAAGCAGGTGTTTGATTGTTTAGTTCTGTCCTCTATCATCAAAGTTAAACAGGGCTTTATTATTGTGCGCTCTGTAGCTCCTCGAGCGCGATTTCTCTACTGAATTGCGAAAACGCATCATAGACAAATGTCCTAATATTGTTGCATATAAAAACTGGCTGATGACTTTGGGGAGATAATGTATGTATAGCAATAATAAATGTATGTGTATTTTCTTAATTTCTCCAGAACCGTTAACGTCAGAGTTTATCAATACTCCGGTCTTTCATAATTTAGCACCGGGGCTGATTTAATACCAGGTTTTGGTACCCTTCCCTACATGTAGCACACTTACTGTAATCCATGGCAAGTTGAAAGCGCCACATATGACTTGGGAATATCGCGTACTTTCCCATGGTAGTAACAGTGTTCTCCACCCTGCAGGAAAAACAAACAATAATCACAAAAAGCACATACTGTTAAAGGCTTTGAATGCGGCTCATCCAATCAGAATTTATTAAATCAATTAAAAAAAACAAAACATTCCTTTTATGATATTAGATTTATTGTTTTGTTTTTAACTCATAATGTGAAGCAGCTGTTGCCAGATTTGTTATTCATTGGTTACGCATAATCATGATTTGCATATATCAATTTCCAAATAAATAAAAATAAAAAAAATAATCTAATGAGACAAGGTTCATTTTATTTTAAGAGTTCACGGGACTTTCCAAAAATAATCTGACTATACACTACCAGTCAAATTATTTGTAACATTTTTTAAGTTTCTTCTGCATTTATTTGATCCAAAGTGCAGCAATAAAAAATATTTTTTCTATTTAAAATAACTGATTTCTATTTAAATATATTTTGAAATTGAATTTATTCCGGTGATCAAAGCTGAATTTTTTGCATCATTACTCCAGTCTTTAGTGTCACATGCTCCTTTAGAAATCATTCTAATAAGCTGATTTGCTGATTAAGAAACTTTTTTTATTATTATTATTATTAATATTATTTTTTATAATATATTTAAAACAATTTTTTTTTTCAGGATTTTATCAGGATTCTTTGATGAATAGAAATACCTAAAGATCAGAATTTATCTTAAATAAAAAGCTTTTAAAACATTATACACTAAAATTCAAAACATTTTAAATAGAGAAAACATTTCAAAATGTTACTGTTTTTCCTGTACTTTGGATCAAATAAAAGCAGGAGACTTTAGATTTTAAAGAGACTTTAGAATCTTTTTACAATCAAAAACTTTTGACTGGTAAAGTATATTATTTTCCTTTTTTTTACACAAATACATTGATTCACTCCAGAAGGCCTTCATTGACCCTCTTGAGCTGTGTGCACTGCAAAAAATGCTTTTTGTCTTGTTTCCAGCCAAAATATCTAAAAATTCTTAAATCAAGAAGGATTTTCTAGACTAGTAAAAATTATTGTCTTGTTTTCAGAAAAAAGAAGTCAAAATTAAGTGAGTCTTTGCTTAGAACAAGCAAAATAATCTGCCAATGGGGTAAGCATATAATAATCTTTTAAATAATCTTATTTCAATCTGAAAACAAGATTATTGTTTCAAACTCACTTAATTTTAACTTCTTTTTTCTTAAAACAAGAATCATTTTTGCTTGTCTAGACAATCCTACTTGATTTAAGAATTTTTAGATATTTTGGCTGGAAACAAGACAAAAAAGTCTAAGAAAAGCATTTTTTTGCAGTGTGGAGTGCGTTTTATGATAGATATATGCACTTCATTAGACTTCAACATCTGAACACCTATTCACCACCATTATAAAGCTTGGAAGAGCCAGGACAATTTTTAATATGACTCCAAATGTATTTGTCTGAAAGAAGAAAGTCATATATACCTAGGACGGGGAAATTTTCATTTTTGGGTGTACTATCCCTTTAACATTAACATTTGATTATTGAACTTATATAAAAGCGATATCACTGTTAAGGCCAATGTCATGGATTTTTGTATTTTATGTTGACATTAAATGATTAAATTCTGCATGAGTGTGGGTCAACGTTTATACTGGCCACTTTTGTTTGCACTGAAGTGATCAGAAGACTTGTAAGAGCACTCCTGAGTGTGCGTGTTATTTATGAAATGTTTTTAGTGTAAGTGCTTGACTGCCATTAGGGCGCCAGGTTTTCTCTTCCTGCTTTTTCTCAGAGGACCGAAGCTGGAGCATTTACCAGCAGATCAATTTCAATTCATCCCTCTCTTTTTCGCTCTCCGCACTGGACAAAAAGCTTAATACGCGGAGTTTTATCCATTCCTTTGCTGCTTTCTTTCCTGTAGCTTGTTCTGGAGCATTTCCGACTATTTTTTTTCCCCACATGTAGTACTTTCTGTCCTCAAGAGTTCTCAGCTAATCAAGAGCTGAGGGCAGTCTCTAACACACACACACACACACACATTCCTGAAGAGGGCAGTTGTTGTAGAGACAGACACTTTCAGACTAATGACCCAGCATGTATTACTGCCTAAAATCACAGAGAGTGGTCAAATTGTAAAAAAAATTCAGGGGGGATGGTGGGGTTGGAGTCCTGTGATTACAAATGATTACAGCTTTATTATAATACGCCATGGTTTATGAACAGTGTTCCTTGTGTGTCAAAAGATTTACCTTTTTTTAATTTTTGTGGGGACATTTGGTCTTCCCAGTGTAGGTTAAACTAATGTGCACACACACATGTTGTGTTTCCATGTTTTATGGGGACATTCCATAGGCGTAATGGTTTTTATACTGTAAAAAACGTATTTTCTATCACCCTACACCTAAACCTAGCCCTCAAAAACACTCATTCTGTATGATTTATAAGCCTGTTTCCTCATGGGGACCTCACAAATGTCCCCACAAGGTCAAAATTTACTAGTTTTACTATCCTTGTGGGGACATTTGGTACCAGGTGCACACACACACACACACACACACACACACACACACGCATGCACACAATCTGTGTGTCTGTGTTAGGGCTGTCAAACGATTAATCGTGATTAATGGCATCCAAAATAAAAGTTTATGTTTACACACTATATGTGTGTCTACTTTGTATATTTATTATGTACATATAAAAACAAACACATACATGTATATATCAAAACTAAATATTTATATGTATATATATTTAAACCTGTATACAATTTAGATTATAAATAAATATAAATATTTTAGATATAAATCTAAAATATTTTTTCTTAATATATACATGCATGTGTGTGTATTTAAATATACATAATAAATATACACATTACACAAATATATTATGTAAACAAACTTTTATTTTGGATGCGATTAATCATGATTAATCGTTTGACAGCACTAGTCTGTGTGTCAAATGTCCTAAATGATGCCGCTTACTTAGGGGTGTGCAATATTGACAAATATTATTAATATTACAAATAATATTTTGAGGGGGATCTTTGTCGATAACGATAATTTATATTTTGCTGAGTGTGTTTTTGTGATGTTTAAGACTTGTCATCAGGGTTGCCAGGTTTTCACACCAAAACCCACCCAATTTCTACTCAAAACTAGTCCAAAACTAGCCCAGTTGCGTTTTGAGGGGATAAAATGCATGTTTTTTGTCGGGGTTCCCCTGGTAAATTTGTATTTTAGGGGGTAAAAATGACATTATTGGAGTCTCTTCAACATGCGGACATCAAAAACTGCTACTTTTCAACAATGTAAAAGTAGCCCAATTCCGCGGGAAAACCGCAGACTTGGCAACACTGCTTGTCATGGATAAATAAATATGATAAATAAAATTGGCAGTAGGGGGCGGCAAGTGTCTATTTTAATAAATGAATAAAAAAAATGGCTGATTCAATTTGGATCGAAGCAAGCTGAATGTTTTTATGAATGAATCATTGAATAACTGGCTCACTGGATTCTAATTCAGAAAAGAAACAGCAGCGTTGCTCTGAGATGCACAATAGCTCTGTTCCAGCTTTGTTTGGAACTACTTTATTTGCACATGGTAAGACACACCAATTTGCAATATCAAGCAGCAAAACAAGCTGTTTTGTAGCTGGACGCAGATGAAACTGCAAGCTAGACCCATAAAATGTATAAAAATGCTTGTTCAATTTTTTTTTCTTTGCATTCACAGGAATTAATTACATTTTAAATGTAATTGAATGAAATGTAAATGTATGAAAATAGAAAACAGTTATGTAAAATTGCAATAACAATTTTAGAATATTTCTGTTTTTACTGAATTTTTGATAAGAGACTTATTCAAAAACATTTGAAAAAAATCTTACTGAGGCCAAAAATTTTAATGTTAGTCTGTTTATTATTTGTAGTTTTATACACACTAGCAAACATAAAAAATTGACACCATTTACAGCATGTTTTTCATTCCAGCTTCCTAAAAACGTACAGGAAATAAACATTGCACATGGTTTCTCAATTCATTTTATAGAATATTTATTTCAATAACATTTTTAAATTTTTCAATTAAAATTTCTATAAAAATAATTTTTAACTTGTGCAAAAATTAGCAAAATGTTTTCTCAAACTTATTTATAGTCACATTTTTATATTTCATATTGCTATATTTCACTACAAATATTTTTTCTCCTATTTGCATGTAGTTTCTTCAGCATGTATATATAAATATATCTAAATATATAATTTATATATTTATTATTACTATTTTGTAATAGATAAATATTCTCTGAGATGTTTATATTTGAGAAACAATCATCTAAAACACTAATGATAATTTTTAAATAATAAACCTACTGTTCTTTTTTACTTGTGATTAACTTAATAACCAATTAATAACCAATCTTAAGATGTCCTCAATCTTATAGATCCACCAAGATATGTTCTCAGAGAAGTATACACATATGTAGGGCTTTTATAGATTTTTGATAGCATTTTTGTATTATTTATATAATCCCTTTGTATTTCTTAAATCTGTAGTTAAACTAAGCTGCTGTTCACCATTGCAAGCTAAATATATCTGCGTTTCTGCTCTAGAATCCCTTCAGTGACTCTCTCTTCATACTCTGCTTCCTCTGTTGTTCCCTCCATCCTCACAGAGCCCACCGCTCTATTTTTTCATTCATCCATAAAAGCAAAACGCCGTCTAAAGAGCCCTTGTAGTCTTACATGCGCAATGTTTCCTCAGGCTTTATAGGCTGGGTTTGTGGGCGTGAGACCTCTGTGGATCTGAATATCTTCACAGAAACCTTCATAAGAATCAAGCCTCAGAGCGATAACAAAAAAAAAGTTAAGGGGCCGTATCAAAGTTAAACCATGGGATTGCTAAAGAATAATAGCGAACCCGACCATGTCCACTACACTGTAAAAAAAAAAAAAAAAAATCCATAAAATTTACAGTAGAAAACAGTTTTTTTACCGCTAAAAATACGGTAGCAACGTTTTACAGTTTACGGTTTTCAGTTAAATTTACAAGTAAATACAGTAATTTCATTAACTGATATAATTGTAATGTACCAACCTGTTGAAGTACTGAAATCTGTATTATACTTTTGTAATACACTGATAACCACCAAAACCAGGTGGTGATGAGAAAGTCACATGATAAACTAAAGCCCATCACAAGCAGCTTTTAAATATTAACATATATAGAAGGTGCACAGTGTCATTCACACAAACACTAAACACCATCGTGGTAACACACATGAAACTGAAATAATGCAATAAACGTTCATTTAACAACATTAGATGTCGCATACAACCCTAATGTACAAAACTTCTAAGAAAAAACTAAGAAGAAAGAGTTATTTCAACTAAAAAACACCAAATTTTAAAAAATTCTGGGGAATTCTGGGAATGTCAGTTTAGTTATTCACTGTAAATTTTACAGTATTTTACCGTTAACCATTTAACAGGTTTTTACTGTAGCATTTTTACAGTTTTTTACTGTTAAATTTACTTTAATTTTTTACGGTGTACACTGTAAAAAAAAATTCTGTAAAATTTACGGTAAAAAACTGGCAGCTGTGGTTACCAGAGTTTTACCATAAAAATACGGTAACAACGTTTTACAGTTTATGGTTTTCAGTTAAATTTACAAGTAAATACCGTAATTTCAACTGATATAATTGTAATGTACCAATCTGTTGAAGAACTGAAATCTGTTTTATACCTTTGTAATACACTGATAACCAGGTGAGAAAGTCACATGATAAACTAAAGCTCATCACAAGCAGCTTTTTAAACATTAACATATATAGAAGGTGCACGGTGTCATTCACACAAACATTACACACCATCATGATAACACACATGAAACCGAAATAAACTGAAAGTGCAATAAACATTCATTTACCAACATTAGATGTCGCATACAACCCTAATGTACAAAGCTGCAAAGAAAAAACTAAGAAGAAAGAGTTATTTCAACAAGAAAACATCAAATTTTAAAAAATGTAATGCAGGGAATTCTGGGAATGTCAATTTACGGTTATTCACTGTAAATTTTACAGTGTTTTACCGTTAACCATTTAACAGGTTTTTACTGTAGCATTTTTACAGATTTTTACTGTTAAATTCACTGTAATTTTTTACAGTGTATGCATAATCTTATATAAAACACGCACCTTGGCACAATGATGGTGTCCAACATGCAGCACACAAATAGGACACTGTATACCTGGCCCTTGTGAGTGTGTGACAGGAACAATCTGCCACTGGGATAAAACAAGCAAACACCTTCTGCTCTGGGTGTGATGTGTCCCATCTGAACACACACATGCCTCAGTATGCTGACAGAATGAAGCTGAGAGTCTTTGATCTGATCTGATCAGACTATAGTCACCATCCCAGAGTGAAACACACAGTCATAGAGTCAAAAGAAGGGGGTCAGTGGTTTGCATGGATTAAGTTTTTTGGGTGTAAATATGTTTTAAGGGGAGACACTGCATGCAAAAACAGCTTTTTTGGGGCTTTTTTCAGATTAGTGGAAAGAAAACATCTAAAAGACACTGTTAAGTGTTTCTTTTATAGCACTTTATCTATTTGTGTCAATAGATTTCAATTACAGTATGTATTTTTAAAGGCCATTTTCTCAAAATGAGTTTTTTCTCTTACACTGAACCATAAATCTCTACTTCAGTAGCTTTTTTTTTTTTTTACCTTTATTTAACCAGGAATTAAAACTCTTAAGATTTACAATCTCATTTACAAGAGGGTCCTGGCCAAGATAGGCAGCACATTTAGTTACTCATTAAACAAAATACAACAGACTTATACACAATCACTCAAAACATTTACACTCAAATGACTCTAAAGCTAAATCATTTAAAATACAATTCAAATCATTTAGTGATACCAGCTCTTTTAAACATAACGTTTTATTCCAGTCTATATCCTGAAGGTTTTTACAGAGGGATTTGTTCATATATAATTTGCTTGATTATATACAACATTTTATTGAAAAAAATGTATATAAAATGTAAAAATGTTTTCTGTCGGTTCTAAGTATTTACTGAGTGACAAAATGAGATACCACAAATTGCCTCAGCAAAAACATTTGACTCTAATATGGCAAAAAAAAAATTAAACAAGAATTTTGAAACTGACTTCATCCAGTGTTTAGATTTTTGTTCTAGAAATGTATGCAAATTAGTGCGTATTTCATTAAATAATACCTCATTTGCATATTTAAACCTGATATTTTAGAAGACTTGTAATACAAAAAACGTTTGCAATTATCAATGTAATCAATCAAATGGGTAAGTAAGGTGATAACTTAGTTATTTTTTTATCCTATTCACCTGCAGTGTCTCGCTTTAAAGCAAATATTTTTATGGATTAATCACAGAGTTGTGGACTCTGTTGAGACTTGACTCAAATTTGATGACTTGTGACTTGACTCGACATCATCAAAGAAGACTTGAGACTCGACTCAGACTTTGACAGCAATGACTCAAGACTTGACTTGGACTTGAACCCTGTGACTCAGGGAAGTCTTTATGGCTATATCTTCTAAAAAAACAACCAGTTCTGATCGTTATAATCTGGTTACTGAAGCGTATGATTAGCGCAGCTTTTGGCATTGAGTCAGATAGAGACTCGCTAAGTGAGCGCTTGTATTGTTTTATCCACATAATTAGTGTGACCATGCATCCTCTTTTTGGAATTAAAAATGTGTCCAGCCAGGATTCCTAAATCGCCCAAAATGTCCAGGATTTGCCTTTTGCTTTCTACAGTCTCCATTCATTGTGTGTTTTTGTATTAAAGCCTTGCACAGGACTGTTTTCTTATCCTGCTCCCGCAAACATATTGAATATCATTTTCATGCTTCACAGAGTCGCTATAAATGACTTTGGATGCAGCTCGTGTTGGATGTAGGGTTGCCAAATCCACATTTTTTCCACAAAATTGGTCTGATTTTAAACTGCTGCGGCGGGTTGATTTTTTCCCGTGGGTTAAAAGTTTGAAATATTGCATAAATTCCATTTGACTGAAATGCTTGCATTAAAACATTTTACATTCTGCCTGTGATAAAACTGTGGTAGATATTAGTTTTGTGAAGGATGGCCACTGTGTTTATGATCAATCTGCATAGTGGTGAGTGTAAAATATGTAGTTTTGGTATGGAAATGACATATTTTGATACCAAAACTAGGACCCCAACTGATTCAATTGATTCATTCAAATCACTGAATCATAAACAAATGAAACAGTAGACTTAAAGTAAATTATTCATTCAATTATCCTATATTTGTTCACAAACAATGATTAATTCCTCAATGAAACACCACGTATTATTATATCTTTGCAATTATTCTTACTATAGACTATTATTGACTTTAAATTTACTGTTGTAATTAATACAGAGACACTAATTTGGGTAAACAGCACTAATGATTTGTTTAGGACTTGACGCTTAAAGTCGACTTGACTCAAGACTTGAATGCAAAGACTTTGAGACTTACTTGTGACTTGCAAAACAGTGATTTGGTCCCACCTCTGATTAATCATGAGCGAAAGGTGTAAGATATTTCATATTGCAAAGAGAGTTTATACTCACTTTGTTGACAACTGGCTTCCCCTCCTCTGATATGTGCCTCTCAATGTAATTTGATGACAGAAGGTCACTGCAAAAAAAAGAGCAAAAACACAGTTTATAAATTTCACTAAAATGCTGTTTTGTTAAATATTATTCTGAAATGTATTTAAAATGTAAAAAAAAACTGGATTGCATCTCCTAAAGAAAATAGCAGTGTTTGCAATGCATCAAAAGAATAAAAGTGTCACTTCGATTTTAGGTGTATCTTATGCAGTAGAGTCAAAAGTTTATGTACCCCTTGCAGAATCTGCAAAATGTTGATTATTTTACCAAAATAAGAGGGATTATACAAAATGCATGTTATTTTTTATTTAGTACTGACCTGAATAAGATATTTCACATAAAAAATAGCATCCACAAGAGAAAATAAGATTACCCTGTTCAAAAGTTTACATACACTTGATTCTTAATGCTGTGTTGTTAAACCTGAATGTGTTTTTTGTTTAGTGATAGTTGTTTATGAGTCCCTTGTTTGTCCTGAACAGTTAAACTGTAAGCTGTTATTCAAAAAAATATTTCAGGTCTGACAAATTCTTTGTTTTTTCAGACTTTGTGTGTATTTGAACCCGTTCCAACAATGACTGTATGATTGTGAGATCCATCTTTTCACACTGAGGACAACTGAGGGACTCATATGCAACTATTACAGAAGGTTCAAACACTCACTGATGCTCCAGAAAGAAAAATTATGCATTTAGAGCCAGGGGTGAAAACTTTTGAACAGAATGAAGATGTGCACATTTTTCTTATTTTGCCTAAATATCATATATTTCTTTCATTTAGTAATGTTCAGAAGCTACAGAATGTACTTACATGTTTCCTAGAAGAAAAAATGAGTTAAATTTACCCTGATCTTCAAATTCTCTTAATGCATTGTTTCTCCTTCTGGAGCATCAGTGAGTGTTTGAACCTTCTGTAATCGTTGCATATGAGTCCCTCAGTTGTCCTCAGTGAGAAAAGATCATACAGTCATTGTTGGAAAGGGTTCAAATACACAAAAATAGGGGTCGACCGATATGTGTTTTTCAGGGCCGATGCCGATATCGATTATTACAGATCAAATGCACCGATAAACGATATTTTGAACCGATACGTGTCTGGTGTAAAAATTAAAATTTGTCATAATTAATAATAACAAGAGCTCTGACAAGAACTTATTTACATGTTAGAAATGTTCATGTAATAGCATAAGTTCTAATAATTTCTCATTAATTATTTTCTGATGGCTAAATCATGAAGTGACTATCCAATTCTTCATCTAATGCACATCAATCGATTAGCTTAAAAATGCACAATGTGTAATATAAGTGTTAATAATTTAATTGTCTTCATAGCTCCATTGTAGAATATGTTACGAAGACCTTTTCATGAAACTATAACATTAATAGCCTATTATAGGCACACTCAGTTCCATAGCCTAAATGTCTCATTTTTTGTTATCCAAACCTTGGCCTATGTGACACTACACATTTCCATTAGTTTTAATTTACAGTACAGTGCAAATGAAGGCATAAACGCATTAATTTATCTTTTAATCAAATGAGTTATTTTTTTACAAATGAGTTTACTAATAAAATTAAAAAGTGGAAGAAATGGCATATTGTGTGATTATTCTCAACAAATTGTTTAATAATTGTAGTAGTAGTAGTATTACATATATTCTACTGGACCAGTTATATTAAGCTAAATCTAACTTTTATTTTGACGAGTTGCTATGAGGAACTTTTAAGTTTCTGTAGCCTATGTATATGATAACGATAGTTTTACTCAAATGAAACGGTCAAATGCTCATGAAGTGATTCTGAGAGCAGTTCTGGGGATGTTGTTAATGTATTTACGTCCTCATTTAGTGAGACGGGAGATGCTGAAAACACCGCGAGCGTCGCGCACTTTAGTGTGTATTATACAAATCCGCGCGTCTGTGTGATATACAGAGACACGCACAACATGCAGGATTCATATTTAAATAGTCTGTTTGCGGCTTAATGTTTATAGATACTGGTCCATAGCATGAGTCAATTTAAGTGTACGGACCTACTTTTGGTTAATTCATCCAAACTTTGACAAATTCCGTGACATTTCGTGTTAACGTTACATTCCATTATGGATTTCGCGATTCCGTCCGCGTTTTCCGCATCGGGAAAATCACAGATAATATTGAGGTGTTTTTGCAACTTCAGCGTAGAGGATTGTGATTTACTGAAACACAAGCAACGTCTGCTGCTGACTTCCCTTTGAGCGACACCGCCGCAGATCCAGCAAGCGCTTTCTGTGCCTTCGAGTTGATTGGTCGGACTCGTGACTACCAACAAATCAGATGCGCGGTGGGCGGAGACTGCTCTAGGGCACAGAGTGGTGAGCCCTGACAGGCTGCGTCGGAGTCAAATAGCGCATTTCAAAATTAAATTATTTTTATCGGCAAATCGGCTTTGAAAATCACCGATTCCGATAATCGTAAAAATGCTTAATATCGGCGCCAATAATCGGTCGACCCGATAATCGGTCGACCCCTAGTTTGAACCTTCTGTAATCGTTGCATATGAGTCCCTCAGTTGTCCTCAGTGAGAAAACATGGATCGGAAAATCATACAGTCATTGTTGGAAAGGGTTCAAATACACAAAAAGACTGAAAAGCCAAAGATTTAGATTTTCTCTTGTGGACTATGTGTAAATATCTTATTCAGGTCAGTAGTAAATAAAAAAATAACACACATTTTGTTAAAATAATTAACATTTTGCAGATTCTGCAAGGTGTTTTGACCTCAAGTGTATTAATCTTATACTAAACAGGTGTGCTGTACATATTTTATAAGCTGAAGCTTTACAAAAAACAAAGAAAAATAGACTGCCTGATGAATATCGGCACTGTGAGTCTGATTCGTCATCCTCCCAAACGCTTCACTCCTGGTGATCCTGGCATCACACATTTACTGAGCAGATCAAATCGACACTCATTTCACTCATGTATGCTGCTTATCTAACAGAGGACTGAAATGGAACAGAATCTGGAATGGAATCTGTTTCATCACTGAGAGCCATGAGCACAGTTAACCTGTGGAGAGATCCACGGCTGATTTCATACATCTAAGTTGCGTTCAAGGACACTTCAGCGTGTGTGGCAAAGCCTCGCTCAAGGAGGAGTTCACAAACTGGGGCGAGAGATTCAACGGGAGAGCATACTGCTCCTCTGGAGGATGATACAGAGCGACTGCAGCATGTAAATAAAACCAAACGCTACAATTGCAATGATCACAAAATGGCAATGTAGCGAGAAACAGACCGAGCGCAGGAGGAGAGACGGGTGAAAGTGTCTCGCAGCGGGAGCTCTGACTGTGAGATCAGTTACCCTGAGCTCAATCACAGCGTGACATCAAACCAGCCTTTAAAGACAGAAACACACATCTTCAACAGCAGTTCACTAAACTAGGTGATTAGCAGGGTATTTATGGAGCTGCAGTGCTGTAAAAAGTCTGCGTTTAGAGATTCATTAGTGCTGCACGATTAATCGTATCACAATCGTGATGTCAGCCTGTGCAATTATATGAAGGGAAAATGTTGCGATTATATTTAATAAATAAGTGTGTGGACTTGAGAACACATGCTTTCTGAGAACAGTTTGCAGATTTTCACTGACAAAAGAAAAAAAAAACGATTTGTTGGTTTGAGTTTGAACGACAATTTTATATCCAGTTTTTTTTTTCAAAAGAGTTTATAGAGAGTGTTACGTCCTGCATACATGTCCCTGTTTGTTTGGACAAAAGGTTTAAAATATCTTATTTTTCTGAAAATGTGCATGTTATTTATTGTTTTATTTAATCTAGCTATACTTTTGAGAAGTTTACATTAACCTTTAAATGCATGAATGTTTCGCCAGTCATTATTACATCTATCCAGCACGGATGGACCTCTAACTTCTGCAATGGCAAAAAACCCTCTTAATATTTTAAGAACAATTAGAGAAGCATAAAATAACACATATTTTGTTATCTTTTTAAACAAGGATTCAATTTAAACATTATTTTACAATCGCCGTCATCCTCAGAACGCGCTTGCACAGTATATTCAGCATCTGGCTCATATTCGCCATCTCAACCATATTCTCAAAGCTTTTGTTTTCAATGACTTCAAAATCAATATTTGATCGCTGGCAGCTTATTCAGCACATCCACCATCAAATAAGAGTGACATTCATGTTTTATTGCGTACAGTAATTGCTCTGCAGTAAAGCCATTCAAATCAGTTACATTTTTGCTGATGATATTCTTTTATTTTATGCCTGCGATAGTGAAACATAAAACTTCACGTCATTATTGTCAATTAAACAGTGCCTCCATGATGAATAAAGGTGAATTGCATGCATTTAGTCATCAGATATTTACATATTTTTGGGCACGAAAAATAAACACTATTACACACCTCGGGTCTCTAGCGACCCTATACACTTTTTACAAAAAATAATCAGAAAACAGACATTCTTTTATATTTTCTTGTTATATTGTTTATAATGAATAGATTGAGGAATACTAAAGTTGATGCCAAACTTGAAAAAATGAAGGAGGGAGAGTGTAGGGAATGACGTATGCATTTAAGGGTTAATGCAAATGTTATTTAATTTTGTAAAAATTATTTATTTTGAAACCATTTTTGGTTTTACAAACACACATTTCAGCATTATTATTAACCTGTGTGTGCATTTTTATCTTAAAACCCACCAAGTTGACTAACGGTACCATTTATTATGAATCGCATATCGCAATATTGACCTCAATAATCGCAATATGAACATTTTCTCAAATCGTGCAGCCCTAGTAAATGCATATGTGTATCAAATAACTGTGACTATGAGAAAGAAATCAAAACAAGGACTAACAGAGGACAGGTCAAAACCAGCGGATCGAGAGAAAATGACAGAGCATTGAGAGAGAATCAGAACAGGAGGAGAAGAAGATAAGCAGGGAGTGATAAAGTGGGATGTCAGAGGAAAGAAACATTGTGATTGATGATAAGAGCTGCCTTTGCATGAAAGAACACACACACACAAACACACACACACACACACACACACACACACACACGCATACACAATCATACATAGTCATCACATCCTCTTCTCCTTCACCCACTACTGTGATTTGAGAAAAAAAAACGCTGACAATAATCCTTTCTTACTGATCATGAAACTGCATTTTGCGATAAAATAAGACAAGATAAAATTAAATAAATATAAAATAAAATACGACAAAATAAAGTAAAATAAAATAAAATAAGACAAGATAAAATATAATAAATTAAAATATAAAAAAATAAAGATAAAATAAAATAAAATAAAATAAAACAATATGAAATTAATTTAAAAATTGTATTAAAAAAATTAATAGAATAAAATAAGACAGAATATAGTAAAATAAATAAAATAAAATAAAATAAAACAAAACAAAACAAAACAAAACAAAAAATAAATCAAGATAAAGAAAAAATTAAATGCTTTATTACTCATTGTTACTGAGCATATTTGAGACAAACACAATGGGTCATTATATAACTTCCAACATCATAAAAACATTGAGTCAGTCTTTCTCTTTGTTAACGTGCATTATTTTTAATAAAATAATACACATTATTTATTAAACAGAGAAAAATTACAACTAAATATAGGAACTTTTTAATAGAAAATATTAAATATTATCCAAAATGTGTATGTGTGTGTGTATACGCACACAGTAGATCATATATATTTATGTAATAAATATGATATGCATTATTCATATATATAATCTAATGTTATATATGTAGAATATATGTAACCCTGGACCACAGAACCAGTCATATGTGTCAATCAAAATTGCATTTTATACAACACGCTTATAAATACACTTTCCATTGATCTATTGTTTATTGGGATATGACAATATTTGGCCGAGATACAACCATTTAAAAATCTGAAATCTGAGGGTGCAAAAAATCTAAATATTGAGAAAACCACCTTTAAAGTCTTACCAATGCATATGACAAATCAAAAATGAAGTTGACATATTATATTATTATTAATTATTAGATTTGACATATATGGGAGGCAATTTATGTCTTAATGATTTTGGGCATAAAAGAAAAATCAATAATTTTGACCCATACAGTGTATTTTTGGCTATTGCTACAAATATACCTGTGCTACTTAAGAGTGCTTTTGTGGTCCAGGGTCACATATGCATATATAATTGTATATAAATATATAATTAAAAAACTAACACTTTGTACATTTTAGAATGTTATAATATTTTTTCTAGAATTTTTTAAATTATATTTATTCAAATATTTCTAATGTTTCTTTCTACAGCATTTTTCAAGGTATTCAAAGAATATTTAGTATTTTTTATGAAAGAGTAAAATAAGCGCATGCAGTGCGTCTCAAGGGATCTCAGTTACCAGTAAAATCAAATAAGTCAAATCAAGCGCTGGTACTGTCCCAGTCTAAGCAGAGGTGGAAAGCTGCAGTATATTGTGCTTTGCGAAATGCAAAGGTAAAGGCTGATAACAGATTTCTGCTTTAATTGCTTTGGGATTTAAATAATTTATAAGGAAAGCCCCACAATTCCCCATCCCGTTTCAATTCACCCCTCTTCACACACACACACACACACACACACACACCCTGCCCTACAAACACTTTAATATGGCGCTGTCACATGACTACAAAATGGCTCTCATTTCTCATGTAAAGCTTAATGGACTGGTCCATTGTATGAGACAGACAGAGGGATAGAGCGAGACATGCTAATTAAAGAAGAGAGGGAAAACCAGAGGAACAGAAATAAAAGGGTTTACAGAAGAGAGAACAGATTGTGCGTGAAGTAGTGCTGTATTATCTGTGTGTGTGAGAGGTGAAGAGGTTTTGTTACAGAGATTTTCTCTGTGAGCTGGGCTGCCTACCTGGACAGCATTTGAAAGAATCATGCCAGAATTATGACAATTATGACTACTGTTTGCACCAAATTTATTATTACACATATTTAAAAAAAGACTGCTTTACAATGAACTTGTGTATGCTACAAAGTTTATGCTTATATGTGTATCGTATGGTTATATTTTGTTATGATATGCCTTGATTACAGTTGCACACTTAGTTTGCAGAGTCCTAGATGCATGAATGGGAGTTTTCAGTGAAAGGCATGGTTAGGTATGTTACCAATTTATAACCAGCTCATGATCAACTAAGGACCAGCATATGCTGGTTAGGTATGTTTTCCGGAACATGACCATCTTAAACCAGCTCATACCCAACTTATAACCAGCTCAGTACCAGTTTAAAAGCCAGCTTATGATCAATTTAGGACCAGCATATGCATGGCAGCTGGTTTATAAGATGGTTATGAGCTGGTCCTAAACAGGAGTTTAGGACATGAACATCTTAAACCAGCTCATGACCAACTAAGGATCAGCATATGCTGGTTAGGTATGTTTTGGAGCATGGTAGCTGGTTTAAGTTGGTCCTTAGTTGGTCCTGAGCTGGTTTAAGCTGTTCTTGAGCAGTAGCTAGTTGCTTAGGACCAGCACATGACCAACTTTTAACCAGCTCATGACCAGCTTATAACCAGCTCAGGACCATCTCAAACCAGCTCATAACCAATTTATAACCAGCTCAGGACCAGTTTAAACCAGCTCATAACAAATTTAGGACCAGCATATGCTGGTTAGGTATGTTTTGGAGCATGGGAGCTGGCTTATGAGCTGGTCCTGAGCAGGAGCTAGTTGCTTAGGACATGCCCACCTCAAACCAGCTCACAACCAGCTTATAACCAGCTCATGAACAGCATATGCTTGTTAGGTATGTTTTGGAGCTAATTGTTTAGGACTATCTTAGGACCAGCACATGACACTCTTAAACCAGCTCAAAACCAGCTTATAACCAGCGTATATAGGTATGTTTTAGAGCATGGCAGCTGGTTTAAGATGGTCCTTAGATGGTCCTGAGCTGATTTAAGCTGGTCCTGAGCAGGAGCTACTTGGGACCAGCACATGACCAGTTTAGGACCAGCACATGACCATCTTATAACCAGCTCATAACCAACTTTTAACCAGCTCAGGACCATCTTAAACCAGCTTATGACCAATTTAGGACAAGCATATGCTAGTTAGGTATGTTTTGGAGCATGGCAGCTGGTTTATAAGATGGTTATGACCTGGTCCTGAGCAGGAGCTAGTTGCTTAGGACATGAACATCTTAAACCAGCTCATAACCAGCCTATAACCAGCTCAGGATCATCTTAAACCAGCTTAGGACCAGCATATGCTGGTTAGGTATGTTTTGGAGCTAGTTGTTTAGGACTATCTTAGGCCCAACACATGACCATCTTAAACCAGCTCAATACCAGCTTAAACCAGCTCATAGGTATGTTTTAGAGCATGGCAGCTGGTTTAAGATGGTCCTTAGATGGTCCTGAGCTGATTTAAGCTGGTCCTGAGCAGGAGCTACTTAGGACCAGCTCAAGACCAGCACATGACCAGTTTAGGACCAGCACATGACCATCTTATAACCAGCTCATAACCAACTTTTAACCAGCTCAGGACCATCTTAAACCAGCTTATGACCAATTTAGGACCAGCATATGTAGGTATTTTTTGGAGCATGGCAGCTGGTTTATAGGCTGGTTATGAGCTGGTCCTGAGCAGGAGCCAGTTGCTTAGGACATGACCATCTTAAACCAGCACATGACAATCTTATAACCAGCTCAGGACCAGCTTAAACCAGCACATGACCAGTTTAGCACCAGCACATGACATGACCACCTTATAACCAGCTCATAACCAGCTCAGGACCATCTTAAACCAGCTCATGACCAACTAAGGACCAGCATATGAGAATGGCAGCCGGTTTAGGCTGGTTCTTAGTTGGTCCTGAGCTGGTTTAAGCTGGTGCTGGGCAGGCGCTAAGTACTTAGGACCAGCACATTACCATCTTATAACCAGTTTATGACCAATTTAGGACCAGCATATGCTGGTTAGGTATGTTTTGGAGCATGGCAGCTGGTTTATAGGCTGGTTATGACCTAGTCCTGAGCAGGAGCTAGTTGCTTAGGACATGACCATTTTAAACCAGCTTATAACCAGCTCAGGACCGACTTAGGACCAGCATATAATGGTTAGGTATGTTTTGGAGCACATGACATGGTTATAGGACCAGCTTAAACCAGCTCATGACCAACTAAGGTCCATCTTAAACAAGCTGCCATGCTTCAAAACACAACTAAACAGCATAAGCTGTGTTTTACAACAGGGTTCCTCAGCAAGGAAACATCAAACTGATAAAAAGCGAAAAGTAAAGACATTTATAATGTTAAAAAAAAGACTCTTTTTTGATATAAGAGAAGATAATACTTTCAAAAACATTAAAATCTCACAGACCCAAACCTTTATACAGCAGGTTTTATATTTGCACACAATACCGGCATATAAGTTAATGCCTCATGCATATGCACATATGCATATCTTTTAAAGATTAAGGAGTGTGTAAGTCTGGTTCAAGACCCTGGAGACCAGCAGAAGAACATCTCCCGTGAGGACAGGACACCATCCAGCACAGCTGGAGACCCCAATCTCTGATCTAATTAGCACTTGAACACATACAAGATCACTTTTTACACTACACGCTTAGTACAAGTGAAAACAAATGTTAGTAGTAGACATAGTGTGCTGTTTTCACCATTTATACTCTGGAAATAGAGAGACCTGCTCAATTATGATTCCTGCTGTGATTTTTGTGTTTGAGATTAAGACTCAAAATCCCAATAGAGACTCATGCCTGCTCATGCTCACAGACAAAAACAACTATATTTGTCAGAAGTGGATGCTAGAGTAAGGTGTCTAGAGTGTGTTGAGATATTAAGACATCAATATCATGTTGAAGTATTGTGTGAGAGCATTTGTGAATGTGTGTGTGTTAGGAAAAGCTGAAGTCAGTACTGTAAAGTGTGCTGAGCGCTTCAGCTCTTTTGTGCTTTTGCTGTCCAGGAGTTTTTAAACCTGCAGCTCTGCTCGTGTTCCCAAAGAGACAAAACTGCAGCCTCAGCAAACAAAAGACCTGCGAGCAGCCTTATTCACACGACCAACAAATAATCACTACAATTAAATTAAATGTGCACAATAGGAAGAATCAGCAAGATGTAAGGATAAAACATGCATGAACACACACACACTGGGAAAGAAGGTCTATACAATGTAAGACAAATTCTGTGCATTTCACAGAGAGACCCTTCCCCCCATAAGAATACACATTCTGAGGGGAGCAGGTGCAGTCATTCTCATTGTGAATTTGTGTTTCACCAGCTCCTCCCACTGAGCTTGTTAATATCAAATATGCTCTTTATTTACACCGATTTGCCTTCACAATCAAATCTCCCCAATAACTCCCCAGTAACTCACACACTCACACACAAGGCTTTCCACACATTACTTGTCTAGTCATCCATATGTGTGTGCATATATACACTGCCGTTCAAAAGTTTGGGATCAGTAAGATTTTTAATGTTTTTTAAAGAAGTCTCTTATGCTCATCAAGGCAG
Source organism: Cirrhinus molitorella (assembly GCA_033026305.1). Classification (NCBI taxonomy): domain Eukaryota; kingdom Metazoa; phylum Chordata; class Actinopteri; order Cypriniformes; family Cyprinidae; genus Cirrhinus; species Cirrhinus molitorella. The sequence goes on from CM065123.1 coordinate 1,865,133, forward strand.
CATTTATTTGATCAAAAATACAGAAAAAAACAGTAATATTCCAAAATGTTATTACAATATAAAATAATGTTTTTTACTTCAATATACTTCAAAATATAATTTATTCTTTTGATGCAAAGCTGAATTTTCATCAGCCATTACTCCAGTCTTAAGCGTCACATGATCTTTCAGAAATCATTCTAATATGCTGATTTATTATTAGAGTTATCAGTGTTGTGCTGCCAAATATTTTTTGGAACCTGTGATTCTTTTTTTCAGGATTGTTTGAAAAATAACAAGTTAAAAAAGCATTTATTCAAAATACAACAATGTAAATCTATGCTATCATTTTTTTGTTTTTTATTAATTTAACATATCCTTGGTGAAAAGTATTAATTTAAAAAAAAAAGAAAGAATAAAAATTTACTGACCCCATACTTTTGAACAGTAGTGTATATATATATATTATGCAATCTGGGAAAACCCAACACATGGTTAAATTTGACCTTTTTTTAGGTTTTGATACCATCTGAAATCTTGATACCATGTTCAAGCCCTTTCCAAAACTGTTTTTATTTTGTCCATAGCTTGAACGTAACAAAAGTGATGTCTATCTGAAGTTGACTGATAGCTATGATTTTCAGGAATGGAATTTTGAGAAAAACTGGTTTAAAGTGAGACGTGTTTTACTTTCACTTTACGGGTTTAAGGAGAGCTGTCAGGAGCGCTATACTGCATTATTACACAAACAAACTAACGTCTGTTTTCCGTTGTTTATCATGAGTATAGTCTCAGAACTTTTGATCACTCCTTGTATGTTTAAATAGCATGAATAATGTACCTTGTATAGTTGTAGTTTACTTATACAAACATGAGTGCAGCACAACTGTTCACTGTTTATATAACAGACTGTTATGGGACTCCTCCTCTTTAGTAAATTCATCATCCGATCCTGTATCTCTGGATGTGAAATAGTCCATTATAACATCGTTTAGGACACTGACATCAGCAGGATTGAGCAGATTGAGGCAAGTTAGATCATTTGAGTGAGCAGCTTCTTCTGACTGCATTGATCTCTTGCGCTCCGCCATTTCACAATATTAAAAAATAAATAAATAAATACAACTTTGCGTGCCGTATCCACAGGACTGGTGGGAAATGTGCATTGATACACCTTTATTAAATATGTTACGTGGTTTATTTTGATAGGTTGTGTTTTTCTGGTGTTTAGAGAAAGCACCTCCACAGCACGTTCGTATCATTAGAGAAAGACACTTTCATTTCTGCTTGCTTATATATATATATATATATATATTTTTTTTTTTTTTTTATGTCATCCTGGACCACAAAACCAGTCTTAAGTAGCACAGGTATATTTGTAGCAATAGCCAAAAATACATTGTACGGGTCAAAATTATAGATTTTTCTTCTCCTGCCAAAAAACATTAGGATATTAAGTAAAGATTATGTTCCATGGAGATATTTTGTACATTTCCTACTGTAAGTATATTAAAACTAAATTTTTTATTAGTAATATGCATAGCTAAGAACTTCCTTTGGACAATTTTAAAAGCGATTTTCTCAGTATTTTTTTTTTTTTTTTGCCACACTCAGATTCCAGCCATTCAAATAGTTGTATTTATTGTTGTATTTAAAAATTTTGAAAGTTTCGAAAAATGCATCCTTATGATCCTTGTGGTCCAGGGTCACGCATAGGTTTCTTGAAGCATCTTTGAGACGTTGCCACAGTTCTTCTGGATTTAGTCTGTTTCAGTTTGTTCTGTTTCCTTATATCATTCCAGACAGACTGAATGATGATCAGATCTCTGTGTGGAGCACTGGCTGTTGTCAGACTCCTTGTGCAAACAAAATCTCACTGGATTATTACAATTAATGGCCAAATGAATGTTTGGAAATGTAAAAAGACATTTCCTACTGACACACGTCAGCAAAAGATGGAAACTGAAACTGAAGCTAAACTTTCATCAGCTGTTACTCCAGTCTTAAGTGTCACATGATTCTTCAGAAATCATTTTCATATGCTGATTTATTATTAGAATTATCAATGTTGGAAACAGTTATAACATTTTTTTGCAACCTGTGATTCTGTTTTCAGGATTCTTTGATGAATAACAAAGTAAAAAGAACAGCATTTATTCAAAATATAAATCTTTTCTAACAATGTAAATCTATGCTATCACTTTTTATTAATTTAATACATCCTTGGTGAATAAAAGTATTAATTTCTTTAAAAAAAAAAAAAAAAAAAAGAAAGAATAAAAATGTACTGACCCCAAACTTTTGAACAGTAGTGTATATTGTTAGAAAACCTTTCTATTTAAATAAACACTGTTCTTTTTAACCTTTTATTGGTCAAAAAATCCTGAAAAAAATATCACAGGTTCCAAAACAAATTTTCCAGCACTGATCATAAATCAGCAGATTAGAATGATTTTTGAAGGATCATGTGACACTGAAGACTGGAGTAATGATTCTGGATATTCAACTTTAATTACAGATATAAATTACTTTTTAATGTATATTAATATAGAAAAACATTGATTTACATCGTAATAATATTTCAAAATATTAAAATTTTTTCTGTATTTTTGATCAAGTGAAAATCGCCTTGATAAGCATAAGAAACTTATAAAAAAAACATTAAATTAGAGGGTGTGTCCAAACTTTTGACTGGTAGTGTGTATATATATAGATATATGTATATAGATATAGATATAGATATAAAAGGGCTGGGTTTTGACACAAATTTCTGTTTGATCCGATTTCTATTCACCATACATGCGAAATTTACTTAACTAATGCTGTAAAATATACATTAGAGTCAATAATATTGAAGGTTAAAATTAACTAATTAATTCATTTGTATACATTGTATATTTGTATAATGAATATGTTATATGGTGCATGTATTTAGCAAAATGCTCAAAATGAAGTGTGTTTTTGCATGAAACAAGCAAAATAATCTCCCAATGGGGTAAGCAAAATAATCTTGTTTTCTGTTTGAAATCAGATTTTTTTGCTCACCCCATTGGCAGATTATTGCTTGTTCTAAGCAATAACACACTTAATTTTGAGCATTTTGCTAAATACATGCACCATGTATTTAGCAAAATTTTTTACTTGTCTAGAAAATCCTTGTATGGTTGAATTGGATCAACAAAAAGTAAGTGCCATTACTTTTTTAAAAAGATAACTCAGATATTTTCTGTGTTACTTTACTAGTTACTTGAAAAAAGTAATATTATTACGTAACTTGCGTTACTTGTAATGCATTACCCTCAACACTGATATTTAATAAGCCAAGAAACAACACAAGGAAGATCACTAAAAATAAATGTGCCACAACATGCCACAGCAGAACAAACCAGTTTAGCCTAATGATCAAATGTTGCATTTGCAACACTGCAAGAGAGAAAAAGACAAAGAAAGGATAATTGATGCATGCTAGTTACTAATCATCTATGTAAAGGGAGTCTGTGTTTATGACAGACAGGTTCAGCAGAACGTCTCAGACCCGCTTCTGAAAATATCTTGCGTCATTGTATGTGTGAAGTATATGAGCAAGAGCCCTTCTGAGACTCTGATGCCAGCTGTTTTTCCCGACTCCATCTCTCTCGGATCTCTCTCCTCCTTCATCACACACCCACGCAGACTCAAGGGTGCATGAAGGATGCAGGTTGGTGAGGCTTTCACTCTCCCTCCATCTAACAACTTATTCACTTTTTCCTCTCTGCCGCTTTCTCATGTTTTGACTAGCTTTCCTAAAATGGAGCTGAATAAATGATGCCATAGTAAACTTACAACAGATCAAAGCGCTGACATGTAAAACACTGAATAGATCGAGTTAATATTTAGTTTGTTTTATTAATATCTGTATACTGTTGTTCCATTTCAGCTTTTCTCTGTTTGCATGCATGTGCATTTATTATACTGCAACATCAACACTTAATAACACATAATAATGTCTAAATGACTAGTGTTGGGGAAGTTACTTTTAAAAGTAATGCATTACAATATTGCTTAACTCCCTAAAAAGGTAAGTAATTACATTACTTAGTTATTTTTTATGGAAAGTAATGCGTTACATTACTTTTGTGTTACTTTTTAAATCTGGCCAGGGCTTGCTTGTTTGTTTTTTTTTACGTAAAAATGTTTGACTCTTAGCAAATGTAAAAGCCCTTTCACACCAAAATGAAATGAAGTGAATAAGGCTAAAGGAGAATTAAATTCACATCTGTACAGTAGAACTGTAGGAAAAGAAAGTTCAACACTCTTCAGCAATGAGAAAAAAAAGCACAAATGTTAGTTAATCTAAAGTAAGTTTTGCTTATTAGTACACTGCAAAAAACGCTTTTCTTACTTGGATTTTTGTCTTGTTTCCAGCCAAAATATCTAAAAATTCTTAAATCAAGAAGGATTTTCTAGACAAGTAAACATTATTGTCTTGTTTTTTCTGAAAACAAGTCAAAATTAAGTGTTTTTGCTTGAAACAAGCTAAATAATCTCCCAATGGGGTAAGCAAAATACTCTTGTTTTCTGTTTGAAATAAGATTTTTTTTGCTCACCAAATTGGCAGATTATTTTTCTTGTTCTAAGCAAAAACTCACTTAATTTTGACTTTTTTTTCTGAAAACAAAAAAATAATAATTTACTTGTCTAGAAAATCCTTCTTGCTTCTTTTTGGCTGGAAACAAGACAAAAAAACAAGTAAGAAAAGTATTTTTGCAGTGTACGCTTGAATTGGATCAACAAAGGTCAGCAGCAAAGTCATCGGTTAATAAAATGGGATTAAATACATAAAGGAAACAAAAAGTAACTGGCATTACACAGATATTATCTTGGGAATGAAAAAGTAATGCGTTACTTTACTAGTTACTTGAAAAAAGCAATATTATTACGTAACTTGCCTTACTTGTAATGCGTTACCCCAACACTATAAAAGACTGAACGCCACAAATGAAAACAAAGACAATTAACCAACATTTCACACACATGCAAACACACACCACAAAACCCTCAGGTGCAACTGACATCTGAAATTAAACAATTGAGCGTGTCTGGAGGTGTGTTTGGACTCTTTCACGCATGTTAGACACGGCTGTTGGTGTTAATGCCAATGCATGAGGTGTGTGTTTAAAGAAGAAGCCACTATAGTTTGAACTTGATTTATAATTACAAGTATGAAATGAAAAACAAAACCAATTCGCATACAGCTCACTCATCTGCAATCAGACACACGGCAGCGTCTCAGCAGACGTGTCCTGTCACAGGTTTGATCTGATGAGACGTCACGCGTGTGCTGACTGGGTCAGACAGGAGCTCATAGTAGCAGATGGCAGATGACACTGGGATACTTCTGCACTGCGTTTTGCTGAGCTCAGACGCTGCATGAAGTCTGTGAGTGTTGCTTACAGGGGAATTTTTAAATATTACTTCAGATTGAAGTGTGAAATGAACGTTATAACATTATACATTATTACTTTTGAGTCGCATAAATATTTAAAATAATCTCAGATATAAGATATATGTGAACCTGGACCACAAAACCAGTCAAAAGTGTCAATTTTTCGAAATTGAGATTTATATATCATCTGAAAGTGATTCCATTGATGTATGGTCTGTTAGGATAAGACAATATTTGGCAGAGATACAACTATTTGAAAATCTGGAATCTGTGGGTGCAAAAAAAAAATCCAAATATTGAGAAAATTGCCTTTAAATTTGTCCAAATTAAGTTCTTAGCAATGCATATTACTTATCAAAAATTAAGTTCTGATATATTTACGGTAGAAAATTCACAAAAAAATATCTTAATGGAACATGATCTTTATGTAATATCCTAATGATTTTTGACATAAAAGAAAAATCTTTAATTTTGACCCATACAATGTATTTTTGGCTATTGCTACAAATATACCCCAGCGACTTATGAATGTTTTTGTGGTCCAGGGTTACATATATTAATTTTCAGATATATATTAATATGTATTATTGCATATAGAGTCACATTTATTCGCTATCATTTAGAAAATGGTAATAAAACATAACAAGAACTCAAGAGTTAACAACAAATTCATCTGGATAATGTCAGATAACTTTGATAGAAAGGTATGTAATGGATTACAATCAAACCAAAATTTAGACAACTGTTACTATGATAATATTTACACAACTATCAATACTTTGTTGACCAATTACAAAGCAATGCTTAATTTGGTTAGTCTGTGGTGTTAAAAAAATTGCATTAGCAATTAAGGGGGGAAAAAAATGAAGCAAAACATGGTCAGGTCTAAGTGTCTGAATAAGTTTTATAAATTTTACTGGTAGTCCACTGTATGAATAATTTTTGGGTATAATAGGTCAGAGTTTACTTTACAGTTTGCTATCCTCACTTAAATAAATGAACTATAGTGTCCTGCGCCCACCTGTAAAAAAGAAATATCAAAAAATATATCTGGTATATACACCGTTCAGTAACATTAATATCTGAAATGTTATGAACATTTAACAGAACTGTTTCCTATTTTAATATATGTGACCATGGAGCACAAAACCAGTTATAATTTGCTGGGGTATATTTGTAGCAATAGCCAAAAATACATTGTATGGGTCAAAATTATTGATTTTTCTTTTATGCCAAAAATCATTAGGATATTAAGTAAAGATCATGTTCAATTAGGTTATTTTGTAAATGTCCTATTTTTGAAAATGCCCTACAGTAAATATATCAAAACTTAAGTTTTGATAAGTAATATGCATTGCTAAGAAATTAATTTGGACAACTTTAAAGGTGATTTCCTCAATATTTTTTATTTTTTTGCACTCTCAGTTTCCAGATTTCCAAATAGTTGCATCTCGGCCAAATTATCCCATCATAACAAATGGAAAGCTTATTTATTCAGCTTTCAGATGATGTATAAATCTCAATTTCGAAAAATTGACCCTTATGACTGGTTTTGTGGTTTTCATTACACCAGTCTTTTATTACAATTTATTTGACATAAAAATCTTTCACATTTACTGGTAATGTTGATCAATTTAATACATTCACATTTGTTCTAAAATATCAAAAAATTCACTCCCATTTTTAAACGTAGACGTGCACTATCCAAACTTAAATTTTTATCATTCCTGAATGAAAATATTTTATAATATACTTTTGATGCATGTTCCATGGTAATGCAATGTCTGATTTTAAAATGGATTTCAAAGGATGAATTTTGAAATTGTAAGTTTTCAAGTGACATATAATTTTGTATGACTTCTAAAGCATGCTAAAGAAAAAGGCAACAAAGAAAGACTTTTTGTGACAAAGGTCAGCACTCCCCTTATGATGTAGATTTTTTAAAGTGCACTCTTGTCATAAATCTATTACTTTTCCTACAAACCAGTGGTCAAATATCTATTCAGGAGTCTTAGACCTTTCCAATGAAGTATAGTTTGTCACAACTAGATTAGGATTTATTTGTAGTATGGTGAAGTAAACTTAGTCCCACACTTAGCTCCATTTTAAAACTTGAAACAAATCTGACAGTTTTTAAGGATTAAGTCACTTCCAGAATAAACGTTTACATAATTTGTATAATATATTACAATAAAATGATAATTTACTCACCTGCATGTCATCCAAGATGTATATGTCTTTCTTTCTTCAGTCAAAATGAAATTAAGGTTTCTTATTAAAAACATTCTAGAGGACTTTAATGGGAAGTGGTTACATTTTGGGGTTAACATTTAGAAAATGACTAATTCTGCTAGATAAGCCCCTTATTCCTCGGCTGTGATTGTGTAGAGCCCTTTGAAGCTGAATTGAAACTACATTTTGGACCTTCAACCCGCTGGTCCCCATAGAAGTCCACTATATGGAGAAAAATCCTGGAATGTTTTTTTTTTTTAAACTTAATTTCTTTTTGACTGCAGAAACAAAGACATAAACATCTTGGATGACATGGAGCTGAGTAAATTATTAGGAAGTGAACTAATCCTTTAATACATTTGATTCATAAAACACACTGAAGACACATTCTCTGACACTGCCTAATGAAAATTTAGCTTCACAGGTCTATTTTGTGTTAAGGATCGAGGTTAAGATGAGGGCACTGGGAAGCAAGACAAATATGGGATGTATCACGCTTTTATCAAGGATTTGCTATTAATGGATGATTGTCTGCATTGATTTCTGATTTGAAAGGTGAGCTTGTGATTGTTATCGGTTCAGAGTTGCAGCTGTCTGTTCCCACCCCCCCAGCATCAGCCATATCTGCTTCCTTTCTGCCACATGGTCCGTCGTCACGACGACACAGCGTGATTGAAAAGCAGAAAACCCATTTGCTCCGACTGCTTTAATCAAACACACTCATTCATTATTCAGAGCGCGTGAGAGGGTGCAGGGGGCAAGCCAGTGTGTGTGTGTTTGTGTGTGTTTGGACTATTGGAGTTTGAGCCAGTGCACATTTAAATAATACACGCAAAACAAGATTTCTGTGATACAAATATGTCAGCCAGATGTATTGAGATTGCTAAACTATAGATAACAAATAAAGATCACACAAAAGAAAAACTTTAGGAAAGTAGGTCCCAGCTGGAGGCCGGAGAAAAGCCAAATTCGCACAAATGCACACGCACAAACAAGTGAAGAAAATCCCTAACACTTTAGAAATTCACAGAGAGAGGTGAGAGAATGAGAATGGAGGACTGAATTGGTTTCCTAGGTGGAGACTGGGAAAGTAATCTGGACGCAGGTCAGTCAGGACGTATCCGACTGCCAGCTCTCCATGGGTGCAGAAGAACAAACTAAACAGCGCAACACGCACTTTCCTGATTCTCTCTGCTGTATACGCACACAGCACTTTTCAAAAGGACAGAAGCAATCAGATCCATCCAGTCAGAAGGCATTAAAGCAGAAAATATAGTGTACTGAAGAAGACAAGCCACATGCAGACACTGACTGATATAATAACTGTATCAAAAAATTCACTCCCATTTTTGAACACAGGCATGAAAATGCACTATCCAAACTTATATTTTTATAATTCATGAATGAAAACATTTTATAATATGATTTTGGTGCACATTTTCCATGGTAATTCAATGTCTGGTTTTAAAATGGTTTTCAAAGGATGAATTTTAACATTTTTGAAGTTTTCAAGTGATATATAATTTTGTATGACTTCTAAAGCATGCTAAAGAAAAAGTTGTGACAAAGGTCAGAACTCCCGTTATGATGTTGATTTTTTGAGGTGCACTTTTGTCATACATCTATTACTTTTCCTACAAAACAGTGTCTTAGACCTTTCCAACGATGTATAGTTGGTCATGATTAGAATAGGATTTAACTGTAATATGGTGAAGTAAACTTAGGCGTCCCACTAAGGGGACGTGTGACAATTAAAGGGTTAATCGTAATTTACTCATGTCTTTCTTTCTTCAGTCAGAAAGAAATTAAGGTTTCTTAGGAAAACCTTCCAGGATTTTTCTCCATATAGTTGACTTTAATGGGAGGTGATTAAATTTTGTGGTTGACATTTGTGGCTAAAAACTATATTTTTTTAAGAAAATGACTAGTTTTGCTAGATAAGACCCTTGTTCCAGATTGACAGAAGCAGTCAGATCCATCCAGTCAGAAGCCATTAAAGCAGAAAATATAGTGTACTGAAGAAGACAAGCCACATGTAGACACAGAGAGTAGACACTGACTGACATAATAACCTGTATCAAAAAGTTCACTCCCATTTTTGAACACAGGCATGAAAATGCACATCCAAACTTATATTTTTATAATTTATGAATGAAAACATTTTATAATGATTTTGGTGCACATTTTCCATGGTAATTCAATGTCTGGTTTTAAAATGGTTTTCAAAGGATGAATTTTGAAATTTTTGAAGTTTTCAAGTGATATATAATTTTGTATGACTTCTAAAGCATGCTAAAGAAAAAGTTTTTGTGACAAAGGTCAGAACTCCCGTTATGATGTTGATTTTTTGAGGTGCACTTTTGTCATAAATCTATTACTTTTCCTACAAAACTGTGTCTTAGACCTTTCCAACGATGTATAGTTGGTCATGATTAGAATAGGATTTAACTGTAATATGGTGAAGTAAAACTTAGGCGTCCCACTAAGAGGACGGGTGACAATTAAGGGGTTAACTGTAATTTACTCATGTCTTTCTTTCTTCAGTCAGAAAGAAATTAAGTTTTCTTAGGAAAACATTCCAGGATTTTTCTCCATATAGTTAACTTTAATGGGAGGTGGTTAAATTTTGTGGTTGACATTTGTGGCTAAAAACTATATTTTTTTTAAGAAAATGACTAGTTTTGCTAGATAAGACCCTTGTTCCAGATTGACAGAAGCAGTCAGATCCATCCAGTCAGAAGCCATTAAAACAGAAAATATAGTGTACTGAAGAAGACAAGCCTCATGTAGACACAGAGAGTAGACACTGACTGACATAATAACCTGTATCAAAAAGTTCACTCCCATTTTTGAACACAGGCATAAAAATGCACTATCCAAACTTACATTTTTATAATTCATGAATGAAAACATTTTATAATATGATTTTGATGCACATTTTCCATGGTAATTCAATGTCTGGTTTTAAAATGGTTTTCAAAGGATGAATTTTGACATATTTGAAAAGTTTTCAAGTGATACATAATTTCATAAGATTTCTAAAGCATGCTAAAGAAAGTCTTTTTGTGACAAAGGTCAGAACTCCCGTTATGATGTTGATTTTTTGAGGTGCACCCTTGTCATCTATTACTTTTCCTACAAAACAGTGGTAAAATATCTATTTAGGAGTCTTAGACCTTTCCAACAATGTATAGTTTGTCATGATTGGACTAGGATTTAATTGTAATATGGTGAAGTAAACTTAGGCGTCCCACTAAGAGGACGGGTGACAATTAAGGGGTTAATCATAATTTACTCATGTCTTTCTTTCTTCAGTCAGAAAGAAATGAAGGTTTCTTAGGAAAACATTAAAGCCATTAAAGCAGAAAATATAGTGTACTGAAGAAGACAAGCCACATGCAGACACAGAGAGAGAACACTGACTGATATAATAACCTGTATCAGTGGCTCCAATCCAAAACCTAGTGAGCAGCCCACGCAGACAGGGTTTTAAGGTATCAGAGGTGTGCTCTTGACGTGTCGACTATTAAAAAAGATAGGCATTGCATATAAACTTTGTGGAGAATGCAGTCCCATGATGCACTATGGGAACTTGTAGAAAGCAGTGCATATAGAACCGAATTCAACGACTATCTGTTAATGAGATATTTAAGTGCGCAACAGAAATGTACAAGGTACAGCTTGACTCATTCGTGTTGCGTGATTTTGGAAAAAACTGCAAATGGAAACAAGCCCATAATGAACTTAAAGCGATAGTTCACCCAAAAATGAAAATTACTCCATGATTTACTCACCCTCAAGCCATCCCAGGTTTATATGACTTTCTTCTTTCAGACAAATACTTTCAGAGTTATATTAAAAAATATCCTGGATCTTCAAGTCTTTATAATGGCAGTGAATGGCTGTTGAAATTTTGAAGTCCAAAAAAAGTGCATTTATCCATCACAAAAAGTGCTCTAGGGGTTAAAGGATTAGCTCACTTTCAGAACAAAAATTTCCAGATAAAGTCTGTCTAAACTCACCCCCTTGTCATCCAAGATGTTCATGTCTTTCCTTCTTCAGTCGTAAAGAAATTATGTTTTTTGAGGAAAACATTTTAGGAAAACATTTCTCTTCACAAATCTGAGTTTGAATTTCCAAAATGCAATTTAAATCCAGCTTCAAAAGGCTCTAAAGGATCCCAGTCGAGTAAGAAGAGTCTTATCTAGTAGCGCAATCAATCATTTTCGAAACAAATTGACAATTTATTTACCTTTTAACCTCAAATGCTCGTCTTGTCGCGTCTCTGCGATGCACATGCATAGTCTGTGATCCGCTTATGTGAACGTGCATACAACAGTTAGCGGAAGAGATTATGGTTTAAATATGGATATTTTTCTTACACAAATGCATCTATTCGCTTCAGAAGGCCTTTATTAATTCCCTGGAGCTGTGTGGAGCACTTTTTATGATGGATGGATACACTTTTTTGGCCTTCAAAATCTTGACATCCATTCACTGCCCTTAAAAAGACTGGAAGTGCAAGGACATTTTTTATTACAACTCTGATTGCATTCGTCTGAAAGAAGAAAGTCAAATACACCTAGGATGGCTTGAAGGTGAGTAAATCATGGAGTAGTTTTCCTTTTTGGGTTTACTATCCCTTGAAATGCTTTTTCTTGGAAATACAGTCAAAAGAAAAATTATTCAGACACCAAATATAGTTTGTGCTATTTATTACTAGACACTATAGTATCTGCCTACTTTAGTAACTCCAAAAACTGCATTGATTCATGAGTCAAACCCAAGCCCAAAGATGTAAACTTAATAAGCATCGCTTATAATAAGTGGACATTGCAACACTTTAAAAACATGCTTTGACATTGAATATGAAATGCATTCAATTAAATAGGAAGTAATAAATTATAAGCACTTTTTAAAACAAGTACAAATTAATGATAAATCAAAACATCTGCATGTTAAGAACTAATAGCGTCAAAACATACAAGCAATAATAAAATAATTTTTTTTTTTAAAACTTCAGAATTGATTCTAAGCTTAGTTTCTTTTTCCCCACATGTACGATGGCAGTCTAATTTTGCTTGTGTGTTTATATTCATCTTCAGTGAATACACTGAATCACAATGTATTGAAGAATCGATTTTTTCTCCCATGCCTCACTGAAACCAACAGTGAGAAGCACTTTTTATGACACAAAAAGCTGTTGCACTGCAAATTTGTTTGGAATTTGGAATATAATGTGTATGTTTATACATCTGCAAAATTATTAGTGCTCATTTTGGACAGAGCCAGCAACTGAGGATGTAGAAACGTATGTAAGACAATCTGCCAGGTCGCCACTTGTGCTGCGCATGATATAAATGGGAAAGACTGCCCTGAAGGCCTAAAAGTCCTTTAATATTAACAGCACTTTTGCATGTCATACTCAAATAAAGTGACTCCTTTACAGAGGTAGAACCGCATTAGAACGCCAAGAGCACAACACAAACACACTCCATTCACAAAGAGCCCCGAGTTGCATCTCAAAGCCAAGATTTTCTCTTCCCCAAGATGTTTTAGGAGAAATACAGACACTGAGGGAGAACACTGAAATATTCATGATGCATTATTATAATGAGATCAAATCTGCTGACTCTGACTCTGTCTGGCACCAGTTTGAAGTACAGAGGCAGTTGTGGTTGTAACAGTAAGAGTTAATGGATTGAATTTATGAGATGAATATGAAAGAACTAAGGTTATGACTGTGAGCTTTGGTGCAGACCCGTAGGATTTATTTATGCAATGAGCATCTGCACTGAAGGAAATAAGAAATAAAGCAATTATAGTTCAGGTTTTGAGTGAGTACTTTAGAGTAATATCAGCTAAATCACCCTATAAAGATAAAATATTGATTATAGCATCAGGGTGAATCATAAAGAATTAGTTATATAATTTTTTGCAAATATAATATTACGATTTTATATTTTTTTGCATTGTGCCATTTTGATATCTAATGTTTTATGATTTAAAAATAATTATTAATGCAAGAAAAAATATATAAAATAGTATTTATTTATCATTAATACTTTCTGTACTTTAATTTATGCTGATTTAAATACAAAATCCATTGCTATTACAGTAAAGGGAATCTAATGAGAATTACAAAAAAAAACTAATTATGATAATGAGGATTTGGGGTGGATGTGCTAAATTACACACTATAAATCATGTAAAAATGTAAGAAATCTCCACACTCCTAAAAAGGCTTCATTTAATTAATATCAAATACGGTTGTTGTTTTCAGGTTGCAATGTGACCTTGTTTTTAACGGCATAATATTATTAGTAGTAAATGCATTAGGGCATTATGGCTTCAAATTCAAAACAATCATAAAATGCCAAAACTGCTACTACAGGACTAGTCAAATGAAAACAAGCAAATGTTGATGATTATCAGTATTAAGACTACATGCAACATAGGGAATCCTGACAGAAAGGGCGAGAGAGAGAGAAAGTGCGGCAGATGCCTTGATCAATAGAGTGGTCAGGTCTTTTCCAGTCCTCCAGCATAAATCATCAGCCATTATGATCATGCAGTCCATCAGCAGCAACATAAAACCCTTTGCAAATAGATCTGATGGGCATTAGTCATACCTCACTCACTGCTGAAAATACACACACACACACAGCATTTTTCCAGTGCTTTTCCGAACTCGAACAGCTACATGACATCCCAGAAGCAGATACTTACTGGTTCAGTTCCACGTCTAAAATGAAGGTCTGTCCGAAGGCCTGCACCTGGAAGCTAGCTTGAGCCATGTGGTTCTGTAAAAGAGACAAAACAAGACGATACCCGGTCACTCTCATCTCTTACGATGCCACGCAATAAAAATGGTCAAATTAGAACATATTCTGTGTTTTGGAAGAGAGAAATAGCTTTCGTAGTCTTTTGAATGGGTAAAAATATAGAAACCACTTTAATTTCCCAAAAAGCATGACCAGTTGGAAGTGAAACGCTGCGTTTGCGCTAAAGCACTGTCTTTTTCTCTTGAATTGCATCCAGGAGGGCTGAATTACAGCACCACACTGGTCAAACTGCATTATTGCAGGCTCTTTACAGTGCGTCATATGAGATTAAACGACTACTCAACAACTAAAAATTTTATTGTTGATAATGTCGACTAATCGTTTCAACCCCTAAAGTGAGGATAGTAAAATAAAGTGTGACAACTGTGACCTATTATACCCAAAAATTCTTCATACAGTGGACAACCAGTGAAATTGATACAAATTTGGGACCAAAAATTTGATTTGACACTTTGACCTGACCATGTTTTGTTAACTTTCCATCAAAGTTATCTGACATTATCAAGAAGAAACTTGTTTAACTCTTGAGTTCTCATATTTTATTACCGTTTTCTAAACTATAGCAAATAAACTGTGATAATGTGAGAAACTTTGAAGCTGTCTGAATAAATGTTGGTTTGACTGCAAGTCAAGCACTGGAAAAAGATGATACCTGATCACTTACATTTCTTAGGATGCCACACATGAGCTGAGACAATAAAAACGGTCAAATTAGAACATATTCCGTGTTTTGGAAGAAAGAAATAGCTTTCGTAGTCTTTTGAATGGGTAAATATAGAAACCACTTTAATTTCCCAAAAAGCCTAACCAGTTGGAAGTGAAACGCTGTCTTTTTCTCTTGAATTGCATCCAGGAGGGCTGAATAACAGTCTTTTACTACAGCACCACACTGGTCAAACCGCATTATTGCAGGCTCTTTACAGTGTGTCATATGAGATTAAACAACTACTCAACAACAAAAATATTTATTGTTGACTTTGTCAGTAATGTCAACTAATCGTTTCAACCCCTAAAGTGAGGATAGTAAAATAAACTGAGACATATTATACCCAAAAATTCTTCATACAGTGGACAACCAGTGAAATTTTGGGACCAAAGATTTGATTTGACACTTTGACCTGACCATGTTTTGCTAAATTTCCATCAAAGTTATCTGACATTATCAAGAGGAACTTCTTGTGACACAGTTTAACTCTTGAGTTCTTGTCATATTTTAATACCGTTTTCTAAACTATAGCAAATAAACTGTGATAATGTGAGAAATTTTGAAGCTGTCTGAATAAATGTTGGTTTGACTGCAAGTCAAGCACTGGAAAAAGACGATACCTGATCACTTACATCTCTTAGCATGCCACACATGAGCTGAGACAATAAAAACGGTCAAATTAGAACATATTCCGTGTTTTTGGAAGAGAGAAATAGAGAAATACAATTAGATATTGTTTTTTATTTATGCAAAACTCCAGTCCTCAGTAAGTGTGTTTACATGCAGTCATTTACATCAGTCTGAGTAAATTCTCAGATTCTAAAAGTTCATATTTTTGTTTACATGGGCATTTTCTTTAAGGTATTTCTGAATCTGATTAAGAAGATAGTTGTAATTTAGTGTTTAAATGCAGTTTTTTTTCTTATTGATCGGATTCTTTCAGGTCAGCACCACCCTTTCAATCCGTCAAAAGTTTTTGAACAATAAGAGATTTGTAATGTTTTTTAACCCTAGAACATAGACGTGAAAATGCACTATCCAAAATTACATTTTTATAATTCATGAACACAAACATTTATGTAATATGATTTTCATGTAGAATTTCCATGGTAATGCAATGTCTGATTTTAAAATGAGTTTCAAAGGATGAATTTTGAGATTTTAAGTCTACGTAAAAGGTCTGAACCCCTGTTTTGATGTAGATTTTTGAGGTGCACTCTTGTCATAGATTAATTTATTACTTTTCCTGCATAATTTGTCACACAAAAAAGTGGTAAAATATCTATTTAGGAGTCTTAGACCTTCCCAACAAATATATGAAGAGTTCAGATGCAAAACCAGCTAGAAGCCATCTCGGTCAAAATGAGATAAATGAGCTCTTGACACATATTATACATCCAGCAAATACTTTTACTTTGAACTCGCTAAAATCCCACCCTCAGAATTACCAGTACTTACATAGAAACCTATACATCGGAGCCTGTTAAAAATGCATTTTTTAAAGAAAGATGTCAGGTGGATTTAGAAGCTTTTACATCTCTCTACAACTCTTCATATAGTTTGTCATGATTTGATTAGGATTTATTTGTAATATGGTGAAGTAAACGTAGGCTTCCTGTACATGGGACAGTGGCAGTTAAAGGGTTAAAGAAGTCTATTCTGCTCACCAAACCTGCATTTATTTGCTCCAAAGTAGAGCAAAAACAGTAAAAATGTTAAATGTTTTACTATTTAAAATAACTGTTTTCTATTTGAATACATTTTGAAATGTAATTTATTCCTGCGATTTTAAAGCTGAATTTCTAGCATCATTACTCCAGTCACATGATCCTTCAGAAATCATTCTAATATGCTGATTTGCTGCTCAAAATACATTGAGAAATCAACAGAAATCTTTTGTAACATTAGAAATGTCTTTATCATCATTTTTGATCAATTTAAGGCATCCTTGCTAAATAAAAGTATTAATTTCTCTAATTCCCCCCCCCCCCCCCCCAGATAAATGCTGATCTTTAGATGTTTCTATTCATCAAAGAATCCTGACAAAAACATAACTCTTTTAAATGTTGATGATAATAATAAAAAAAAAATCTTAGCATATTAAAATAGTTTCTGAAGGATCATGTTATACTAAAGACTGGAGCTATGATAAAATTTAGATTTAATCACAGAAATAAATTACATTTTAAAATATATTCAAATAGAAAGCAGTTATTTTAAATAGTAAAAATATTTTACAATATTACCGATTTTGCTATATTTTGAATCAAACAACTTCAGGCTAGGTGAGCAAAAGATATTTCTTTAAAAACCAATCTCTCAATCAAAATCTTACTGTTCAAAAATTTGGGACTAGCATCACACGATCCTTCGATTTGCACTCAAGAAACATTATTATTATTAGCATCAATGTTGAAAACAGCTGTGCTGCTTAATAACTTAACTATTCTTTCTGTATTCTTTGAACAGAAAAAAATTTAAAAAATAACATTTAACCCTTTAACTGTCAGCGTCCCTTAACCATATTACAAATAAATTCTAATCTGATCACGACAAACTATATATTGTTGGAAAGGTCTGAGACTCCTAAATAGATATTTGACCACTGTTTTACTGTTTTGTGTTAAAAATTATGTAGGAAAAGTAATGGAATAATGCACCTCAAAAAAAATCTACTTTATAACAGGAGTTCTGACCTTTGTCAGAAAAATAATTCTTTGTTGCCTTTTCACTATCACGCTTTAGAAATCATTATACAGGTCCTTCTCAAAAAATTAGCATATTGTGATAAAGTTCATTATTTTCTGTAATGTACTGATAAACATTAGACTTTCATATATTTTAGATTCATTACACACAACTCGAAGTAGTTCAAGCCTTTTATTGTTTTAATATTGATGATTTTGGCATACAGCTCATGAAAACCCAAAATTCCTATCTCAAAAAATTAGCATATCATGAAAAGGTTCTCTAAACGAGCTATTAACCTAATCATCTGAATCAACTAATTAACTCTAAACACCTGCAAAAGATTCCTGAGGCTTTTAAAAACTCCCAGCCTGGTTCATTACTCAAAACCGCAATCATGGGTAAGACTGCCGACCTGACTGCTGTCCAGAAGGCCATCATTGACACCCTCAAGCAAGAGGTCTGTGGGAAGGAAAAAGTGTGGCAGAAAACGCTGCACAACGAGAAGAGGTGACCGGACCCTGAGGAAGATTGTGGAGAAGGACCGATTCCAGACCTTGGGGGACCTGCGGAAGCAGTGGACTGAGTCTGGAGTAGAAACATCCAGAGCCACCGTGTACAGGCGTGTGCAGGAAATGGGCTACAGGTGCCGCATTCCCCAGGTCAAGCCACTTTTGAACCAGAAACGGCGGCAGAAGCGCCTGACCTGGGCTACAGAGAAGCAGCACTGGACTGTTGCTCAGTGGTCCAAAGTACTTTTTTCGGATGAAAGCAAATTTTGCATGTCATTCGGAAATCAAGGTGCCAGAGTCTGGAGGAAGACTGGGGAGAGGGAAATGCCAAAATGCCTGAAGTCCAGTGTCAAGTACCCACAGTCAGTGATGGTCTGGGGTGCCATGTCAGCTGCTGGTGTTGGTCCACTGTGTTTTATCAAGGGCAGCGTCAATGCAGCTAGCTATCAGGAGATTTTGGAGCACTTCATGCTTCCATCTGCTGAAAAGCTTTATGGAGATGAAGATTTCATTTGTCAGCACGACCTGGCACCTGCTCACAGTGCCAAAACCACTGGTAAATGGTTTACTGACCATGGTATTACTGTGCTCAACTGGCCTGCCAACTCTCCTGACCTGAACCCCATAGAGAATCTGTGGGATATTGTGAAGAGAAAGTTGAGAGACGCAAGACCCAACACTCTGGATGAGCTTAAGGCTGCTATCGAAGCATCCTGGGCCTCCATAACACCTCAGCAGTGCCACAGGCTGATTGCCTCCATGCCATGCCGCATTGAAGCAGTCATTTCTGCAAAAGGATTCCCGACCAAGTATTGAGTGCATAACTGAACATAATTATTTGAAGGTTGACTTTTTTTTGTATTAAAAACACTTTTCTTTTATTGGTCGGATGAAATATGCTAATTTTTTGAGATAGGAATTTTGGGTTTTCATGAGCTGTATGCCAAAATCATCAATATTAAAACAATAAAAGGCTTGAACTACTTCGAGTTGTGTGTAATGAATCTAAAATATATGAAAGTCTAATGTTTATCAGTACATTACAGAAAATAATGAACTTTATCACAATATGCTAATTTTTTGAGAAGGACCTGTATATATAATATACATATGACCCTGAACCACAAAACCAGTCATAAGGGTATATTTTTCAAAATTCAGATGTATTTATCATTTGAAAGTTGAATTAATAAGCTTTCCATTGGTGTATGGTTTGTTAGGATCAGACAATATTTGGCCGAGGTACAACTATTTGAAATCTGCAATCTGAGGGTGCAAAAAAATAAAAATAGAGAAAATCACCTTTAAAGTTGTCCAAATTAAGTTCTTAGCAATACATATTACCTATCAAAAAATTTTATACATTTATGGTTCAAAATTTACAAAATATCTTAATGAAACATGATTTTTACTTAATATCCTAATGATTTTTGGCAAAAAAAAATTTGACCCATACAACGTATTTTTGGCTATTGCTACAAATATACCCCAGCGACTTAAGACTGGTTTTGTGGTCCAGGGTCACACACACACTATATATATATATATATATCAGTAGAAAGCTTAAAATCTCAAAATTCATTCTTTGAAAACATTTAAAAATCAGACATTGCATTACCACGGAAACTGTTCATCAGAATCATATTACAAAATGTTTTCGTTCATGAATTATACAAATTTAAGTTTGGATAGTGCATTTTCACATCTATGTTCAAAAAAGGGAGTGACTACAGTAGAAACTGTAAAAATCTAAATGTCTTTACAGTCACTTTACAATCAATTTAATGCATTCTTGCTAATCAAAAGTGCATATTTATTTCAAAAGGAAAATAGCAAGGTGCCACACATAACCTGAGACAATAAAAACTGTAAAAATCAGAACATATTTGGCGTGTCGGGAGAGAGAAGTAAATTTAGATGCGCTAATTGCTTTTTTTTTATTCATCACGGGTACACTTTGATGTGCAGGACTGGTGGCTGTGTGTGTGTGTTCGCTGATGGTTAATTCACTGCCTGCTTGGGGCCCATATGGCCAGGGCCGTATAACACCCCCTCAGGGGAAAGAGAAGCTTTTGGGTTGCAGTGCATTGTTCTCGTATGCGAGTGGATGTGTGTGAGGGAGGGCACAGAGGGCAGAAATAGAAGCATATGAGGGAGGTGAGGGGAGTCTAACACCCCCAAGGGAACACACCTCTCCCTAAACCAGCCTAGTTATCAATAAAATGGAAAGAGAACGAAGGGGTGGACGAAATACGGAGGGGGAGAGCCTCTACACTTCACCCATCAGTGACCCCCTGAATGAAGCTACCCTCCCCGAGACACACCCACATCTACATCTACATCCTCGAGGATGAGTGTGTATTTGTGCGTCACGATGCACAATAACGCACAAATCTAATAAAGACGTAAGAGTGTTTTCTAGAAACTCTGTAAGATGAGAAGGCTCCATTATGTCTTTGGCATCATCGATTGCGTTTCATTGTGTTATCGTTAGCCGCTCAACTCCTGATCTACATTTTGCGTTAAATAAAGAAGATCTAAACTTAGCACGCTCCTCTTTGGTTTTTGTTTTAGGCATCATCGAGTGTCTATAAATAAAACCATCATTCTTCAAAAAGAATCAGTTGCAAGCCAAACGTGGAGCTAAAAACAGAACATAGTTAAATGTATTTGTGGCTATATTTCACTGGTATGCTTCTGACTGTAATCTAGCACCATATATAAAAGCACAACCATTAAATCAATACTATGCAATGGCTCCGCTTGAATTATACAGAGCTCAGCTGCACATGTCAGACAAAGGGTTAAGCCATACACGTGCAAACGGCCTGAAGCACAAAACAGAGACGGCGTGACACATGTACAGTCATTCTAACCGGTCAAAGAGACTCGTTACAGTAACAAGGCCACAGGCGATTGCATATTTATGCCTTTGAGAATTACTCAGCATGCAAAGCGTGAGCAACAAAGTACCTGAGCAGTCAAGATGGACAAAAACACTTCTAATCAGCATTTCTGAATGACCATGTGACATTTTAATAGAGTAACAAATGCTAAAAAATAAATTAGATATTATTTAACTAGAAAACAACTTTTCATATTGTAATAATAGTTCAAAATATTACTATTTTCACTGCATTTTTGATCAAATAAATGCAGCTAGGTGAGCATAAAAGGCTTCTTTTATCATTACTCCTGCCACATGACCTTTCAGAAATCATTTTAATATTTTGATTTGCTTTTAAAAAACATTTGTTATAGGGCTGTCAAACGATCACATCCAAAATAAAAGTTTGTTTACATACTATATATGTGTGTTTACTCTGCATATTTATTATGTACATATAAATACACACACACACACACATATATATTTTTTTTAAATATATGTATATATATATATATATATATATTTTTTTTTATATATATTTATGTATGTATATATATATATATATATATATATATATATATTTAGACCTGTATACAATTTAGATTATAAATAAATATAAATATTTTAATATTTTAAATATAAATCAAAAAATATTTTTCCTTAATATATATATACATGCATGTGTGTGTATTTATATATACATAATAAATATACACAGTAGACAGACATATAGAATGTAAACATAAACTTTTATTTTGGATGCGATTAATTGCGATTAATCGTTTGACAGCACTAGTTATTACTATGTTGAAAACAGCTGAGTAGATTTTTTTTCAGCTTCCTTTGATGAATAGAAAGTTCAGAAGAACAGCATTCAACTAAAATAGAAAAACATTATGAAGTCTTTATCATCATTTTTGATCAATTTAAAAGCCTAACCCCTTTTTATTTCAAATAAACACTGATCTTTTTATTGGTTAAATATATCAGTTTTATTTTTATTCATGCGTTGATGTGATATCAGCTTACTCAAAAAGTCTTATTTACTATCTTTCAAGCCAGCCAAAGAAAGAACAAAAGAAATGGCATGTCCATAAACCTCTAATAGCATTACATGCTCATCCGAGAAAACCAAATACAAAGTACATTTGCCAGTTTATTGTTTTCCTTTTATCATCATGGCCCAGGTTTTGAGTCCTAGACTCTGTGTTTTGCTGAATAATAGATGGATTTTTGGCCGAGATACAACTATTGAGGGTGCAAAATAGTCTAAATATTGAGAGAATTGCCTTTAAAGTTTCCGAATGAAGTTCTCAGCCATGCATATTACTGATCAAAAATTGTTTTTTATATTTACGGTAAGAAATTTACCAGATATATTCATGGAACATGATCTTTACTTAATATCCTAATGATTTTTGGCATAAAAGAAAAATCTATAATTTTTTTCGGCTATTGCTACAAATATACCAGTGCTACTTAAGACACATTTATCAGTCTTTGCTATTTCTGTGAAATATAATAATGCAAAAAACAATAATGCAATATTTATTTAACGCTGACAGTACTCCAACACATGAGCTGCTCATTTGTTCTTTCAGTGTCCTTTGTGTTTCCAATGCTGTGATGCCACGAGATGCCTCAGGAGGCCTAAGCATCAGCATCTTCCACTGAAATGTGCTGTTTTGGTTCATTAGATCACCTTTAAATGACTGGAATTAACTTCACAGCGCTTTCAGACCACCCAGAGTCTAACTATAACACTCGGAAGGAGAGTAAAAGAGAAAAACATAAACATGGTTCGAAGAGCAGCGCGTCTCCAATGGCAACGGGAGGAGAGAGCATCCTTGTGACACACGGAATCGGAACATGAGATGAAAAATACACACCTGTTTACTGTCAGAGCTCATTCGGACCCGTGTGTTGAGAACATCATGAGCGGCCTGAGTGCCTCCGTCCATTCGGTAGACTAACCGGACCGGTACCGTGTTCTCTCTCCCGAGGAACCTGGCGTCATCACGCCGAGCCCTTGTTTTTACCAAGGCGTCTCCTAGAATAACAAAAACACGGGGGGTATTTTGTAACACCTTCTCGGGTTAGATATATGCATTCTGTTTAGAAACGACAGATGGTGATAAATCACGGCTCGGGTTTGCCGTTGCATACATATTATAAGTGTTTACATCACCTGAAACGAATGCGGTGGAAGTATTATGACTTAAAAAAAATGCCATAGGCGATTTATTTTGTTTCGTTAGCCATCAGATATTAAAAATGCACCCTTACCGTAATGAGGCACCGAGATGCTGGTATGTATCACAGAGCTCATCACCGCTACAAAGAGGCACAGAAAGGAAATCCCGACACGGAGAGGCATCATTCCCGCATCCATTCGGTTCAGAAAATCGCGGTTAATCATATGCATCTCAAATTATACGATGCACGAGTTAAATCCCAAGTTAAACCCAATTTCGTTGTCTCTCAGGAAGGCGCGCACGCATCCTCTTGCGCGCTGTCTGCCATCAGTGACGCCCGAGCAGCCTCTGCATCGAGACGCGGGGTTGCGCAAGCGGCGGGCGGCGGATGACTGGTCGAAGGCGGGTGCGTTCTGGAAAACTAAAATCGGGAGCTTTTTTTCTCCGCCGAGCGGAAGCCACCACCTCCTCCTCAGCAAGACATCAATAATATCCAGCCGACTCACTGCAGAAACGCCTCATAAATATACATGAGCGAGCCACACGCGGGATGACGGGTATTGTAGTGTGCGCGCAAACGAGCGGAGACGCGAGCGCGCTCCACCTGCTGTCACCTTCTGCACCAAACAGAACTGATCCAGCGTGGAGCAGAAGAGCAGTGAAACACAGTGGTTAATATGGAAATGTATTACAAAGTAGCACTAAATGACAAAATAAAACAAACTGCTATAAAGAAGCCAAAACCAATCAACCTTTTTTAATGCAGAAGTAAGCCTATGGGTGTTAATTTAGTTAATTTAGTTTTAGTTTTAATTCTTTTGACTAAAATGCCATTTAGTTTTAGTCATATGAATTGTTTTTAGTTTTAGTTGACTAAATATCATACGATTTTTGTTGACAAAATCTACAGTAGGTCGGCTAAAATTTAATGGGTTTAATTTAGTGCTGTCAAACGATTTATTTTGGATGCGATTAAAGTTTGTTTACATAGGCTACTATATATTTGTGTTCTGTGTATATTTATGATGTATATATAAACACACATGTATATATTAAGGAAAAATATTTTAGATTTATATAAATTGTAGACAGGTTTAAATATATATACATATAAATATTTTGTTTTAATAAATACATGCATGTGTGTGTATTTATATGTACATAATAAATATACAAAGTAAACACAAATTTAGTATGTAAACAAACTTTTATTTTGGATGCGATTAATCACGATTAATCGTTTGACAGCCCTAGTTTAATTACAGTGCAATGCATTTATTAAGCATTTCTCTAAAATTTGCAAACTCATTATATAGGTTTGATATTAAGGTTTTATCATGATAAACACAATTTAAAACTTAAATCTGCGGTGATACACAACATGCCTTAATATTAAAATTAAATAAAACCACTTCTCATAAAGAACATGGTCTTCTTTTGAATGTAATCCCAATGGTTATATCGGCTAATGATGCATTCTTTATAGTCACTTGTTTACCATATTCCTCATTCTTTCAGACAGACATGTTTATTTCTAGAAATGAATTTAGATTAATCTTTAGGGCTACATAAGTGATTCAGTCAAGAGCAGTGAGTGGTTTTCTGTCTTTTCTTTTGTTGCTTGATTAACATCAGTGACGCAGACAATAGCAGCTAAATGTGGCTGCTATCCCTTTAAAACCCAATGCAATACACTTTCTCTCTACTGTTTACATTCATTTAAGACGTAATTGGCTGTGTTTACGTGAATTCTCAAACCGAATTGAGTTCTCTTTTGCGTCGTCAAATTTATCCATATGTCTGCACTTCTCCCACATATTGACATTTTTGAACGTTTTATCAGACGTGCAGCAAGTGTATTTTAGCTTGTGTCCCACCGGTTTGTACGCATCTAACCTACCACGCAACAGATTTTTCTGAATGAATCTCTTTCCAAATTGTCCCACCCTAACATTTTCTTCTCATTTTTTTTCGTTGACGAAAATTGCCAGTAGATTTTTGTCAGTTTTGTGTCATTCAAAAGTATTTTTTTTGTTATCGTTTCCTTTTCGTCTGTGAAAAAAAATGTAGTTGACAAAAAATTATTCATCAACGAAATTAACACTGGGTGAGACTTCAGGTTTATTAACCGCTATAGGGAAATAATGAGAAGAATAACAACGTGCAATAAACCGTAAACTGTTTGCACTAAAAACCAGTGTTCATAACTAAGATCATATTTTAAAATAATACGGTAAGACACACCAATTTGCAATATAAAGCTGCAAAACCAGCTGTTTTGTACAGCTAAAAATAACTGGACATTGATGAGACCGGAAACCAGACTCATAAAATTTACAAATGGCCATGCCAATTCTTACAGGAAGAAAAAGGTGGATAACATCATTAATTTATGAACAGAGACAGGTAGATTGCTTAGAAATTGTAGCCTGTTACTGATTTTAAATTATGTGACAAAAATTGCAGTTCATAATGTAAGGGTAATCTAATCAGATTTCATTTAGATGACTTTTGACCTAAATTGTTTATCAGATTGATTAACAAAATAATTTAACTCTAGACATAAAAATACAAAGAGTAACTAGATAAAAAAAGTTTGTCAAGGAAATAAAGCTGGACCAGCTTTCTGTATGACACTGTATGATTTTGAGATCCATATTTTCACACTGAGGAAAACTGAGGGACTCATATGCAACTATTACAGAAGGTTCAAACACTCACTGATGCTCCAGAAGGAAAAAACATGCATTAAGAGCCTTTTTGAAATTTGAAGATCATGGTAAATTTAACCAATTTTGTCTTCTTGGAAACATGCAAGTATCTTCTGTAGATTCTGAAGGGCACTGCTAAATGAAAAAATATGATATTTAGGCAAAATGAGCAAAATGTACACATTTCCATTCTGTTCAAAAGTTTTCACCCCCAGCTCTTAATGTATGTTTTTCCTTTTGGAGCATCAGTGAGTGTTTGATCCTTCTGTAATAGTTGCATATGAGTCCCTCAGTTGTCCTCAGTGTGAAAAGATGGATCTCAAAATCATACATTCATTGTTGGAAAGGGTTCAAATACACAAAAATGCTGGAAAACCAAAGAATTTGTGGGAGCTGAAGGATTTTTCTGAAGAACAGCACAGTTTAACTGTTCAGGACAAACAAGAGACTCATGAACAACTATCACTAAACAAAAAAACAGCTGTGGATCATTCAGGAAACAACACAGCATTAAGAATCAAGGGTATGTAAACTTTTGAACAGGGTCATTTTTATAAATTCAACTATTGTTTTCTTGTGGACTATAAGTAAATGTCATTCTCAAAATCTCACTCACCCCTAGTTTCAAAATATATTTAAAACTTCTTATTCTAACAAAAGGTCTTAAAAGTTGTTTTCATTGCACATTTCGAAGCAAAAAGCGCATTTTGTTCAGGTGATCAGCTCGTGATCCGGTGTCCAAGTCAATTCACTGACTCTTTTCGGACTTAAGTTTACTTGTAACTCTAAAAGTGCATTAGATAGAAGAATTTAACTATAAATATCCAAATTTGTAATTTTGATGTCTTCATTTGTCTTTTTTTTTTTTAAATATCACATCACAATAAATATCGTATTGTGGACTTCATATCGTCAGACTTTGATATCGTTACATTCCTACTGATTACACGTATTTTAAAATGTAATTAAAGAATAAGATGGATAACCGATACAGATACAAAAAGAAAGAAAAAAACAATAATTAAACCATTGTAAAAAAATATTTGCAATTTAATACAACCAAAAAATAATTGCAAGAGAATCTCATGCCGTTATATCATTCAATTACATCCAATTTACATATGGTGCGTCGCCACTCATTTTTTCTTGTATAAAGAGTCGATATGTATTTTTAGTCTGTAAGTTCTCTTTTAAAGCCTGTATGATGAGAACACAATTTTCCATCATACTAAAGAAAGGAAATGGATTTATTAATATATATTATTTGGCATAGTAATAACTTTTACAACACATACATGTGTTGAATTCCTTTACTCATCTTAAAAACCCATGAAGTCTTCATCTATGTGGTCACTGGACTGAAAGAGCTGCCACAGCTCCAGGAGAGAAGCAGGTGGGTTTTCACACTCCTGTACAGGTTTAACAGGTGAAAAAGAGCTCAATGATTCTCTTTCTTTAACGGATTCGATGTGCAAGGCTGGTGCTTGCCTTCTTCGCCTGGATCTGACGTTCCGAACCTTTCGTTGCAGTGAATTAGTAGGGGTGTCAAGGTCAGGTTCAGGTTCTGTGTTGGCTAAAGGCAAAAGAGCTGAATTTTCGACTTGATTTTCTAGCATGCTTTGCGAATAAACTTCACAGCAGTTAGTCCTAAAGCACTCAATTCCTGTGAACGATTCTCGGTTTCTTTCACCGAGCTGTTGAGCTGTGCGCATGTCAGGGTTTGTCCTGCATTCAAGCGCGTATAAGTCACAATTCTGCTCTCTGCTGAGAAAAGATGCACCTTCAGATTTCCGCGAATTAAATTCCCACTCAAAGGATCCACGCTTAGATCGGGACTTCTCCGGAACGTCGGATTGGTCAAAGAAGCTGTCCCTGTTGCTCCGAGGGAGTTCACACTGGCCCCTGCTGCGTTTGCGAACCGCCAGAGGTTTTTCTCCGGTCTGTTCTGAGAGAGCTAGCTTTGCTGTGGAGCTCCAAAGCAAAGACTCCTCGCTTTCCTGTTTCCAACCACCATTTGCAGATCCCACATCTTCATTTAGTACCAACATGGCTCCAGGACACAAAACAGGGGCTGATGTACTGCATTTCACCCTATGGCAGAGAGACATTGACAGTGTTATAAGGCCAGTAGGATATTAGGGATGTCAGGATAGCAAAACTGTTGTAGTCACATGACGATTTAAAACAATAGGTCTGCCAGACTAAAAGTGTAGATTCTAATTTATTTTTAAACTTCTTATTCTAACATAAAACAGGGTTCCCACTCCAAGCCAAATGTCAAATTCCCTGACTTTTACTGACTAAAAAAACTGAATTTCCATGACCTATAATGAACGGATCCATCCATTTGCAAGCTTTATTTACTTGCTTACAGACATTTTTAGTACAAAACTTTGGAACCCCATTTCTGCCACCAAATAAAAAAATGATAAAGTCAAAACTCGCAATTCTGTCTTTTTTCTTGCAATTGAGAGTTTGTATCTTGCAAGAATTGTGAGATATAAACTCATTTCTGAGGAGAAAAAATACTGATGTTCACAGAATTGCGAGTTTATAATCACAATTCTGACTTAACTCTCAATTGTGAGCTTATATCATGCAATTCTGATTTTATAACTCGCAATTGCGACTTTTTAAATCTCACAATTCTGACTTTATTTCTCACAATTGCAAGTTTATATCACACAATTGTGCCTATATTTCTCAGAATTGTGAGTTTATAGCACGCAATTCTGAGAAAAAAAGTCAGAATTGTGAGATAGGGTTCCCACTCTAAGCCAAATGTCAAATTCCCTGACTTCTCCATGACTTTCACTGACTAAAAAGCTGAATTTCCATGACCTATAATGAACGGATCGATCCATTTGCAAGCTTTACTTTTTTTTTTAAGATTTACTTGTTTACAGAAGTTTGTAGTACAAAATTTGGAAGCCTGTTTCTGCCGCTAAATAAAATAAAAAAAAGATAAAGATGAAACTCACAATTCTGACCTTTTTTCTTGCAATTGTGAGTTTGTATCTTGCAACTCTGAATTTTTTCTCAGAATTGTGAGATATAAACTCATTTCTGAGGAGAAAAAATAATGATGTTCACAGAAAAGTTTATAATCACAATTCTGACTTAAATCTCAATTGCGAGTTTATATCATGCTATTTATTCTGATTTTATAACTTGCAATTGAATAAAATTTTCGCAATTTTATAATCTACCTCTTAAAGCCAGACACTGCTGACAGTCTAGTCTTCCTGACAAAAGTTTGACAAATTGTGTGCAATTTCTAGTTGTCTATTACATTTTTGCCATATCGCACAGCCCTAGTTCAGTCCCCTTTAAAATTCAGGTTTAGTTTTCTTAGGTACGAACATGGGTTGGAGCTCTTCATTATGAACTCTCAAAGTGCATTAGTTAGAATAATTTAACTTTCAAGTGTACAAAGTTTAAATTTTTTCCAAATTCATGTGTCTTTTTATTTATTATTTTTTTAAATATCGCAACAAGTATCGCATTATGGACCATCGTGAGATTTTGATATTGTTGCATCCCTAAAAAAATTTTATGACGTTTGTACCTTCTGCAGGACGTGCCAACATTCATAAGGTCACAGGTCAGTCCCGCAGTGACTCGATCCACGACTGCGTACTCCTCACTTTTAGAGAAAGCCTGATGCTGTTTGCTCTCCAGGTGCTGGTGGTCAGAAGGTCAGAACAGGTGAGTCCATGTATAATTACTCAGTCTTTTTTTTTTTTTTTTCAGATGAGAAATAGCATATGCAAAGTGTTTTTTTAAACTTGGCTGACTTTCCAACACGTACCGCCTTTAAGTTGTCAAATTTGACCTCACAGCATTCACAGTACCCTCCTTTTCGCTTTTCTCTCCCTTCATGTCCTCTGCGCCTCTCTTTCTTTCCTCGAGCTCCTCGTTCCCCTCCGGACCTGAGGCAAAACATGGATTCTCATTCACACCACAGGAAAAATTCTCAAAAATGCACTTCAAAGAGATATTACTGATTCTCATTGTACCTTTGTTCTTTCTGTCTCTTCTTTGGATCATCCTTTCCATGTTCATCCACCAGGAATGGACTGCAGGGTGGAAGAGACCGGAGGTTGCACACAGGCATGCTGGACAGGGGAAGGCAGATGGGACGATAATGCCTGCAAAAAGACCAGAAAACTGCGTAAGTAATATGAAAGTTACAACAAGAAAACCGACAAAGCAAAACGCACCTGCTTGAGTCTTCTACTTTCACAAATGGCCGACGAATTCTTCCAGCTAGAAATAAAAAAACATTTGAACAAAATCAACTAAAGATGGCTTTATCATCCACTAACATTTTTCACCTGGAAGATTCAACAAATTAAAACTCTTTACTATCTACTTACCATTGTGTCTGTGATGTGCATTTTTCTCTGCGTGCTGAATGCTGGCCTAAAAATGAAGAGTGATAAACTAAATATATACAGAAATAACAGGATTATATGCAGCCCTACACACAATCTTCTGCAGCTCCACAGATTTTTCTTTATTAGTCTTTACAACAGTAAAAAAATAAAACTTTATGCACCTTTTTCTTTCTTTAAGAGTAGATGGCCATTTGTAAATTTTATGGGCCTGGCTTCCAGTCTCATCTGCATCCAGCTATTTTTAGGTGTACAAAACAGCTTGTTTTGCCACTTGATATCGCAAATCAGTGTCTTCCCATATTATTTTCATGTATTATCTTAATTATGAACACACTGCTTTGTAGTGCAAACAGTTTTACCATTTAGCACACAGTGTTATACTTCTTGTTAGGGCTGTCAAGCGATTAATCGCATCCAAAATAAAAGTTTGTGTTTACATACTATACGTGTTTACACTCTGTATATTTATCATGTACATATAAATACACACACATACATATGTATATATATATATATATATATATATATATATATATGTATATTTGCACCTGTATACAATTTAGATTATAAATAAATATAAATATTTTAGATTTAAATCTAAAATATTTTGCCTTAATATATACATGCATGTGTGTGTATTTATATATATATATACATAATAAATATACACAGTACACAGACATATAGTATGTAAACAAACTTATTTTGGATGCGATTAATCATGATTAATCGCTTGACAGCACTACTTCTTGTTATTTCCCTATAGCAGCTAATGAACCAGAAGTCTCACCTATAGGCTTACTTCCGCATTAAAAAAAGGTATATTGAGAAAAGTGGTTAAACAATAATTTTTTTTTTAATGGTTCATTTTTTAACTTGTACATTTGTTTTTTTTTTCAGTAAAATGCACTAGGAAAGTGTAAAAAGATAACATAAAACTACTCACAGCTCCTTTCACCACTGGATTAGCTGCGTTCACTGCAATGATTTTTGATTTCTTCTTTTCAACGTACGAAATAACATCTGTTTGGAAGTCAAGCATGAAAGGTCATGTAACACTGAAGGCACATCTCACTTCTCTAACAATATAAGTATTAATAATGATGATGATAAAGACAATACCATCAACATGCAGAACTTTGACCCCCCATTCGACAGCATTTGCCAAGATTCCATTCATCTGAACACGTTCCTAAAACAGAGCAGGAAACCAGAGCACTGATAAACCACTCAAGCCTGCTGCGAGGTGTTTATTCACAAACAAACAAGGCATGATAAAGATTGACTAACCTGTTCCTTAACGACTTTCTCCACAAGCGATTTGCCTCGACTTACAGCCGCCTGAGAAAATCCAGCACAAGACAAACGTGTGAGTGTTCTTCCCAAAAACATTCAAACATTTTGGATGTGTAACACTTTTTTTTTTTCTAAAGAAATGAATACTCTATTTTAAAGTATAGTTTATTAACAAAAACAGATGACACATTTGGCCTTAAAAAAAAAATACAACTTATTAAAATAAATTAAAAACAAAGTTGTGACAAAAGGCAGCAAATGAGAGTAAATGTGCAAAATGAAAACATAAAACTCTTGTAAACATAATTACATTTTTTTCTTTTCCAGAAAGACCAGTCTGTCTACATCATCTGGCTTTAAGAGGTAGATTAAATGTGCAAAATGTAAACAACTAGAAATTGCACACAATTTGTCAAACTTTTACTTTTTTTTTTGTCAGGAAGACTAGACAATCAGCAGTGTTTGGCTTTAAGAGGTAGATTAAATGTGCAAAATGTAAACATAAATATATTCAACTTTTAAACAACATATTTTACAGATCGTTTTAATCTGCACCTTGTCACTTTTAAAAATGGTCAAGCCACTTCCATATAACTGAATTCATGCTACTTTTGTCCACAATTTCATTATTTTTGAATAACTTGAGGTTAGTTTCACTTTTGTTGCTGCTTCCACTCATTTTTGTTGTCCTTGTGTCGAGTTTGCTTTGCAAGTAGGAAACTGACTTTGTTCTTTGATGTGAATGTTAAAGGCTGCATGCTAATTGGCTGTCGTCGCATATTTCTGCTGTGTGATTAGCTCTTATATTATTCCATAGAGTAAAAATGCCTAGAGCTTATCGTTATCGATACATTTTATTGCGATTCGATATGATATCGTTTATTGGCACAGCCCTAATTATAAGTTTGGAACAACATGAGGGTGAGTAATTAATTTTCATTTTTGGGTGAACTATCCCTTTAAATTGACAGTAAAATTATTAGCAATGTTAAAAAAAATCTTTTTCAAATAAATGCTATGATTTTAAATTTTCAATTCATTAAAAAATAAAATAAAATATGGGTTTCCAAAAACAGAAGAACATAACTCTGACTTGATACTGAAAAAAATAAAAAAAACACTGCTGAATATCACAAATCAATATATATTATATTAATTAGACATTATTAAACAGTTCCAGTCCTCGATTTGGATTGATTGAGTCGCGTTCAAAGCCATTGTCAATTATTCTAGGAACATACACTACCAGTCAAAGGTTTTTGGACAGTAACATTTGTAATGTTTTTTAAAGATATATTTTTTACTCACCAAGCCTCCATTTAATTGATCTAAAATACAGCTAAAGCATTGATATTGTGACATATTTTTACTATTTAAAATAACTTCTTTCTGTTTGAATATATTTAAATAAATATAATGTTACAAAAAAAACAACAACATTAACAGTCAAAAGTTTTTGGACAGTAAGATTTTTAGTGTACATCTGTGGCATTACATCAATATTAATGGACCACTGTGTTTGTGTGTTGCTGCTTTTAATATTTTTAAAAATAAAAATAGGGTCGTCAAACAATTAATCAAATCCAAAATAAACGTTTATGTTTACATATTATGTGTGTGTTTACTATGTATATTTTTTTATGGACATATATACGCACACACACGTATATATTTAAAAGCATGTATATGTATACCTGAATACAATTTAGATTATAAACATATTAGATATCAATCGAAAAATGCTGTCTTTAATGTATAAATGCATGTGTGTGTATTTATATATACACATATTAAATATACACAGTGCACAGACGTATGTAAACAAACCTTTCTTTTTGATGCGATTAATCATTTGACAGCACTAATATAAATTTACAACGTCATTTTAAAGACTTTATAACGTTTTAAAAAAACTGAAGCCTGTAAATTACAATATTATTATTATTTTTTTATTTTTTTTTTACTTTTTTTTTTATTATTTGGCCCACTGCACTCCTGATTTAACACACCTGATTCAGATCATCAACTCGTTAGGAGAAAGATCCATGAACTGAACTGAGTGTGTCAGATTCAGAAAAATACAAAATGTGCAGAGCACTAGGCCACAAGGACTGGAGATGAGAACCACTGACTTAGGGAACCTAGTAATACCATCATTGGCAATGAAGTTGAGAACAACAAAAAAAAAATCATTCTGACTAACCGTTTCCGAGACTCCCTGAGAGCTGCCCCTGTGCCCATGGCTTTCCCTCCTGCTGCTGGGATGAGGAGAGCTGACGCCTGAATCCGGGCTGGGAGCAGGAGAGTCTGGCAGGAGACGCTGGGCATAACGGGCCTCGGGTTTACTGGACACAAGATACTTAATCTCCTTACTGAAGAACTTTTCCACTGTCTGATGAAGAAAACGTACAGGAGGTTACTACATCTGTGATTACTAGATGTGCACATGAACTCACCCACAGGCCATCCACAATTTAGAGGAGTTTGTTCCTTTAGGAGAACAGATTCTAGCATTCTGTGTTTTTAATCAGCAGTTTGATCATTCTGACGGCACCCATTTACTCCAGAGGACCCATTGGTGACCAAGTGATGTTATGCTAAATTTTCTCAAATCTGTTCCGATGAAGAAACAAACTCATCTTGCATCTTGAATGCACCGAGAGTGAGAACATTGATATTTTCTATATCTATCCCTTTAAGTTTCAGACTGTTATCATTTCATTCTTACCCAGAACCAGATATAAATACTAACAGACTGTATAAATAAAGCAAAAACTGCAGTCTGGTTTACATCAAGAGAAGAACAGTTGAGCTCAAAAGTTTACATCCCACTCACTGATGCTACAGAAGGAAAAACAATGCATTACAGTTTTTCTCAATTGCTTTGGCACATTTTTTGTCTTAATATTCTCTAAACTTTGAGTGCAAATGTCACAACTGTTTTCAGGAACTTCAGAACTTTATTGCATGTCAGCAAAAATGTAGTTATACACCCAAAACATTTCATTCATGCTTCAAAACCCAGTTATTGTGTCAGTAATTTGTCCAAGGCCTCCAAAATATAAAGTATTTTTGTCATTGTGTGAGCCACACTGGTCAAAATGTTTAGTTGTTTTTTCACCATGACAGTCAACCATGGAAATTAATAATTTTTTGTACAAATGTATTAAATATAAAGTGAAATCTTACTTGTACAGTTACTATACATTTCATATTTCTTGTTACCACAAATACACAAAAATAACTACAAAATAAATAACATCCATTAAAAAAATATTCTTGGTGGACATCCTGTTGCTCTTGTTGGTCAGGCCAAAGATTTATCACCACATCTGAACGGTGTTGCAATTAGAGGTCATGTGTCAATTTAGCAGACATTACAAACAACGTCATTGTCAGATATCTATGGAATATACATGAGTGTATACCAATTTTTCATAATTGAATGGATCGTTTTGAATGTGATGGCTTACACAATAAAACATGATTGGGGAGGAGAATACAGAAGATAGTTACATGTTTCCCAAAAGACTAAATAAGTTAAATTTACCCTGATCACCGGCTCTTAATGCATGCTTTTTCCTTCTGGAGCATCAGTGAGTGTTTAAACCCTCCGTAATAGTTGCATATGAGTCCCTCAGTTGTCCTCAGTGTGAAAAGATGGATCTCAGAAACATAGAGTCATTGTTGGAAATGATGCACAAAAATGCTAGAAAACCAAAGAATTTGTGGGACTTTAAAGATTTTACTGAAGAAAAGCAGGCACTTTAACTGCTCAGGACAAACAAGGGGCTCATTAACAACATCACTAAACAAAAAAACACAGCTTTGGATCATTCAGGTAACAACACAGTATTACAATCAAGGGGATGTAAACTTTTGAACGGAGTCATTTTTATAAATTCTTAAATATAGTCTTTTACATTAAATATCTTATTCAGGTCAGTACTAAATAAACAACATGCATTTTGTACGATCCTTCATATTTTGGTCAAATAATGAACATTTTGCAGATTCTGAAAGGAGAGTAAACTTTTGACCTCAACTGTAAACATATGGACTATACATAAACTCACTTTAAATTTTTAAAGAGACAGCCCTCTAGTTTTACTAATTTAAAGGGCATTCTCTTCCTGCATGTAAAAAGATTTATGTTGCAACAACATAACGATGCCTCAACGATGATGCATTATATTTAATACAATAAATAATGTAAACTTACACCACCAAGTGTTTTGATGTCATTTTCCAAGAGCTGTGTTTTCATATTCCATGGCAGATCCAAATAAAATATTCTCCCTTTAAAAGGTTTGTTCTGAAGAGCATCACAAGTGGGTTTAACTTTGCTTTTAGATGATGTGCTATTACGTCCGTCCAGTTTTGAGTCTGTGAAGATCAATATAGCATAGTCAAACTGTTATAAACAATATAAGTTAAATACATAACGTTATATAGCGGATACACGAACAGCACACGCAAGGAAGTTTTCATTTCCTTATTTTCAAAGAATATTTTTTTTAACAAAAAACAGCTAATTACAGTGTTAATCAAACTAAAGTGACATAAAAAGCAAAGTACCTCTGTCCTTGCATCTGGAGAAAGAGTCGTGCTTCATCATGGAGCTTTTACTGTAAGTTAGTTCTAACGGTTACAGCCCTAAACTTGGCTAAACCTGCTAGTTATACCGCTAAAACATAGCAGCATTACTTATAAGTGTTACTTGATTTAAAACATTGAACTAAAAACACAACACTGCGATAAATGTCTCTAACTGTTTGTAAATATCTTCAAAACAAACACTCGACGCAACCCGTTTCCATTTTCCCGCTCGAGACTCTCCACTCCCACAAAACCTGCTGTAATCTTGAACTTCGCGAAGGGAGATTCGACGTTTTGCGTTTTGACGTTTCAAAAACGACGCCGCGAAGCGCTGACATTTGAACGTCAATTACACCAATATAAACAACTTGAATTTTATGTGGAATATAAATAATAAAACTAATGTAGACAACATAAAATATGTATTTGACACTGTCACGTCCACGAGTGTTCTATTGTGACCAATGGCGAAATTTAAATATCCGGAAGTTGCGAATCTGCTGTTACGAAAGACGCTGCTAGATAAACACACGTCATATGGCAAGCCGGAGTAGCATTAAAAACTCCTTGCCGTGCTAGTCATACATCAAGTCAGAATTCCAATTCCAGATATCTATTCTGCAATTTTTGACTCGTACAATATGATTATGGCTAGTCATAATATGCATTGAAGATATCTACAATGTTAACTTGTCTAATCGCAATATACATTAGATATCTAGAATGCTTTTATGACTAGTCATATTCTTCCTTTGGAAAATATTTTCAGATATCTACAAATGAGTTTTGACTAGTAGAAACTGTAAATAAAGATATCTACAAATTAATTTTTACTAGGCAGATTTCTAATTAGAGATATCTCAAATTACATTTTACTAGTGATAATTAAATTAGAGATGTCTCTAATTGAGCTTGCCACTAGTGCAAATTATAATTCAAGATATATAACAGGTTTTTTGACTAGTCATCATCAATTTGGAGATATCGTTAATTAATCATTTTTAAAGATATATATATATATATATATATATATATATATATATATTAGGGCTGTTAAGCGATTAAATTTTTTAATCTAATGAATTACATGATGTGGCGATTAATTAATCTAATTAATCGCAAATCAAATTTGGCTGAAAAATTACTCCCAAAAGATAATTTAAAGTGATTGTTGTGTAAAACGTCAAACAGACATTGCAAAAAAGTAAATATTTAGTTTATAAAATGAATTACATATGCTCTTTTGTACCATGAGGGTGAGTAAATGATTGTCATTTTTGGGTGGGTGAACTATACCTTTAATAACGTATTTCATTCATTTTATTAATATTACTTTGGAAATATGAAATTATTTCTTAATGAAATGATACTCTAAATAATAAAATAAAACTGCCAGTTGGTGGTGGTAAATTCATTTGATTCATTCAAATGGCTGATTCATCAGCATTAGATCGATCGGATTGTAACATCAAAGTACAGCAAGAGCTATAGAAAACGGCTTTCACAACCAAAAGCTGGCCGCTGGATTTAGTGCAGCCCTTCAGATACAAAGCAAACTTTTAACTCTAAGCGCGACTTGCGCATCAGCGCTGATTTAATAATTTTAACTCGTTATTTTTCACCGTAATTAATTAATCTAATTAACGCTTTAAATTACCAGCCCTAATATATATATATATATAAAATACATTTGGAGAGGTCTTTAAGTCATTTATTACTAGTCGAATTACAGTTGTAGATATAGAGTTTTGACTAGGTAAAACTTAGGCCCCGTCCACACGAAGACGCGTTTCGCTATATACGCATAAATTGTTTACCGTATAGGCGTTTCATCCACACGAATCCGGTGTTTTCGAAGAGTGAAACCGATCATTTTTGAAAACGGGTCCCAGGGTGGATAAATTTGAAAACGCCGTTTTCGCGTTTTCGTGTGGACGGCGAATCCGTATATTTTCTGAAACGATGACGTCATCAGCCCGGGTCTCGCCCCTAGTCAGACACCGCTACGTTACATTTCATTTACATTTACATTTAGTCATTTGGCAGACGCTTTTATCCAAAGCGACTTTATCCAAAGGCTACGTCACATAACATCGACAACAACAATGTCGGACTACGTGCCTGTGTTCGTGCTGCAGAACCTACTGAGCTCATTAGCTTTATTAAAGCAAAATCTTCTGTTTCTTTGCTACTACGGTGAGCAACAAAAGATTGTGGACAACAATGTATTCTTGCCGCATTCGCCATGTTGTGTGTTCGTTTGTATTCAGCGCACAATGTTTACGCGCATGCTCCAAGTCTTCTTCTCCGCTTTTTGTGTATCTCTGTGGCAGAATTACAGCGCCACATATTGGTCTGGCATGTGTACTACATCGTTTTCAGTCGGTTTCAGTGATTCCGTGTGTACGCAGATATTTCCTGAAACGACTCTGTGTTTACGGAATTTTTTTTAAAGCTAGGCAAAAAAAAAGATCGGATAGGGAGAAACCTGGCTTCGTGTGGACGTAGCCTTAATTAGAGATATCTTGAATTGGAATTCTTCCTAGTCAAAACTCATTTCAAGATATCTTTAATTTAGTCAAAATATATTTACAGATATCTCAAATCCGATTTCTAACTAGTGCAATTATAATTGTCATTCTGATTAGGCGAATTATAATTATCACTCGTCAAAATACAATTGTTCCTATCTTTAAATATATATAGGGATAGTCAGAACAAAGGTTTAAATGCTAAACCGGCTTGCCATACACGTCATGCTGAAGAAGCGCAATGGCGCACACCAGTGCACTAATGTGAAACTCCTAATGCCTCATGTGAATTCATTAATATCTTCGGACTGCACCGATGACATTGCTTTTTTCTCTCGCCGTTACATAGTCTTGGCTGCTTACGTCATTTGGAAATTCAGTTGTAATGATAACCGATAAAGGTCAATGAAATAAACGCTGTTTATATGTTCGGATCTACTAGGAACAAGGTGTGCGCTTGTTCACCAGGGTACATTTTTTGGCACATGACAGTCACTCAGTAAAGAGTGTGGTTGATGAGTTTGCACATACAGATTCATCTGAACTTTCTCTACATCGCAGGCTTGGAGATGAGCTCTCAGAAAAGTTCCTCAGTCCAAACAGGGGACATTACACCCGTCCAGCAGATGATTGCATCTTGCTCTGGGGCAATTATTACATCACTGCTTGGTAAGAGAATGTGGATTTTTTTCGTTTTTAGTATAATGATAAATATATTAACCTGTCCCCTTTAAAATGCAACGAGGGTCAAGTTTAAGTCATTTAAATATAACTTGTATACACATATAAATAGAAATAAACATGAAATATATACAAATAATGTAATTTGTGACACAACCTGTATGTGGGGTGGTCACAATGATATAGTTACATCTAGGGTTTTTTTTAAACACAAACCAAGTTACGTATTTTATGAATGTCAATAAATTTAGATTCAATGACAATTGTGACCCTGGACCGCAAAACCAGTCTTAAGTGTCATTTTTTTGACCTAATGATATCCTAATGAATTTTGGCATAAAAGAAAAATCAATAATTTTGACCCATACAATGTATTTTTGGCTATTGCTACATATTTGGTTGAGATACAACTATTTGAAAATCTGGAATCTGAGGGTGCTAAAAAATATTGAGAAAATGGCCTTTAAACTTGTCCAAATTAAGTTCTTAGCAATGCATATTACTTATAAAAAATTAAGTTTTGATATATTTACAGTAGGAAATTTACAAAATATCTTCATGGAACATGATCTTTACTTAATATCCTAATGATTTTTGGCATAAAAGAAAAATCAATAATTTTGACCCATACAATGTATTTTTGGCTATTGCTACAAATATACCCCAGGGTCATAATTTGTCAGTTTCTATTAAGAAGTTACATAAAAATACAGTCTCATAAATCAGTTTGATTTGTGTAAAAAGCATTTGGTAAATGATAGCTTGATATTTACTTTTTTACTAAATACACATTTGAATATGATATTCAATAAAGCCAGTATGTAATTTCATATAGAAATAATACATTATGTGAATTGAAGGGTTAATTCTATGTGTTCAAATGACACTGGGCTTGTTGTGGGGAAAGACACGCATATTTTGTTTAGGTTTTTTAGTAAAGGACAGTGTCAAGGTAAAGTGAAGGTATGAATCTAATGTAGTCTGGGGTCTAATAACAGTTTATTAATAGTCTGTACCATGTCTAACATTCTTTTAAACATTTCTTAAAAGTACACAGTGTTACGGCTTGACCATTTAAATGTGTTTTGAATTGGGAGGGGGGAGTGATGACTGCTGAAAATTCACCACAGGAATAAATTATATTTTTAAATATTTTTTAAATAATAATTCTAGTAATATTACACATAGTACAGTTTTACTGTATTTTAAATCCAATAAATGCAGAAGAACCTTTTAAAAACACAAAAATGTTATAGACCTCACTTAGCAGACGACATCATCTACACTGTCAAAAGTTTTTTAACTGTAAAATTTTTACATAAGTCTCTTCTGCTCACCAAGCCTACATTTATTTGATCCAAGGTGCAGCAAAAACAGTACAATTTTGAAATATTTTAACTATTTAAAATTACTGTTTTCTATTTGAATGTGATCAAAAGGTCAATTTTCAGCATCATTAGTCCAGTCTTCAGTGTCTAATATGCAGATTTTTTTTTTTTATGGAAAATAAATACTTTTATTTAGCAAGGATGCTTTAAATTGATCGAAAGTGATGATAAAGACATTTATAATGTTACAAAAGATTTCTTTTTCCAATAAATGCCATTCTTCTGAACTTTCTATTAAAAAAATTCTACTCAACATAATAATAAATTGTTTTTTTTTTTTTTTTAAGAAGCAAATCAGAATATTAGAATGATTTCTGAAGGATCATGTGACACATTCAGTTTTGAAATTGCAGGAATAAATTACATTTAAAAATATATTGAAATAGAAAAGTTACTTTAAATAGTAAAAATATTTCACTGTTTTTGCTGTACTTTGGAACAAATAAATGCAGGCTTGGTGAGCAGAAGAGACTCCTATAAAAACATTAAATATCCTACCTATGACGGGTAGTGTATTTATTAAAATATTACAAAATAACAATAATTTAAGATGTTTTCTCTTCATGTTCACAGTAACACCTCTGGATGTGGTGAAGATCAGACTTCAAGCACAAAAGAATCCTTTTCCCAAAGGTAAGCTGTTCAAATAAAGTAGTCAAATGCTGATGCAGTTAAAAACCTCCCTCACTTATTTTTCAATAACTTGCAGGAAAATGTTTTGTGTATTGTAATGGCCTGATGGATCATATATGCGTCTGTGAGAATGGCAATTCGAAGGCATGGTACAAAACACCTGGTCATTTCTCTGGCACTTTGGTAAGATGAAATACAATTCTGAATGCAGTTTCTCTTCACCTCTCTAAATGAATAGCTCCGGTTTAACTAATTCAAGCGCTCTGTTCTTCGTTCCAGGATGCTTTTATTAAAATTATGCGCATGGAAGGAATCAGGTCTCTGTGGAGCGGCCTTCCTCCAACACTGTGAGTGTTCAGTTACAATGAGGAAAAAATTATTTGTACGTTTGCCCACTGACAAAGAAATGATCAGTCCATAATTTTAATGGTAGGTTTATTTTAAACAGTGACAGACAGAATAACAACAATAAAAATCCAGAAAAACACATCAAAAAAAGTTATACATTGCATTTTAATGAGTGAAATAAGTATTTGATCCCCTATCAGTCAAGTTTTCTGGCTCCCAGGTGTCTTTTATACAGGTAACATGCTGAGTCTAGGAGCACTCTCTTAAAGGAAGTGCTCCTAATCACAGCTTGTTACATGTATAAAAGACACCTGTCCACAGAAGCAAACAATCAGTCAGATTCAAAACTCTCCACCATGGCCAAGACCAAAGAGCTGTCCAAGGATGTCAGAGACAAGATTGTAGACCTACACAAGGTTGGAATGGGCACACAGGATATACACAGGATTTACCCAGAAAAATATTATTTTAAAATATTAAAATGATTTTAGTTGCTCTTTTTATGTCAGTTGCCCTGGAACAGTGGTACATTTATTTTGGGATTGCCTTTTTGTAAAACTATTTTGGCAAATTGTCTGTGATTTATATTGTACAAAATATTGATAGTCATTTTTTGTTTTGTTATGGGCATATGTATTATTTGGAAACATGTAATAATTTTGTTTGGTTATGGAAATATGTATTGTATTATTTACTTTGCTGAACAGCAAAGAAAAGCACAGTCATGTCTACATGATAAACCTTTTTTTTTTTTTTTTTTTTTACATGCAAATTTTTTTTTACATGCAAAAAATATTTACAAATGTAAGTTCTCCTGTGAAAAAAAAAAAAAAAATAGGAAGGAAATGGAGCATTATATTGACACTATACGATTTTTTATGAAATTAAAACAGTGAAAGTTTGTAAACGCTTTACTCTATATATATAAAACTAGTGTGTAATTGTTTATATCATGTCAAGAGTTTGCCATATTTCGTCTTGTTAAAAAAAAACTCAAGAATAAACATGGTGGACAATAGGCAGGAAGAAATTGCAATGATAGTGTTTGGAACACAGATTAGAACGATTTTGACAGAAAATTCACGGGAAAAAAAGAAAAGGGTTTGGGTGAAGTGGTGGATCCTCCATCTCTGCTGTCCACATGCTTTAGTGCTGCGCCATGACTGCGTTTGTTATGCTTCTGTCTTCTATCAGTTTGCTTTCTGATTGGATGTTATTTAGTTTCATGTGATAATCTGCGCGTTTGTCAAGATTCCCCCCGCACATCAGGATTTCTGATCATAAATATTAAACATTTAAGATTCGCGTTTGGGGCGCCTCCGACGTTCTTCCAAACTGATTCAGTCACTGTCTTAACACATCTCTCACCACAGGAAAATCTAATAATATAATCTTTCGAACCACCAAGATAATCAGACTTTACCTAGGATTATCAGAAGTGGACAATTGGCCCAAAATCTTGTTATCTTGTGGTGTGTACCCAGCTTAATCCTTTAACTCTCACTCCCATTTTTGAACATGAAGTGAAAATGCAGTATTTAAACTTATTATTTTATAATTCATGGACGAAAACATTTTGTAATATGACTTTGATATTGACATTTTCCATGGTAATGCAATGTCTGATTTTAAAACGGTTTTCAAAGGCTGAATTTTGAGATTTTATGATTTCTAAAACATGACAAACGTCAGAACTCCCATTATGAAGTAGATTTTTGAGGTGCACTCTTGTCATAAATTAATCTGTTACTTTTCCTCATTTGTAACACAAAAAAATGGTAAAATATCTATATATAAATCCAATATATATAGTTTTTCATGATTAGATTAAGATTTATTTGTAAAATAGTGAAGTAAACTTCCCACAGAGGGGACAGGTGACAATTAAGGGGTTAAATCATGTTTTGCAAAGGGGTCAAATATTATTACACTCATTAATCAATTTGTAATTTTTTTTAAAAATTAGTTTTTCTGTGTTATTCTGTTTCCCACTGTTCAAATAAACCTACCATAAGTACCATAACATAAATAAGCATGTTATTAAATATTTTTTTTCCCTCACTGAGCATATCTGCTGCATATCTCCTTGCTGGGACTCAAATAATGAAATGCATTTCCTTTTGTAGAGTGATGGCAGTGCCTGCAACCGTAATCTATTTCACATGTTACGATCAGCTATGTGCCAGTCTTAAGCTCAGGATGAGAGGCCATTCAGATTATGCGCCGCTGTTGGCTGGCGCCATCGCGAGAAGTAACGTTTAACCCTGTTGATTAAGTGTTTGACCTTTTCTCCGCTTGCTGACCTTCTGTATCAAAGTGCGCCTGGCTTCACATGAGTTTTCTGCGTTTGTCAGTGGGGTCGGCCACGGTAATCAGCCCCCTGGAGCTGATCCGCACAAAGATGCAGTCTGAGAAGCAGTCGTACCGGGAGATGAGCGCCGTGATCCGGTCAGCGCTGCAAAACGAGGGGTGGAGGTCTATGTGGAGGGGATGGGGACCCACGCTGCTCCGAGACGTCCCATTCTCAGGTGAAACATTCACAGCCTTCATTTTAAAGCACCTTGATTTATAAACACAAGACTCAAAATACAAAAACTGAAAGTTATGAATGCAAATTCTGATGGATGTCCAATCTAATTACAAAAGGTGTTATATTCTATAATTTATTTACATAAACTGTGAA
Source organism: Cirrhinus molitorella (assembly GCA_033026305.1). Taxonomy (NCBI): domain Eukaryota; kingdom Metazoa; phylum Chordata; class Actinopteri; order Cypriniformes; family Cyprinidae; genus Cirrhinus; species Cirrhinus molitorella. The sequence continues at coordinate 1,909,875 of CM065123.1, forward strand.
AACAAGGTATTCCTCATCTAGACATCTAGTTTGCGAAATGTCCAAATCCCACTGAATTTGTTTACTTTTTGAAAGAAATCAATACTTTTATTCATCAAGAATGCATTAAACTGATCAAAAGTGCAAGGAAAGATCTTTATAATGTTAAAAATTCAAATAAACACTGTTCTTTTGAACTTTCTATTCCTCAAAGATACACAGCACAGCTCTTTTCAACACTGATAATATTAAGAAATGTGTCTTGAGCAGCAAATCAGCATATTAGAATGATTTCTATAGGATCATGTGACACTGAAGAACGGTCAAAATTCAGCATTGCATCACAGAAATAAATCACATTTTAAAAATCTATTAAAACAGTAAGCAGTTGATTTAAAATGTAAAAAAAATTCACTATATTACTTATTTTTATCAAGTATATACAGAGTTATTTTAGTTTAATTTAGATAATTTTATAATAATTTAAAGTTTTTATTTTTAGATTTTCTAGTTATTCTAAATGTATATTATATACATTTCATTATAGTTTAATTTAATTTTAATTAATGTTTTAGTACTTCTGTTGTGTGTTTTTGTATTAGTTTTTGCTTTTATGCATGTCTATATAGTTTTTATTTACCTTTATTTCAATCTGAATTACTTTAGTACATCAAGTTTAACTTAAATAAAAAAGTTTGTAGACAAACTTCAAGTTAGCTTGAAAAAGCTTTGTTTAAAGGTTTTTGAAATAGTTAAGTTAATTGAATTGTTTTTTAAAAGCTAAAACCAGCTCATTAAAGCAAAAAAAAAAAAAAATAAATAAATATATATATATATATATATATATATATATATATATATATATATACAAAAATAGCTCAAATCAGTTAAATCCAGCTAAAATCATGTAATTTAGTAAAAAAAACACTAAAGCTAAAAATAAGTGAAAACCAGTTGACTTAAAAAAAAAAAGAGGCTAAAACCAGATAATTTAGTAAAAATAAAAAGTTTAAAGCCAGGTAAAACCATCTAAAATCAGCTGTTTCATCAAAAAAACAGCTGATTTAAAAGCTGATTCGGTTAAAAACCAGTTAAACCCAGCTAAAACCAGCTGATTTAACAAAAAGCTAGCTATAAACCATTTAGCAAAAAAAAAAAAAAAAACAGCTAATAACCAGTTAAGACATGAGAAATATTACTAGCAACTAGCTGAAATTATTATATATATATATATTTTTTATATTCAAGTAACAAGTGGGCAATGGTTATAGTTTATTTAATATTTTTTTTATAGTTTATTTAATATTTTTTTTTATAGTTTATTTAAAATTTTTTAGTTAGTTTTAGTTAACTGGTGAGCTCATAACTCAAACTTTTGAACAGAAGTTAACCACAAAATAGCAGAAAACAGAAAGAAACCATATTTTTTAAAGGCTCTCATATACCTTTCATACAATTCTTTGAACGTATATCGTCTTTGTGTTTCTCCTCAGCTATGTACTGGTTTAACTATGAGAAGGGTAAAGCTTGGCTTTGTCAATACTACAACTGTACACAACCGACCTTTGCCATCACATTCACAGCTGGAGCGCTGTCTGGATCAGTAAGTTTGTCATTTACATCTGTATCATCATAGGCCTCATTTACTGGTATTAAAAACATGCATAAATAGGGTTCACTCTAAGCACATTTTGAAATATTGCATTGTATTGTAAATAAAAGCATGTCCTGATATGTCAAGTACCTGTATTTTCTTGTTTTAGTTTGCATCAATTGTCACCCTGCCGTTTGATGTGGTCAAGACAAAACGACAGGTAGAACTGGGTGAACTGCAGACAATGAAATGTGAGTATCAAAACTGAGGTGAAATTGGGATTTTTAAGCTTTTGTTTTACATGTATAATCAAAGCAGTATTATTTGTGTAGTGTCCAAACAAGTCTCATCCAGCACATATCATGTGATGAAAAGAATAGTTGCTGAAAATGGAGTATCAGGACTATTTGCAGGTAAATTATGTATATTTATATAATACATACACACCATTACCCTTCTAAAATCTGGGATCATAAATCTAAAACTGTCAAATATTATTACAATCACAAAGAAATGTTTTCTATTTAAATATATTTTAATACATTTTAGTTTGGGGTCAGTAAATGTTTATTCATTCAGTTTTTTTTTAAAGAAATTAATAAATTGTTACATTAATAAAAAGTGACATAATAGATTTACATTGCTAGAAAAGATTTATAGTTTGAATAAATGTTGTTCTTGAAAGAAAAAAAATACAGGTTCAAAAAAAAAAAAAAAAACATTGGCGGCACAACTGTTTTCAAAATTGATAATTCTACTAATAATTCAGAATATCAGAATGATTTCTGAGAGATCGTGTGACACTTAAGCCTGGGAAACTGAGTAACAGCTGATGAAAAATCAGCATTGCATCACAGGAATAAATTATATTTTAAAGTATATGAAAATAAAAACCATTATTTTCTATTGTAATAACATTTTGTAATATTACAGTTTATTTTCTGTATTTTTGATACAATAAATGCAGCCTTGACTTCATTAAAAAAAAAATTGCAAGTCTTACTGACCCCAAACTTTTGAACGGTAGTGTAATTTATTTCTGTGATCAAAGCTGCATTTTTAGCATCATTACTCCAGTCTTCAGTCTCACATGATCCTTCAGAAATCATTCTAGTATAATGATTTGCTGCTCAAGAAAACATTGTTTTGTGGAAATTGTGATGCTTTTTTCAGAAATCTTTGAATATAAAGTTCCAGAGAACAGCATTTATTTGAAATGTGTTTTTTTGTAATATTATTAATGTCTTAAAGGAATTAAATGATTCCTTGGTAAATTAAATTATTATTTTCTAATACATTTGAAGCCATGATTCTCAAATCGCCACTAGATGTCTCAGCAGCACAGTCTCTTATCCTCAGGTTTTCTGCCAAGGCTGATTAAAGTGGCTCCGGCGTGTGCTATAATGATCAGCACATATGAGTTCGGAAAAGCTTTTTTCCACAAATACAACCAGCAGAAACAGAGGACGACCCGGCTGCAGCCCAGCACGTGATCTCACATAGAAAACCACTGATTAAGAACAACACTTCGTCTCAGACCTTTGTTAAGACACAGTAAATTAACCACTGGTTTCCACAAATTTTCCCAACATGCAGTTTTCTGTCTCTATCTGTTTAAAAGAGAGATAAGTTCATAGATTTGCTGTGAAACGTATCAGTATTTACATTGTCTAGTAAATATTTAAAAGTAACAGAGTTTCTTCCACTTAGGTCAAATGATAGAAAATCAAATATAGTTTAATAATTGTATTTTGATATTTATTAATTAGGAGGATGTGAAGAAACAAGCCCTTACATATAAACACTATTTTTTTTTTATTAAATTCAAACTGATTTTATTCTATTTTAATCTACCTGTTCTGCCTCCTTGACTGTTAAATTGTGGTTTAAATGTGTTTTTTTTGTCTTTTTTTTGTGTGCGAAAGGTGCCAAAAATGAGACTGATGAGAGGGTTTGAATTGTTCTGTACTTAAATCAATTATTTTTAATTGCTGAATAATATATTTCTTGATCCCATGCCTAAATTGTAAGTTTAAATATTCACAACTTTTAAAAGAATTGCACTGTATGTCCTTTTTTAAGTGCTTCAATAATGATTCAAGGATTATTTCAAATCTCTGTCTCGATTTCTTTATTAAGTCCAGAATATTGTTTTATTTTTTATAAATATTTTATACATTTTAGGGGTTCAAGCGGGCCTATTGTGATTGTTAGAATGGCCAAGGATCAGCAATCTCCATGTAAAACTGATCACGCAGACCAAACCGTAAGTCGTCAAGACTTGAAACTTTAAGGGATGTACTTACACCACCGACAACTTCGCTAAGACAAAACTGGACAAAACAAAGTTTTTGGGTATTTTTGGATTTGCAAGGAGCAATTACAGTGCCAAGCATTAGGCAAAATTTTAATTTGATTTTAGTCGAAATGGGTGAAAAATCATGAAAACAACCACTAGTAATACAATTTAATCGGTTATCACGTTTGACCACAAGGTGGCACTGTCTTAAAACATTTTGAGCACTTTCAGGTCATGGACTCAATGGTACATACAAAGTTTTGTAATGGTACACCAATGCATTCATAAAATATAGTATTTTATATCATAATACTCTTTTGTAGTCAATAGCAATTTCATGTTTCGTTCAATTACAGCGCCTCCAAGAGGCACAATTCCACCACATTTTTTATGTGTCCTTAAGAGCGTGCCCCATAAATACGTGTGTCAAATTTGGTGAAAATATCTCATTTTGTTTTGGAGTTATAGGCACTTTTATATGTGAGAAGAGAAAAAATGACCGACTGCTGCATTTTTATGGCACTTACTATCAAAATTTTGGCAATTGGGCATTGGTATTTAGCCAGCATGCTATGTATTCGAATTTCAAAAGTCATACGATTTAGTTTTTGATTTTCTATTTAATTTTATATAATTTAATTTTTAATTGTTTGACAAACATACTTTTTCAAACTCTTCCTAGACGGTTTGTCTGATTTTCACCAAAATTGGCCCAGATCATCTCGAGACTATACTGGCAAACAATTGTGGAATTCAAGTGGATTAGTCAAACCGTTCTCGAATAACACACAAACGAATTCTACGAAGAATTCTACAAACAAAGTGCAAAAATGAGGCTATATCTCTGCATTGGTTTGGTGTATTGAGCCTAAACTTGGTGGGTGTTATAAAAAGCATGACCTGAGGCTACCTGCAGTGTTTTGCCACAGTGCCACCTAGTGGTCAGGAGATATGAAAAATGCTATTTTTGCTTATAACTTTTCAATGGTTTGGCCAAAAATCACAAAACTGGTATCTTTAGATTCAGTGTAGACCAATTTTCCCATGTCAGCCATTTTGAATTTTGTAGTAAAATGCTATATTTCATGAACACATCGACATATCATTATGAAATTGGCACCATGCCCTGACAGTGCTCAAAACATTTGGAGGCAGTGCCATCTTGTGGTCAAAAGTTACAAAGATAAATGCTAATAACTTTTGTCTAGATTAGCCTATTGTAATGAAACTGGTGTTGATATACTCCTTGGGTCATGCAGAGAACATCAATACCAATTCTGCCATAATTGGTTGAACTTCCTGTCTGCCACTTTGACTTATGTTGAAAACCTTTGTCGAACTCCTCCTAGAGTATTACTCCAATTTTCACAAAATTTGACTGAAAAATTTGATTTCGTGTCAAAATACAAAATGTTTTTCATTTAACACATCAACAAATTTGCTGGAAAGATGCCAAAGTTCATCTGAGGCTGTACCTAAACCTTTGTGTGTGCCATGACCACCTCACACTGACTACGCCACATAAAATTGGTAACAGCGTCACCTATTGGTCAAAAGTAATAAATCATCCATTAACCATTAATAATGAAATTTCCAAAAATGCTAATTACTTTTGATTGCATTAGCCGATTGTAATAAAAGTGGTCTCAAAATATTCCTTGGGTCATGGCAAAAACAGATGCCAATTATGCCATAGTTGGCCGAACTTCCTGTCTGCCATTTTGATGTTGAAAACCTTCTTTTTCAAACTCCTCCTAGAGTGTTACTCAGATTTTCACCAAATTTGAATCATCATCAGACCATGCCGACAAAAAAAATCACTGATGTTGTGTCGAAATACAAATTGTTTTTCATTTAACACATCAACAAATTTGCTGGAAAGATGCCAGAGTTCATCTGAGGCTGTATCTCTGACATATTTGCACTAAACTTTGTATGTGCCATGACCACCTCACACTGACTATGCCACATAAAATTGGTAACAGCGCCACCTATTGGTCAAACGTAATAAATCATCCATTAACCATTAATAATGAAATTTCCAAAAATGCTAATTACTTTTGATTGCATCAGCCTATTGTACTAAAAATGGTCTCAAAATATTCCTTTTTGCCAAAAACATAGATGCCAATTATGCCATAGTTGGCCGAACTTCCTGTCCGCTCTTTTGATTTATGTTGAAAACCTACTTTTTCGAGCTCCTTCACGACCGTTTGTCAGATTTTCACAAAAATCGAGTTGGATTATCTTCAGACTATGCTGACAAAAATGATGGATTTCATGTCAATAGTTGAACAAAAGTGAGGCATGATGCCAAAATGATTCTAAGGCTGTATCTCTGCAAAGCTTTGACATATTGTCACCTCACATGAACACACCACATCAGTCTTCTAACAGCAACACCTACTGGTCAACAGTGATAAATCTTTCAATCATATTAATGGTATAATATGATTAATAAATATAAATATGTCTTTAATTGCTTATTGATGCAGTTGGTCTGATGCTGGCAAGAATTATCTCTCCTTCTTTGTGCTTGGCACCGTAATTGCTGCTTTCAAATTAATTAGATTTAGTCATGTTGTTTGAACCATGAGCGCATAAATCTTATGCAATGTGCAAAATTGTAATCTATTTACTTTTCATTTCCAGTGTGATGAAAGAATCAGAATTAATTTCAGCAATCTGTGTACATTCCGTTTTTGCAATTAATTTGTATTTATAACTGAACATCGAACACCAAATTAAGCATGCAACTTTAAGCATGAATCTAAATAACTGCCTAATACATATGCAGCATTCTGTAAGCTAGTATTACACTGCAAACAGGCAATGAGACCAAATCCAAGTTTGGATTTACATTTAATTTATTGAAAAAAACATGATCATAGATGAGGACATAAAGTGAAATTTGAACATATTGAGGCTAAATTATAATTAGCTGAATATATGATATTCATCTCAGTGCGCCCTCATTATCTTCACCCCTGTTTATTTCTGTCACAGTGCAACAGGAAATTAAAGAAACAACAGCTCAAATCACAAAAACGGATTTTAAAGAATTGAGAAAGAAAATACATTCAAATAAGTCTGTAAAGGCGACAATTCTAAATTCTAAAACTCTTAATGAATCTGAAAAGTAACACTTAAGTACTGAAATGCATTTCCTTCATTCCACTATACACATAAAATACATTTAATTGCACATTTTAGATCAAACATTGCTGTAAGAATCTGTAAAAAAACTTTGAGATGCACATTTAGATGTATTGGCTTCTGAACGGTGTAAAACATGCTTTTCACATGTATTTCTGCAGTGCAGAAATGAACTGACACACAAGTAGACGAGACATTCTTTAACACTAAGAACATGGATGTTCAGCAAGGCCACAAACGAGCTGACAAGACTATTTTTGATGAGCGGCAACAAAGGGAATTCTGCATACGTGTTTCCCTGCAATTTCTGTTATGACTGTGCTGATGCTCATGAGTCGTCATATGCATTTCTTAATCTTAATCTTCCATTATTTTCATATATAACACATGGCTTGGCATGCCTCTTAAACTGATTTCACACTAGTAACATTTAATGGTCATTTCTTTGTAATTATCAGCAGGAGTAATTAACTTTAGCTTCAAACACAATATTAATAAATTCTAAAATAAAAATGGGTTCAGACCACGGCAGTCAAAGGATTAAAAATTAATTAAACACTGCACATTCTGATTTTGTAATCAAATTAAGCACAAAAAAGCCTCTTAATGAGAAGAACTGCGGCAGATGAGAAAAGCATGGAATGGACGTTAAAAATATATATAATTTATGTCTGTCTCATTGAACATCACTGGCCTGTAGTCCACAGCCTCATTATAGAGTCGAAACAAAGTGGTGCTTTAAGCTTGAATTGCTCTGGAGGTAGGAAATTACTGCATTTACATACAAATTAGAGGAAATTAATAACTCTGTCTTACGTTATTATAATTAATCCTATTAAATTGACAATCCTAGTTTAGACGTTTACAGACGAAGTTAAAGATCTTTGCTTTAGGTTCTGAGTACATTCTTGTTCCAGTCCAGTTCTTCTTCTTTATTTATATGAAATGCATGGTAATGCTTTGCACCAGTGTGCATTAGCCACTATCTGTGAGTGACGGTGGGAAAAATGCAAAGCCGATGTTTGAGAGCTGTATGATTATGTAAATCACAGAACTGATGAATATGTAAGACCTCTCCACGTAAGAGGACAGAGTGAATCTCAAACACTTCAGTTAAAAGCCAGAGACGAGAAATAAATGCATTAACATCCACATTCAGCACACCAGAGAACTGTCTGAAATCATATTACTCCCTAAAAAGACAAATGATGGCAAGTGAACAAAGCAGTACTATTCAATATCGTCAGGGCTCCAGTTTTTCCATTCTGATATGGAACATATACTTCTCAAAAACTTCTGATGGATACAATTAGGTTAAAAACATTTGTTTTACTTGGCATGTTGATTCAAGGGGCCAAAATTTGTAGTGAAGTGCCATATTAATCACAAGAATTTAGATCATTTTAAAGAAATGTGCATTTAAGAGGAGGCTTGCAACTAAACATTCTGCTTAAAATAAAATCAAATAAAATATTAAATTCAAAATAAAATAATAAATAAATTAAGTAATTGGTCATTAGACAATTCCCTACATAGCTGTGCTACTACAAATTTTGCTTAAAATAAAAAATAAAATTAGAAATAAAATATAATATATTAATAAAATAAAAAATTGATTATTGGGAACTAGAAATTTTGTTTAAAGTAAAATCAATTTCCTACATAGCTGTGCCATTAGAAATTAAAATAAAATTCAACATCATAAATTATATATAATTATAATAAATAATTAGTCCTTGTTTAAAATAAAATGTAATTCTAAATTAAATAATTAAATTTAATTAAATAAAATTTAATTTAATCATAAAAATAAATGAAATAAATAATTGGTCATTGGCCCAGACAATCAATTTCCTACATAGCTGTGCCACTATAAATTTTGTTTAAAATAAAATTTAATTCTAAATTAAATTTAATTAAATAAAATGTAATGTAATCATAAAATTAAATGAAATAAATAATTGGTCATTGGCCCAGACAACCAATTTCCTACATAGCTGTGCCACTACAAATTTCGCTTAAAAAAAAAAATCTAAATTAAATTAAATAATAAAATAAAATTAAAAATAAATAAATAATACAAATAATTAGTAATTGGCCCAGACAATCAATTACAAATACCTACATAGCTGTGCCACTATAAATTTTGTTTAAAATAAAATTTAATTCTAAATTAAATAATTAAATGTAATTAAATAAAATGTAATGTAATCGGTCACTGGCCAAGACAACCAATTTCCTACATAGCTGTGCCACTACAAATTTCGCTTAAAAAAAAAAAAATCTAAATAAAATAAAATTAGAAACAAATAAAATAATACAAATAATTAGTAATTGGTCCAGACAACCAATTTCCTAAATAGCTGTGCCGCTACAAGTTTTGCTTAAAATAAAATACAATTCCAAATTCCAACTTAATTTAATTTAATTTAATGTAATAATTGGTCATTGGGCCAGACAACAATTTCCTACATAGTTGTCCCACTAGAAATTAAAATAAAATTTAACATAAAATAAAATAAATAATTGGTCACTTGAAATAAAATAAAATTCTAAGTAAAATAAATAATTGGTTATTGACATAGCTGTGCCAGTATAGCTGTGATGTGTTATGATGTAAACTACAAATTTCCATAGGAGCACTGAAGTTAAAACATACTTTAGTAATAAATTACTAGTATTCCACACAGAAACAAGAATGGCAAAATAAAACGCCATGAAAACCTTTATCGGTGGACTTTGCAAAAACAGCAGACATTTGAACTAAGCACATTTTCCACAAACAGCCGAAATTCACTGATGTCCTGAGTCAAGATTGTCATTCATCGTGACACATTATGCTCAATAATCACTAATGCTAATGCTCACACTAGCTATGGAGTTCAATGACCAAATGTCATCTGAAAATGAATTGCACTTTAAAATGAACCTAAAACCAGTAAGGACAGCACTGGGATTTCATCTTTTCTAGCTGAAATGTCTCTTAGAAGCTCTGAGGATGGTACTGGTAGGTAGCTTTTCGTTTCTTCAATTCAATTCCGAGCCCAAACCATCTCAAGCAGGCCGATGTGTTTTTTTTGTATATGTGAATATGTCCATACTTGTCTCTCAAGATGGAGTCAGTCCTGGGCTGGTCATATCTGTTGTGGGACTGGCCAGATACTCACTGGACTTCAGACTGGCCAGAGATTTGTAACTGGCCATTGAGGTTAAAGAACCACACAAACCCCTCAGAGACGGAGTATCCTCTTTCCCTGTGAAAACACAAGCACATGAACACAGCAGCAGAGCATGGAGACATCACTGATATAATTTCACACAGGAAAGAGGATGAGGTTATTAAAGGGATAGTTCAGCCAAAAATGAAAATTAGCTCATGATTTACTCTAGGTGTACTGTATATGACTTTCTTCTTTCAGATGAATACAATCAGAGTTATATGTAAAAATGTCCTTCCTCTTCCAAGATTTATAATAGCAGTGAATGGGTGTCGAGATTTTGAAGTCCAATAAAGTACATCCATCCAAAATTAAAAATGTTAAAATAAATAAATAAATAAAAAAAAACTATAAAAAAAAATAATAAACTAAAAATAAATAATAAAAAATAAAACTATATAAATTGTGTTGGGTAATTTGAATAAAGCTGAAATAAGATAAAAGTATTGAATGTAAAACGAATAGTTACTAAGTCAAGCATTACTAAAATTACTAAAATCGAAATAAACATGCAATTAAAAGCTAAATAACAAAAAGAAAAAAGCTTATAAAAAAATGACTAAACCCTAAACTAAATGTATACTGAAAATAGAAGCAAATTCAAAATATTAATAAATACTTTAATAGAATATAAATAATACTGAAATAAGTCTAGAGATACTTTACCCACTTAACCACTTGACCATTAACTGATGAATGTTGACAAGTGCACAAACAAAAAGATTATATTATAAACCAAAAATTACATTATTTGCATTTTGTCACTTCAGTTCTCATTACTGCAAAAATGTCATTATTATTATTTTTTTATATACGATTTAAGGGTTTTAAACATTAGTTTTAGTTGTACTACCTTTATACTCATTTTAATTTAAAAAAGAAATGTGTGAGGACCTCCTATTGAGAATTTTTGTATTTATTTTTTATTTAAACTCTAAACTAGGGGGTCGACTGATTATCGGTACCGATATTCAGCATTTTTATGGTTATCGTATCGGTCATTTTCTAAAACCTATTTGCCGAGAAAATTATTTAAAAGCATTTAAAGAAGTTTTTTTTTGTCAGAGCCCTTGTTATTCTTAATTGTGACATTAATTTTAATTTTTATACTAGACATATACAATGCCTTGTGAAAGTATTCTTTTTTTGTTTGTTTTATGTTATGTTGCTGTCTTATGTTAAACTGCTTTAAATTACTTTTTTCCCCCTCATCAATCTACACTTCATACACCATAATGACAAAGCAGAATTGTCACAACTTCATAAATGTATTAAAAATAAAAACAAAATGAGTACATTGCATAAGTATTCATACCCTTAGCACAGTACTTAACTGAAGCACTTTCACAGCCTTAAAGGATTAGTTCACTTTCAGAACAAAAATGTACAGATAATATACTTACCCCCTTGTCATCCAAGATGTTCATGTCTTTCTTTCTTCATTCGTAATGAAATTATGCTTTTTAAAGGAAAACTTTTCAGGATTTCTCTGCATATAATGGAGTTCTATGGTGCCCCCGAGTTTGTTACTTACAAAATGCAGTTTAAATGCAGCTTCAAAGGGCTCTAAGGATCTTATCTAGCGAAATGATAAGTTATTTTCAAAACGAATTAACAATTTATATACTTTTTAACCTCAAATGCTCAAACGAGATGGGAGTTTTTCAGCATACTCTAACTATATTGACCCGATCACACAGACTACGCATGCATTGAGGTTAAAAAGTATAATAGAAGTACCATAGTACCATAAAAGTCCATTATTTGGAGAGAAATCCTGAAATGTTTTCCTCAAAAAACAATTTCTTTACGACTGAAGAAAGAAAGACATTATCTGTAGGGTGAGTACATTATCTGTAAATTTTTGTTTTTGTAAATTCAAATATTTTTCTGCTCCAAAACATTAATCATTACAGAAATTCAAACTTGAATACATTTTTTAAATAATGCCACAGTGCATAAATTCTTAATCTAATTCCCCAGTTTTCTTCTTTTTATTGTGGGGTGTTTTCATGGGGTTAACACAAACATTATGGAAGGGATGCTGTTATTTTCCCTCAGGTGGAGTAAGGACCCTTCCATTTTGAAATGATGACATCATCTAATCTATCATCATCTATAATAGAGCTGGTTATCAGAGAATGATGTCACCACGGCTGACTCACACACACACACATCACAAACCTTCTCTGTGCCAGTGTGTATGTCCTGCTTTGCTGTCAAGGCTGTGCGTGTTCAGTTGTGCAGGATCCAGAGACATCTGAGAGAGACTCATATCCGCAGAAAGCTGCTCCAAACTCTGGAAGCTCTTCCTGTGGGTTAAAAGTCATGAAATCAACGAATTGAAGTCAATGTCACAAAAGAAAAAATAACTTTTCCATGTTTAATACTAAAAAAATATATAATTATATAGATTTTTATGATGTGAAAATATGAACTTGACTTTAAAAAATTATATTTTGACTTAAAAATCTATTTTTTAATTAATGGGAATTATCATGATATATTACAAATATTACAAATTATATTTTGCTTCATTTTAGAACTGTCAAGATTTGTAAAAAACAACAGATAATTGAAAATAACATGATGTGTTTTCATGAGAAGCAGAAAGTTTGGGTTACAATTAGATCAGCCCATTTAATAACCTCTGTAGGTTATCAATACATGAGTGATTGCTGCAGGAAGCATGCCAATACTCTAATGTGATTTGAGAGCTGCAGACGTGAGCTAAAACTACAGCCTGAGAGCCTTTGCTTCCTGGATCATTCGCTGAGCACGAGGAACTCGACTGGAATCCAATATTAGTTGATTTGTGGTGTGAAGTTGCATGTATCTCATAAGGACGTGGGTAATCTGAGAGGATACGTTCACGAAATGCAAAAACAGAAGGCACCTACTCTTCCCATGGTCCTGTGCGTTTCCTGTACAGGAGCGTATCCAAGGCAACCGCATTGGTATCCAAGGCACCAGGTGAGGGCCATTGGTTCGTCAGGTGCGAGGTAAGCTCCTGTCTGGAGCGAAGGTCATGGTTCTTCATCACCGTCCTGGAAAAACAAACAGTATCATTTAAAGAGGTGGTATTAAAAAACTAAAAATGCAGTATATGTACTAGGGCTACATGATCAGTCACATTTTCATTAGAATCAACCAAAAATTATGGCCCACTGATTATTTACAACCAGTGTTGGGGAAAATTACTTTTAAAAGTAATGCATTACAATATTGCGTTACTCCCTAAAAAAGTAACTAATTACGCTACTTTGTTACTTTTTATGGAAAGTAATGCGTTACGTTACTTTTGCGTTACTTTTTAAATCTGGGCAGGGCTTGCTTGTTAGTTTTTAATATAAAAATGTTCGATTCTTAGCAAATGTAAAAACCCTTTCACATTAAAATGAAATTACGTGAATAAGCCTAAGGCTAAAGGAAAATTAAATTGACGTCTGTACAGTAGAACTGTAGGAAAAGAAAGTTCAACACTCTTCAGCAATGAGAAAAAAAAGCACAAATGTTAATCTAAAGTAAGTTTTGCTTATTATTACACTGCAAAAATGCTTTTCTTACTTAGATTTTTTGTCTTGTTTCTAGCCAAAATATCAAAAAAATTCTTAAACCAAGAAGGATTTTCTAGACAAGTAAAAATTAGTCTTGTTTTTTCCTGAAAACAAGTCCAAATTAAATGTGTTTTTGCTTAGAACAATCAAAATAATCTCCCAATGGGGTAAGCAAAACAATCTTGTTTTCTGTTTGAAATGTTTTTGCTTACCCCATTGGCAGATTATTTTGCTTGTTCTAAGCAAAAACTTAATTTTGACTGTCTTTTTTTCTGAAAAAAAGAAAATGATTATTTACTTGTCTAGAAAATCCTTCTTGATTTAAGATTTTTTTAAAATCTAAGAAAAGTATTAGCAATTGGATCAACAAAGGTCCGCAGCAAAGTCATTGGTTAATAAAACGCGATTAAATACATAAAGGAAGCAAAAAGTAACTCAGATATTTTCTTGAAAATTAAAAAGTAATGCGTTACTTTACTAGTTACTTGAAAAAAGTAATATTATTGCATAACTTGCGTTACTTGTAATGCGTTACCCCCAAAACTGTTTACAACGTATTTTATTCGACACTGCTGTCATTTTGCACTTTTATGGCTAGGGTTACCCCCAAATTAGAGCTTTTATTTTAAAAGCATATTTTCTATCCAGTCTTTTACTTAATCTTCCCAACCAGACAATCATGTGCAAATGCTCTCTCTGTACTGCAAATAAGTGCAGATGATCTGAAAACACACACAACATACAACGCTTTCATTTTTTTCACGTTTTAGAATCAGAATCAGAGCTTTATTGCCAAGTATGCTTGCACATACAAGGAATTAGTTTTTATGTCATTAGCTTCCAGTGTACAGAGACAACAACAACACAGACAATAAAAATAAGATTATTGTAATAAAAAATAAACAAAGACAAAATATATATATAAAAATAAATAAGTGGTATGTACAGTTGTGCTATAGATGATAGAATAGAATAGAATAGAAAGAGATGCAGGGATGTATTAGGATGGAGGTGGTAACAAATAAATATAAGGTTATTGCACATATTTTTATTGCACATTTGGGTGAACATTTAGCTGTTTATAAGGTGGATTGCCTGGGGAAAAAAACTGTTCTTGTGCCTGTTTGTCCTGGTATTTGAGGCTCTGTAGCGCCGGCCAAATGGCAAAAGTTCAAAGAGGGGATGTCTTGGATGTGAGGGATCCAGAGTGATTTTCTGAGCTCTTTTCCTCACTCTGGATGTGTACAGTTCATTAAGGGTGGACAAGGGAGCACCAATGATCCTCTCGGCAGTCCGAACCGTTTTCTGTAATCTTCCAATGCCTGATTTTGTAGCTGAGCCAAAACAGACAGTTATTGATGTACACAGAACAGACTCGACGACAGCTTAATAGAACTGTTTCAGCAACTCCTGTGTTAGGTTGAACTTCCTCAGCTGGTGAAGGAAGTGCTGCCTTATGTTAAACTGCTTTAAATATTTTTTTTTTCCACATCAATTTACACTCCATGCACCATAACGGCAAAGCAAACTTCGTAAATTTATATAAAAAAATGACAAATAAGTACATTGCATAAGTATTCATACCCTTAACTCAGTATTTAGTTCCTTTACAGCCTCAAATCTTTTGGGGTATGATGCGAAGAAATTTTGAAGTTTTGCACATCATTATTTGCCATTCTTCTCCTCAACTCTTTACTTCTTAAGCTCTGTCAACTTGGATGAGGACTGGCAAGCATTTGCAGGTTCTTTTGATTGGGTTCAAGCTGGGCCACTCATGGAGTTGTCTGTAAGCCTCTATTGCTGTGTGCTTAGGGTCATTGTCCTATTGGAAGGTGAACCTTCTGCAAAGTCTGAGGTTCTGAATGCAGGTTTTTATTAAGGCCATTTCTATATTTTGCTGTCCCTTGTTGTCCCTGCCACTGAAAAACAGCCCACAGCATGAGTCTGCTACCATCACACTTTACTTTTAGGATGATACTTTGCAAGTGATGAGCAGTGCCTGGTTTCCTTCAGACATGATGCTTGAAATTGAAATTCGTCAGAGCAGAGAATCTTGTTTCTCAAAGTCTGAGGGTCCTTTAGTTGCTTTTTTGCAAATTCCAAGTGTGTTTTCATGTATCTTCACTGAGTAGAGGATTGAGTCATGCCACATCACCATAAAGCCCAGATTGGTGGAGTGCTGCAGTGATGTTTGTTCTTCTGTAGGTTTCTCCTATCTCCATGTTTGGTCATGGAGCTCAACTAGAGCCCTTCTCCATCAATTGCTCAGTTTGGGCAGGAGGCCAGGTCTAGGAAGAGGTCTAGGCAGAATTTTTTCTGAACCCTTCCCCAGAAGTGTGGCTTAATGCAATCCTGTTTCTGAGCTCTACAAGCATTTCTTTTGACCTCAGGGCTTGGCTTTTTCTTTGATATGCATTTTCAGCAGTTAGAGCTTTCATTGAGAGGTGTGCCTTTCTAAATCATACCCATTCAATTGAATTTGCCACAGGTTAACTTCACTCGAAGTGTAGCGATATGAATGTTCCTGAGCTAAATTTCAACTGTCCCAGATATGAATACTTATGCAATAGAATCAATTCATTTTTTTTTATTTTTAATACAATTGCAAAGATGTTAAAAACAGTTTTTGGCTTTGTCATTATGGTGCATGGAGTGTAGATTGATGTGGAAAAAAAAGTAATTTAAGCAGTTTAACCTAAGGCTGCAAGTGCAACACAACAAAACATTAAGGGGTATGAATACTTTCACAAGGCACTGTATATGTTAGAGTTACATAACATACATTAACATATTCTGCTCAAATAAAAGTGGCATACAGTCCATCTGCGTTCCTTCACAAGGCCGCTTGTGCTGTTTGCTGCTACTAAATCTGTGATCATACCTTCTTGCTGACAGCTGCAATAAAGCCAAACATAAATCTCGACCATATTGTTTGCAATTGAGGTGACTGAATAAATGCACTTACGCAGCCTCAGTGCTATGTACAAAGTAAAACATTTACATAATTTGGAATTACCAAAATTAATATCAGGAATTTAACAGTTTTAGCTTTTAAAAGAGGCTTCTTAGGTTTAAGATTTTTACAATTTTTGTAATGTTAATCAGTTGAAAACTACAAAGACACTTCTGCTGTTAATGTTTAGCTATTTTAAATATGAAAATGGCTAAAAGAAAAAAGCGACAAATATCGTTTGTTGCAGTCCGTCTGCACAAATTTGCATTTGTGGAGCAATTGGGACACTTTTTTTTAGCAAAATAATCATGATTATCAATTTAAAGGAATAGTTCACCCAGAAATTAAAATTATATCATTGATTACTCACTCTCATGTAATGAGAACACAAATTAAGATATTTTTGATATCATTTTTGTTCTATTTGCGCACAAAAAGTATTCTCGTAGCTTCATAACACTGATGTCACAATGGCTATTTTAACAATGTTCTTACTACCTTTCCGGGCCTTGAATGTAGTAGTTGCATTGCGGTCTATGCAGGGTCAGAAAGCTGTTGGATTTCATCAAACATATCTTAATTTGTGTTCTGAAGATGAACAAAGGTCTTAGGGGTTTAAAACGACATGAGGTTGAATTTTTAATTTCTGGGTGAACTATCCCTTTAACCAGTGTGCAGCTCTAATTTATTCAGGCTTTATGTTCACCTCCTATCACACGACCTCCTGCTCAAATCTTCTCCAATATCCATCTTTATCAAGTCACTGATCAAAGGTTAAAATCTGGAACATGGCATTCAGTGTCAAATATTCTCATCCATAAACAGAGTCTTTAACCTCGGCAATTGGATTTTAAAAGTGACTACTCAGCTGAAAAATCACTAATAGTTGTCTGCAAACACTCACGGACATCTGTATTGATTCGCCCAGATGGTCCGCAGCAGCTGATGCAGAGAAACACGAACAGCTTCTCATTGACAGAGGCATACTTGTATCTACTTAGATAAACAAGTCTGCTTAAAAAGTTTTTCTTTTATAACTGGTTTCATGCAGCTATTGCCAGACACAGATTAAAACCCTATTCTATTTTTGCAACGCAACAAATAACCATCAAAATCCAATTAAACGCAGACCAATCTCTGCCATGAGTGATGTCTTTCCAGATTAAACTAGATGACCAAAATGGAGTACTAATTAGCATACTGCACACTGCATAGTGTACACTACTGTTAGATAGATAGATAGATAGATAGATAGATAGACAGAACGATAGAACAATAGATAGAGTAATAGAAGGATAGATAGAAGGATAGATAGAACGATAGATAGACAAAACGATAGACAGACAGAACGATAGAATAATAGATAAAGTGATAGAACGATATATATGATAGATATAATGATAGATAGATAGATAGATAGAACAACAACAGAACAATAGATAGACAGAATGATAAAGCGATAGAACGATAGATAGAACGATAGATAGATAGATAGATAGATACACAGACAGACAGACAGAATGATGACAGAACAATAGACAGACAGACAGACAGACAGATAGACAGACAGATAGATAGATAGATAGATAGACAGACAGATAGACAGAACGATAGACAAAACGAGAGACAGAACGATAGACAGAACAATAGATAGAACGATAGAACAATAGATAAAGCGATAGAACGATATATATAATGATAGATAGAATGGTAGATAGATAGATAGATAGATAGATAGATAGATAGATAGATAGATAGATAGACAGAATGATAAAGCGATAGAACGATAGATGGATAGATACACAGACAGACAGACAGACAGACAGAATAATGACAGAACAATAGACAGACAGACAGACAGACAGACAGATAGACAGATAGATAGACAGATAGACAGATAGACAGACAGACAGACAGATAGACAGAACGATAGACAAAACGATAGACAGACACATAGATAGATAGACAGAACGATAGATAGAACGATAGATAGACAGAACGATAGAACAATAGATAAAGCGTTAGAACGATATATATAATGATAGAATGATAGATAGATAGATAGATAGAATGACAGAACGATAGATAGACAGAATGATAAAGCGATAGAACGATAGATAGAACGATAGATAGATAGATACACAGACAGGCAGACAGAATGATGACAGAACAATAGACAGACAGACAGACAGACAGACAGACAGAACGATAGACAGACAGACAGACAGACAGAACGATAGACAGAACGATAGAACAATAGATAGAACGATAGAACAATAGATAAAGCGATAGAACGTTATATATAATGATAGATCGATAGATAGATAGATAGATAGATAGATAGATAGATAGATAGATAGATAGATAGATAGATAGATAGATAGATAGATAGATAGATAGTAGGGGTGTAACGATACACGTATTTGTATTGAACCGTTCGGTACGAGGCTTTCGGTTCATTACGCATTACAAACCGAACGATTCAATTCGTTGGACTAATCCTATTACATTTGGAAAATAAAAGAACTTAGAGTATGTGAAATATAATCATTATAATGTTCTCAGTGCCACTATACGAAACAAGGCAGCCCAAACGACGTAACAGACAAATTGATGTCTGCCCCTCCCACTCCCAAAGAAAAACACAATACTCCAGGAGGGTTGTGACGGTGAGGTAAATTCGTTAGAATATCCCTTCTTTTCCTCGCTTTTATTCGCTTTTAAACAGCCTGTAAATGCCAGTGCGCATTTTTACTTTTAGTTTCGCTTTTGAATTGCCAATTTATATTAAACAGAATGATTAATCTATTATCAAAATGAATACGAATATAGGCCTAATATAAAATAACAAATAACTTATACAAAGTTTAAATATAAAACACTGGAGATCAACAAACGGTGGAAGCTTCCAAAATCATCTTACATAAATAGCAAAAGTCTAAAATATTTTAGGCGCTTTTGTACTTCGTTTTAAAAATATTTCGCCAACTAGCCTACTTGTTTTTCTCACCTCAGTGGTCAGCTGGACTCATTCTCCTCATGTGATAAATGAAATCCGACCCCTGCTGCTGATCTGAGATGCATATCCTTCTTTATGTTAGTTTTAATAAATAAAAAATGTGTAAAAATCAAAAAATTCTCTGGCTTTTTTTTTTTCTCTCTCTCTTTTTACGTACCGAACCGTATCGTATCGAATCGAATCGCAAATTTTGTGAACCGTTACACCCCTAATAGATAGACAGAACATTAGATAGATAGAACTATAGAGAGATGATAGATAGACAGAATGATAGATAGACAGAACGTTAGATAGATATGTGCCAAACAAGTGCCAAAAATATACATTCAAACAAACAGCATTCTCGCTCTCCTCTAGTGTTTTCATTCACTCCCCCTCGTCCATCGATCAAATCCTCTCTCTGCTTACACGCTGCAATCATCTATTAACTTATTTGCGTCTGTCTCCATAGCAACCCTGCTCCGGTCGAGCTTCTGACGTCTCCTCGAGCAGACGTATCTCCAGAGCTCAGTTGAACCGTGAACCCCAGCTGTCTGACAGAATGAGAGGAGAAACGAATCGGAGGACTCAGGAGGCAGGAAACACGCAGACATCATCCGCACCGACACTCGGCAGCCGCGGAAAACACTAAAGATGAACCGTTCTTCTGCTACACAGCACAGATAATATCAGATGATAAATGAGACCGCACCGCACAGATAATTAACCTTTCCCCCTCTGCAACAGCACATTTCCATGAGCATGAATCATACTCACACAGGCAAGTTTACTAAAACAGTGGTGCCAGTTTTGTATGCAGCATTTCCACATGAAATCCAGTGTCTTATTCGCTAACCAATCACAATTCAGTTTAATCAAGTTCAAAATGTAAGTTCGCCATAAGTATTCACCAGAAATGGCAAAAGTACACACATCCTTAAGTAGAAGTACAGATACTCATGTGTAAAAATACTCCGGTTAAAGTAGAAGTACAGAATATTTAATGTCCAAAAATTTTATGAGACATGGCAACCTATGGTCACATATTTTGAAAAAAATAAGACTTTCACCTTAACTGAATATTATAACGAATTCTGTGGAAAACTGCTTAAACGTGATCACTATTATTTGGTTTCAAAATTATGTAAAGACCACTTTAAATATGTCAGAGTACTGAATTGTATAATCCTGTATGTATTTATTTCATTATGCATACAATTTATATTGTATTATAATATTTGTAAATGTGTATAATACTGTAAATTTTACTTTATTATTATTTTTTTTTCCCTCAAATTGTCTATTTTCATTATTGCCGTTGTTCTTTTAATTGTATTTTATTTTGTGTAATTTGTTTAATTTTTAGGCGGGAAGGGTTATTGTGGGGGAAAAAAGAACAAACTATAACCTTGATTGTATAAAGTTGTTTTGTTAAAGTTTGGAAAAATTCATAAAAAAAAAAAAAAGTAGAAGTACAGGCCTACAGCTGCAGCTGCAAGTTCTTCACAGCAACCCGTCAAAATAAAAGTTTAGTTTAACATAAAAAAAGCCTGTCAGAAATATACTATTTAGCAGTCCTAAGACTTAATGTAACAACAATGCCACTACTACTACTGAATATTAATACATCTTTAGTTTTAAATGAGTAATCACATTTGTTTTCTTTTCATTTTTACAGTAAACCTTGTTGTGCAGCACTTTGTTTGCCCAAAAATAAAAGGGTTTCATTTTCATTTGATCAGGATTAATTAAATTAATGTTTTATGCCTTCATCTGATTACCAGAAAAATTAGACCCTATACAAAAAAAGTATAGGTTTAATAGGTTTACAGGCCTGTGGCTTTTTTCTTATTAATTCACCATTTGTAACCTGATGTTAACTGTTATTTTTTTTAGAAATATCAATAACATTTATATTAAAATAAACATTCGAATCGAATGGAGACATCTGAATTGATACCCAGCCCTAACCACCTCATTATATTCTGTTTGCATTAACATCACTTTATTTTAGTTCAATTTCACATTTGTTTTCTTTTAATTTTTACAGTAAACCTTGTTGTGCATCACTTTGTTTGGCCAAAAATAGAAGGGTTTCATTACCAGAAAAAATTAGGATGTACATTTTATAGGACCTTATTATTGTTTAAAACAGGACCCTATACAAAAAAGTATAGGTTTAATAGGTTTACAGGCCTGTGGCTTTTTTCTTATTAATTCACCATTTGTAAACTGATGTTAACTCTTAATTTTTTTTTAGAAATATCAACAGCATTTATAGTAAAACTATATACACTGAATGTAATCAAAAAAAATTGAGAATCAAATCGAATGGAGACATCTGAATCGATACCCAGCCCTAACCACCTCAATATATTCTGTTTTCATTAACATCACTTTATTTTAGTTCAGTTTCAAGCATCACATTATGACCATGTTTTGATGTTTTATCTTAAAATTGCACCTTAAATACTATAGACAACAAAACTGTATTTTCTAAGTTGCCTAAATGTCAAAATTAGTACTATAATGATTACATCATGACAATACCTTTACAGAAAAATCGCCCTACAACGCTGTTTTACCTTTTTTTTGTAAAGGGCATTTGATCTTCTTTGTATGTTCACTTTGTAAACACTGGATCTGTACTTCTGCAGCGTTTAAAGACAATTTTGAAGTTGGGGAAGAAAATAAAATGGGACAAGACCAGCATTTGAGGTTAAAAAGAATACAAATTGTCAATTTGTTTAGAAAATAACCAATGGTTTTGCTAGATAAGACGCTTCTTCCTTGGCTGGGATCATTTAGAGCCCTTTGAAGCTGCATTTTGGAAGTTCAAACTCAGGGCACCATAGAAGTCCATTATATGGAGAGAAATCCTCAAATATTTTCCTCAAAAAACATAATGTTTGTTCTGAAAGTGAACTAATCCTTTAAGACTGGTTTTGTGGTCCAGGTTCACATATATAAAACACAAAATTAGCACTGGCTCAAACTTACAGCTGATCCTGCAGCTCCAGTATGATGATCTCCAACTGCTCTTTCTCCACTTTGTGGCTGATTTCTGTGTCTGTGAGCCGCTGCCGTAGAGATTTATTCTGAGAGACAGACTCAGAGAGTTGAGCTTCCCTCAGACGCACCAGCTCCTCCAGATAACCCTAAACAATTATAATAATTCATGCAATCTGTGTCAGTATTTGCTCGTCTCGCTCCCGGGTTCCCCCAGGATGTCTTTCTTATCTAACACACCTGACTGACTCATCCGCTCATTAGCACACACCCCACGACCTGATTTGAGGGTGTCAGATTAGATACTTAAAATGTGACGCACTCTGGAGCAATCACTGATCTAGAAATATTCACACTCAGTTTAATATTTAAAGTCCATCACAAAGAATATGGAAAACTAGCGTACTGCTTACTACACATGCTGCACAGAATATATACAGTATATGTTCTATACTACATGCTATTAAAAAAGCAAAGCGAATGCAAACAGCATGCAGCGTGACTGACCACAAATAGAGCATCTTTACATTATATATCAGTAACTGAAATGTTTTGCTTTTTTGCAGTCCAATTAGTCAAGAAGAGATGTTAAAAATCTTCACAGTCATGGAATATGAGTACTTGAGGGAATTAAAATCAAGACTTTTTATGGCCATTTTAAAAAGAATTTTGTAACACAGCAAATACTTGAGATTAAACATTTTTTTTATTAAATGACAGATTTATGGTGATGAAGATAAAAAATAATAACATTTTAGCATTTTTAATATTCAACAAGGATGCATTAAACTGACCAAATGAGACTTTCGCATTGTTACATAAAAGTCAAATAAACACAATTCTTTTTAACTTTCTTTTTAAATGCATCAGGGTTTTCACAAATATATATATATTAAAAAAAAGAGTTTTTTGAGCACCCAATCATCAAATATTTGTACAATTTCAAATGAATTAAAAAAGTTTTTAATGCTAGTTTTCACAAAAATAATTAAACAGTAGTTTTCAACTTTTTCAAAATAAAATAAACATTAACTTAAAAAATGTTTTTGAGCATTAAATATTTTACACAAAACATTTTTTACAATTATTTGTTTTACAATTAAATTCAAATTAATCATAACACCTTTTTGTTTTAATTTTTTATTTTAAATTCTATTTTAAAATGAAGAATTACTATTAAAAAGCACCAGAGTTTTTACAAAAATATTAAATGGCAATTTAATATGAATTAATAAATTAATTGTTTTTGAACACCAGATATTTTTACTTTTAAATTAATTTGTAATTTTGTTTTTTATTACTATTATAAATTCTGTTTTGAAATGATGAATTACTAATGAAATGCATCAGGGTTTTCACAAAAATTCTGAACAGCTGTTTTCAACATCGTTTATTTTTTTTGAGCACCAAATCATCAAATATTTGTACAATTTCAAATATATATATAAAATTAATTAATTAAATGTTTTCTTTTTTTAATGCTTTTTAAATTATTACTATTATTTATTAAACAACTGTTTTTAACATTATCTTAAAAAAAGTTTTTGAGCATCAAATCACCAAATATTTTACACAAAATATTTTTTTCTTACAATTAGATTAAAATTAATCATAAAACCTTTTTGTTTGAATTTTTATTTTCAATTCTATTTTAAAATGATGAATTACTATTAAAAAGCACCAATTTTTTAGTTTTAAGGTGTTTTATTATTATTTACGTAATTAGTTACTTTTACAGGGAATAACGCAATATTGTAATTCATCACTTTTAAAAGTAACTTTCCTCAACACTGGCTCTGGTTGTGTACTATGCATTTCGGCAACTACAGAAGATGTGGTTATGCATACACAAATTCAGCATACCGCACCCAGTAGTTTAGCAGTCATCCTCACCTTCTGCTCCAGCACGACTCTGTATTTCTGCTCTAATCTTTTGCTCTTGCTGTACCAGGTGCTCTGATCGGCCATCAGACTAGCAGCCATGTGGGATTCAGGAGTGCCTGCTTCACTGCCGCTGCTGCCCAGCGTTCTCATTTCCTCCTCGTCGCTGCTAATACTGTCAGAACTACAGCATGCACATTTGTAATATTCAATCACAGGCATCAAGAATTTATATGCACAATGTATTAAGTCTCTTACGTCTGTGTGAATTTAAGGTACGGCGTGTAGTCGATGACGACGGGACAGCTCTCATCAAGCCCCTCCCCTTTCAGGCAGAAGCTGTCAATCAAGAATGAGAGCCTCAGCTTAAGCCAAACAAATGCACTTTATTTGATGAGAATGTCACTGTGGCAGAATTACGGAAAGCCATGATCTTGCAAAACAATACGGAGCCTGTTCTCAACATCTATATTTATAGATATGTCAGCAGGTGTTTATAGAGCACCACCCATTTAATGAATGATCAGCTTCCTGTCCTGCTGGGACACAGCTGAATGTCACTGCCACCCACAGAGAGGAAGTGAATGAAGGTGAATGTACCTGAAGTCAATGGCATTCAGTCCAATCAGTGTGTCTGCCAGAAGCCCCGCCTCCTCACCCAGAACTACAGCCCCCTCCTCATAAAACCTCCTGATAAACAAACACAATATAAAAACTGATGAAGACCAGAGAGGAACAATTTGCAATGTGTAGTTTTAAATTGTTCAAAGGTGACAGACTTGTCACAACACTGATAATAAGAAGAAATATTTTTGAGCAGCAAATCAAAATGATTTCTGAAGGATCATGTGACACTGAAGACTGGAGTAATGATGCTGAAAATGCAGCTTTGATCACAGGAATAAATTATACTTTAAAATATATTCAAATATGAAACGCTTATTTTAAGTTGTAAAAATATTTCACAATATTACCGTTTTTATTGTATTTTTTGCTTTAAAAAACAGCCTCGGTGAGCATTAAAAAACATTTGAAAATCTTACGGCCCTCTACTTTTAAATGGTACTGTAATGTTAATTAAATTATTAATTAAGGCTATTAAAATGAATTTCCCTTAATTAAAAATTACAAATACTCAAAGAATGAATTTAATGAAATAAATTCTATAGTCGAATGAATATTTAATTAAATAATTTAGATACGTATGAAATAAAAAAAAACATATGTATACTACAAAAACTGAAATTTAATTAAAAGGTTTATGAAAAGTTGTTGCATTGGCAACTAGCTAAAATTCCTGAAACTAAAACTGAACTGAGAATGAATTAAAAATTAATACAATTTTAATAAAATGCATCATAAAGTTGCTAAAACTTAAACTAAAATTAATATGAAACTAAAATTAAAATGAAAACTAAAACTGAAAATTGGAAATGTTGCATTGGCACTTATCTGAAATTATCTGAAAACTACTAGAACTGAAATAAATATACTCTAAAGCTAAATAAACCAAATTACTAAACTCTAAAATAAATGAAAAAAAAACATATTAAAATGAAAACTGACATAAATATATATAAAAAAAAACATAAACAAACATAAAAAAAAAACTCAAATGAAAATGAAAATGGAAAAAAATATGTAAATCTAAGATAAACACAAATATTAAACAACTATTTTAAACTAAAATTAAAATGAAAACCGAAAATTGGAAATGTTGCATTGGCACTTATCTGAAATAAATGCTGAAGTACTACAACTGAAATGAATATACTTTAAAACTAAATAAACAAAATTACTAAATTCTAAAGTTTTTTTTTACTAAAATTAAAATAAAATACTGAATTTACTAGAATTAACTGAAATAAACGTAAAATTGGAAATGTTGCACTGGCAGTTATCTGAAAAGAAATGTACTAAAACTGAAATATACTTTAAAGCTAAATAAACCAAATTACTAAACTCTAAAATAAAAAAAAAAACATATTAAAATGAAAACTGACATAAATATAAATTTAAGATAAATACAAATATTAAACAACTATTAAAATATACTAATTAATAAATATACTTTAAAGCTATTTAGCTTTAATAAATAAACAAAAATACTAAACTCTAAAATGAAAAAAAAAATCTAATTAAAATGAAAACTGAAATAAATATAAATTTAAGATAAGTAAAAATATTAAACAACTACTAAAATGGCAAAAGCACATCATGAAATTGCTAAAACGTAATATGAAACTACAATTAAAAAATGTTGCACTGGCATCTGAAATAAAAGTACTAATTTTACTAAAACTGAAATAAATATACTTTAAAGGTAAATAAACAAAATGACACACTTATTTAGACTTGATATTTTGCTAAATAAGTCATACTGTCCTGCTTTTATTTCAGTAAAGTTGCCATTTTTAAACAATCAGTGTTGTGGAGAGGCTGAAAACAGAGACTCATAAAAAGATTTTATCACAATCAGCCTGCAATCAAATATAAGAGCCTCAGTGTGTGTGTGTGTGTGTGTGTCTGTGCTATGGAAAGGTACCTTGTTGTTTTGAAGTCTCTCAGAGCTGCAGAGATGTATTCAGACAAACGCTTCTCCATTAACGCCACTCTAATCCAGGCACGACCCTGAGAGAAAGAAACGAGAGAGATGGAGATGCTCTTACCTGTCAACCACAAAAGACTTTAAAACTGAAATAATTCAACAGAGTGAGGACACAGACCCCATTTATGTCTGATATTAGCATCACAGACAGAGCTGGCTATCTGTCTTAGCTGACAGCTTGTGATCGAATCATCTGAGATGGATAATAATGCCAGATTTAAACAGGACAACTCTGATCTGGGAGTTCCTCGGGTTTTTGTGTTTGTACAATTTGTTATAGTATGTGAGTGTTTTACTCTGTGGGGAAAAAAAAAACAAACTAAAAACTAACTTAAACTAAAAAACTTGGATCGGCAACTAACTGAAATGAAATGAGTTGAATTACTAAAACTTAATTGAAAATGAATTAAATATAAATAAAAATATAAAAAAGTAATAAAAATGGCAAAAGCACATTAAAAAATTGCTAAAACATAAAGTAAAACTAGCATGAAAACTAAAACCTAAAATTGGAAATGTTGCATTGGCACTTACCTGAAATAAAAGTTAAAGTGCTAAATGTACTAAAACTAAAATATATATACTTTAAAGCTAAATAAACTAAATTACTCAATTCCTAACCAAAAAAAGAAACTAAAATTAAATTGAAACCTGAAATAAATATAAATTTAAGCTAAATACAAAATGGCAAAAACACATAACAAAGTTGCTAAAACGTAAACTAAAAAGAAGTTTAACATGAAAATTACTCAATTCTAAACCAAAAAAAAAACTAAAATTAAAATGAAACCTGAAGTAAATATAAATTTAGGCTACATAAATATATTGGAAAACGAATAAAAATGGCAAAAACACAAAACTGTAAAACGTAAACTAAAATCAACATGAAAATATGAAAATTAAAATAAAAACTAAAAAAGAAAAAAGGAAATGTTGCACTGGAACTTATCTGAAATAAAGGTTGAAGTACTAAATTTACTAAAACTGAAATAAATATACTTTAAAGCTAAATAAACAAAAAAAAATGAAACTAAAGGTCACTGGGTCCGAAATTTTCGTATGCGTTTTTTCATTTTTTTTCAGATTCATCATCCTTTTTCCTAACAAAATGCTTGCTACAGATGCGAAAAAGCAGAAAATCAAACCTGATCCGAATTTTTTTATGACTGACGAAAGTTTCGGAGGCAGTTTGTAAATGTGAATGACACAACGTGAGGATATATTTTTGGACTCAGCATGCAATGACCTTAAAATTAAAATGAAACCTGAAGTAAATATAAATTTAAGCTACATAAAAATATTAGAAAACAAATAAAAATGGCAAAAAAACATAAAATTGCTAAAACGTAAACTAAAATTAACATGAAAACATGAAAATTAAAATAAAAACTGAAATTGAAAATGGGAAATGTTGCACTGGAACTTATCTGAAAGTACTAAATTTACTAAAACTGAAATAAATATACTTTAAAGGCTAAATAAACAAAATCAAACTAAAAAAAGTGAAACTAAAGGTCATTGCACACTGGTGTTTTTTTGCTTGCTACGGATGCCAAAAATGCAGAAAATCAAACCTGATCCGAATTTTTTTATGACGGACGAAATTTTCGGAGACAGTTTGTAAACGTGATTGACACGACGTGAGGATATATTCATTTTTTAATGTGCGAAGTTTTGGACTCAGCGTGCAATGACCTTAAAATTAAAATGGAACCTGAAAAAATTTAAATATAAGCTAAATAAAAATATTAAAAAAATTAATGAACATGGCCAAGGCATGTAACAAAAAGACTAAACCTTAAACTAAAATATAAATATAAAAATAATATAAATATAATATAAAATGCAAAAAATAAAAGATAATTAAAAATAATCATAAATGCTGTAACTGTATATAAATAGTACTAAAATAGCACTGCACTAGACGTGTGTGTGTGTGTGTGTGTGTGTGTGTGTGTGTGCCTGACCTTTGCTTTAGAGCTGCGGACGTTCTCCATGTTCTCGATGCTGTGAATGCAGCTGTGCTGGACTTTACTACACGCCACACGAATGTAATCCCAGAAACTGCGTGGACTCTCGTAGCCAAACCAGCTGACCTGACCTACAGCGGGAAAACACACACAATACAGTATAAAAGCAGTTTGATTCCTCAAGAAGAGCAGTGTATTAGGGCTGTGCCTATAAACGATATCATATCGAATCGCGATAAAATATATGTTGACAACGATGATAAGCTCTAGGCATTTTTACTCGATATGGATTAATATAAGAGCCAATCACACAGCAGAAATATGCGACAGCAGCCAATCAGAGTGCAGCTTTTAACATTCACCTCAAAGAACAAAGTCAATTTCCTTCGGCACTTTGCAAAGCAAACTCGACACGAGGACGACAAAAATGAGTGGAAGCACGAAAGTGAAACTAACCTTGAGTTATTATCCAAAAATGATGATATTGTTGACAGAAAAGGTAGCAGAATGCAGTTATATGGAAGTGGTTTGGCGACGAGTTTGAAAAGCGACGAGGCGCAGATTAAAACGATCTGAAAAATATGTCATAAACTTTTTACACATTATGTGCACTGGCTAGAAATTGTATAGTTTTATGTTATTGTTTTACTTTGAACATTTAATCTACCTCTTAAAGCCAGGCACTGCTGACAGTCTAGTCTTCCTGACAAAAAAAATGTAAAAGTTTGACAAACTGTGTGCAATTTCTAGTTGTATAGTTGTTTACATTTTGCACATTTAATCTACCTCTTAAAGGTACGATGTAGACAGACTTGTCTTTCTGGAAAAGAAAAACTGTAATTGTGTTACTTACAAATTATGTTTACAACAGTTTCATGTTTACACACTCTCAAAAACGGTGTGTTAATTTTTAACACAGTTTTTGTGTTGACTATTTTAACACGTTTTGTGCCATTTTGTGTACATAATTGACACAAATTGTCTAACTATAAGACATTAGTGTGTAGAAAAGTAGCTGGAATAACACATGGCTAAAAGTTAAAAGTAACACAAAATGTGTTGTCCTTAACTAGACACAGAGCTGTGTTAAGAAACACAGGTTGTGTTGTTTTTAACATCCTTTTCAAGAGTGCATTTTGCACATTTACTCTCATTTACCTTCTTTTGTCACAACTTTTAGTTTTTAATTTATTTTAAGGTCTATCTGTTTTTGTTAATAAACTATACTTTAAAATGTATTTAATGAACCCTCAAATTTTTGTGGCTTCAGTCATAGTTGTGATACTCTTTTAAAGCTGGCAGCATTAACAGTTTATATATCCAAATATATATATCGCTATCGATTAATATAGGAAAAAAACATCGAGATTACATTTTCGCATATCGCACAGCCCTACAGTGTATTCATTCAGAAACTATCCTAGAAAAACTAAAACAAGGCAGTTTTTCTTTTTTTGTATCCAGTAGTGCAGTGACATTCTGGGTAAATATCAGAGCAAGTAATCAAAGGGATTGAATCTGAGGACTGACAAGCTCCACAGGGATTTTTAGCTTTTTAAGCCGTCTACATAAACATGGAGAGATCAAAAAATTGCTGAAAGGCTGAAAAACACTGATATGTAAGTGAGCGTGAGAGCTGTTTTGACATGCGGCGAGAGCCGTCTGAGCTCATCTTACCCAAAATGAGACACTCAGTGCTGTATTTATACCTCATTATAGCAGTTGGAGTGTGTGTGTGTGTGTGTGTGTGTAGGTCTTTTAGCAGCATGTATCACAGCATCACTATGTAATGGTGTGTGAAGCTTCTGGCATAGCTCAACAGTTATTCTGAGTGCATGTGTCAGTTCATTTGTTCTCTAAGGCTTTGCCAATTGTATGTTGTTGTAGTTTTTTGTATTATATCCGTAATATGTTATAAAACACATACAGTTGAAGTCAAAAGTTTACATACAACTTGTGTAAATGTTTATTTTATCAAAATAAGGGATCATACAAAATGCATGCTATTTTTTTTATTTAGTACTGACCTGAATAAGATATTTCACATTAACATACGTTTACATACAAGAGAAAATAATAGTTGAATTTATAAAAATGACCCCGTTCAAAAGTTTACATACACTTGATTCTTAATACTGTTGTTATCTGAATGATCCACAACTGTGCTTTTTAGTGATACTTGTTTATGAGTCCCTTGTTTGTCCTGAACAGTTAAACTGCCTGCTGTTCTTCAGAAAAAAATCCTTCAGGTCAGCATTTTTGTGAATTTGAACCCTTTCCAACAATGACTGTATGATTTTGAGATACATCTTTTCACACTGAGGACAACTGAGAGACTCATATGCAACTATTACAGAAGGTTCAAACACTCACTGATGCTCCAGAAGGAAACATGATGCATTAAGAGCCGGGGGTGAAAACTTTTGAACAGAATGAAGATGTGTACTTCAGCGTTGAGGGTAACACATTACAAGTAATGCAAGTTACGTAATAATATTACTTTTTCATTTCCAAGAACATATCTGAGTTACTTTTTCAAAAAGTAACGCCAGTTACTTTTTGTTTTCTTTATGCATTTAATCCCATTTTATTAACCAAAGACTTTGCTGCTGACCTTTGTTGATCCAATTCAACCATACACTGCAAAAATACTTTTCTTACTTACATTTTTCGTCTTGTTTCCAGCCAAAATATATAAAAAATCTTAAATCAAGAAGGATTTTCTAGACAAGTAAATAATTATTTTCTTGTTTTCAGAAAAAACAAGTCAAAATTAAGTGAGTTTTTGCTTAGAACAAGCAATAATCTGCCAATGGGGTAAGCAAAAAAATCTTATTTCAAACAGAAAACAAGATTTTGCTTCCCCCATTGGGAGATTATTTAGCTTGTTTCAAGCAAAAACACACTTAATTTTGACTTGTTTTCAGAAAAAACAAGACAATCATTTTTACTTGTCTAGAAAATCCTTCTTGATTTAAGAATTTTTAGATATTTTGGCTGGAAAAAAGACAAATAAAATCGAAGTAAGAAAAGCATTTTTTTGCAGTGTACTAATAAGCAAAACTTACTTTATATTAACTAACATTTGTGCTTTTTTTCTCATTGCTGAAGAGTGTTAAACTTTCTTTTCCTACAGTTCTACTGCACAGACGTCAATTTAATTTTCCTTTAGCCTTAGGCTTATTCATGTAATTTCATTTTGGTGTAAAGGCCTTTTACATTTGCTAAGAATCAAACATTTTTATATTAAAAACAAACAAGCAAGCCCTGCCCAGAAAATGCAATGCAAAAGTAATGTAACGCATTACTTTCCATAAAAAGTAAATTAAGTAACGTAAGTACTTTTTTAGGGAGTAACACAATATTGTAATGCAATTACTTTCAAAAGTAACTTTCCACAACACTGGTTTTGCCTAAACATCATATTTTTTTCATTTAGTACTGCCCTTCAAAAGCTACAGAAGATACTTACATGCTTCCCAGAAGACAAAATAAGTTAAATTTACCCTGATCTTCAAATTGCTCTTAATGCATGGCTTTTCCTTCTGGAGCATCAGTGAGTGTTTGAATCCTCTGTAATAGCTGCATATGAGTCCCTCAGTTGTCCTCAGAGTAAAAAGATGGATCTCACAATCATACAGTCATTGTTGGAAAGGGTTCAAATACACACAAATACTGAAAAACCAAAGAATTTGTGAGACCTAAAGGATTTTTCTGCAGGCAGTTTAGCTGTTCAGGACAAACAAGGGACTCATGAACAACTATCACTAAACAAAAAACACAGCTGTGGGTCATTCAGGTAACAACACAGTATTAAGAATCAAGTGTATGTAAACTTTTGAACAGGGTCATTTTTATACATTCATTTTCTCTTGTGGACTATATGTAAACGTCTTTTATGTGAAATATCTTCTTCAGGTCAGTACCAAAGAAAAAATAACATGCATTTTGTATGATCCCACTTATTTTGGTCAAATAATTAACATTTTGCGGATTCTGCAAGGTGCAGGTAAACTTTTGAATTTGACTGTATATTAAAAAATGAAAATACACACACACACACACACACACATTCAGTTTGCTATAAATGCACCTCTTAGATCAAGATGAACTGCTGTTTTTATCATTTCAAAGTGAAATAGGACATTTTGTATGTTTTCTTCCTCACCTTTCAGTCTATGGCTCAGAATATGTTCTAGAATGGAGACAAAGTTGATGAACTCAGCAGATGTGTCGTCTATCGTCTCAAAACATGAGCGATCAATGAGGGTCTTCACCGAGAACCTGTATAGTCAAACACAAACACACAATCATGAGCACAACTGCAATTTACACAATACAGTGTATATTTACACAAACATACCTGATAGCTTGAGCAACAGCAAACAGCACAAGCAAACTGTAATTATATAAATAATTCACATAATTATGCTGCCTTTTAAGACTTGCCATAATGATGAATTATCATTTAACAGTCAGTTATTATTTTATTATTATTTTTATTTTATTTTATTATTATTATTATTTATTATTATTATTATTATTATTATTTCAGTAATTTTCTTAGGTTCTTGTTTTATTTCAGTTAGTTACTAATCAACTAAGTCAACTAATATTTATATTCCATTTAATTTCAACATTATTTTAATACTTTTAGTTTTACCTAATAACAATGCTACATTCGAACTCATAGTTCAGCAACAAGACAAATGGATGTTTAATTCAGAGCTAAAATAAGCTTAAAAATAAACTAAAGCTTTTAAAAAACCCTAAAAGAGCATTTGAGAGTCAAAGGAGATGTCTTGTGTTTTGTGGAGCACCATTAGTGCCGTTTACTATGGTCTCATCAAAAGTAATTACGGCATAAATGACTGTC
The DNA here is from genome assembly GCA_033026305.1 of Cirrhinus molitorella. Classification (NCBI taxonomy): domain Eukaryota; kingdom Metazoa; phylum Chordata; class Actinopteri; order Cypriniformes; family Cyprinidae; genus Cirrhinus; species Cirrhinus molitorella. Next base: position 1,943,973 of record CM065123.1, read on the forward strand.
CTTTTCATTATCGGCAGCTCCTGTGCTTTTATGCGTCTCCACATGACTTCCAAATACCCAGAAGCCTTCATGCAAATGTCATTTCAGAGATAATTTCACTTCTGACATTTCCTTTCTAAAACACACAGAGCAAATGTGGAGGGGGAAACATTTTTGAGTGTAATTAGTTACTATCATCTTAAGTAACTCAAAAATCATGCTCAGCAGCATTATATGCCAAGTAGGGCTGCAACTAATGATTATTTTAGTAAACGAGTTCTTTCAGTTACTTCGGTCGGTTATTCTGACGATTAATTGAGTGATCAGATAATTGTACAAAAATGTTTAAATACACAATGCATTATAAACAATATAACTAATGTACATTATGCATTATAACAAATGACAGTAGAGGGTGCCAGTGGCCAGTGGGTTGTTTTTATATTTTACAGCGTGTTTAATATTAACTAAACAACGTTTAAATATTTAATAATGTGGATTTAATCATTAATATTTGTCCATTTCTTTAGACAAAAATGCTACAGCCACTGTAATTTCTTGACTATGCGGATATCAAAACATGTAAACTCAAGAGTGAGGGTTTGAGCTTTCATTTTGAAATCGCATGATGTTTTCTTTTGTTTGCATAGATTTATAAATGATTTACCTTACAAATCTGAAAAAAATGGCAGACGTCGCATTCCCAGATTAACCTTATAATACCTATATAATATGCAGAGATGGAGTTTGAGACACTCCACACATGTAAGTGATACATTTTTTGTGTGTGAAAATTATGCAACCTACTCATTTGTAAATAATTAAAGCACATATATTAAACCTACATCATTCATTTACTTAACTTAATCGTAGTGTTTGTAAATTCACAGGAGCAATATTCTTTATTATAATTTTTAAAAGGGTTTAATCAGTGGTCAATTTACAAATGATTACACAATTTTTAAACACATTTGTATTTAACAAAAAATAAGCTTTATTAAATATTATAAATAAATAAATAATTATAAATAAATAAATATATATATATATATATATATATATATAAAATATTGACAAATATTTTGGTGGAATTTTTATCAATAACAATAATTAATATTTGTGTGTTTTTGAGCTGGTTAAGGCTTGTCATGGCATAAATATTGTCATCATAAATATGATATGATAAATAAAATCGCCAGTAGGTGGCGGCAAGTGTCTGTTTTAATAAATGAATCCTTCAAGCAAATAATTTTTTTAAATGGCTGATTCAATTTGGATCTAAGCAAGCTGACTGATTTTATGAATGGATCACTGAATAATTGGCTCACTGGATTTGTTCAAAAACAGATTCATTCAGGAAAGCAGCATTGCCCTGAGACACACAACAGCTCTGTTCCAGCTTTGTTTGGAATGACTCAATTTGCAAAACAATTCATTTCTTTAATTCTTTAATTCTTTAATTCATTTCACAAAATTAATTTAACATTGGCATCTCACACACTCATTATTGTGTGATACTACTGAACTATAACATATAAAGATAATAAAAACACACAGGGATATTGTTCTTTCATTATTTGAATTATTATGAGGCATTCTAACTCCATTCTAATAGGCTTCCTCGTGCAATGAATGGTTTTGGACACTCAAGATGTGTTTTCATTAGTTTTTTTGCCAAGCAACTGATATTCTTGAGTGTCAGCTAACGTTAGCGTGAAACGGTGATCATTTCTGAATAGAACGCAAAAAAAAAAATAAAAAATAAAAATAATAAATAAAATCAAATATAAATATAAATATTAAGTTAAAAACTGGAGAAAAAGAAGAAATGTTATCTTTGTCAACTAACAAAAATGTAAAAAGGTACTAAAATTACTAACATTTTTAAATAAATTAAAGGTAAATACAAATACATTAAAAAATGAATCATTACTATAATATGCACATAAATGATACTAAAATAACACAGTAAGTGTCATAATGCCAAGATTTATGCAATGTAATTTGATCATGTGGCACCAATTATCATATTACTGCTTAAAATATTCATTATTACACAGTATTTTATGACAAAATCACTTTAAAATAACTCGATGACAGGTCACACTGACAATATTAAACCTGAAAACTGAATTTCAGAAGAAGACTTCCTGTGACATCTCATGTAGATTAAACCAGCCTGACATTTCACTTGAGAAGGTCCCAATTTCTCTGGACTTCTTTGAAGTTTTACGATCATTTTAAGAGCATTGATCTAGAGTAATTATTCAGATTACTTCATTCAAGTCTTTCTGAAAACGTGAACTTCCTTTCATGACTCTCTGAACGTCACATACTGTGTTATCACTCAAAAACAAAACGACCTGCAGTGATTTATTTCAGTCCTGAATGAACTCTGGATCAGATATCACAGGATAAACATGAGAGGAAATGGATTTTGCTTATCTGTTCCTCTGTTCTTTCTTCCTCAGACACACACAGTAAAAATTGCTTTATTTGTCTGGGCTGTGAGCTTCGGTCTGTGATTGTAAATGTGTGGACACGTCACACTCGAAGCTTTTTGATTGGCTGATTCCTGCTGTGCCCCCTCATGGGTATGACATTCATTTGTGTTCAGACTGATGCTTTTCCTGCTTCAAACGTGCCCTTTGTGGCACTGACTAATTAGACATTTAATGTAATTAATCATATTCCAGTGAGTGGCATTCAGGTTTATTCACAATAGATGAACGTAAACCTGGCAACGCTTCATTACATTGATTTTTGCACATTTTGCAACACTTTCAAAGTTAATTATCCAGTGAATGGCACTTAAACTATGTTTAGTTTTATTTAAAACAGATGAAACTGCCAACTTCTTATTATGTTGGTTGTTTTATCTATTGCAGCAGTTTGGAAATGTAATGTCCTGTGAGTGGCACTAAAAGGTTAATGCTCTATAGTGTTCGAAATCAACAAACCACCTACACCAAACTGTACACTAGTGTTAACAAAAGCAAACATTGGATAGAAACACATTTGCTAAAGGAACCATTCATTTTGGCTTGATTCTGAAGGACTTTGAACTGTTTCATTGTGACTCAGAATCGAGTGTTTTGTAATGCTGCATCAGGTGGGCTACCAAGCAAGTTTACTACATCAGAAAATTTAGTTATGTAATGCAAAATGTATTAGTTTACAGAAAATTTAAGTAGAGGCATGTTTTCCCAGTGAGCTTAGGTTATATATTTATATAAGCCATTCTACAGAAAAGTATCTTTTCCCACAAATTTAGTATGTTTGCAAATATCTAAGGTACACATTTCTCGTAATTGTGCAGTTAATTCTTATATTGTATTTTCAGAATGTTTTGATCTGTCCTCTCCTCAAATTGGTCACTACCGAAACACAGTAATATATAATTTAATATAGGGTTATATTGACCTATTAAGATTTTGCTTACATGTTTCTTTGTAAATATTTTTTTTTTCTATTTAATTAAAAAGTTTTCCTAGGTAAATCAACTAACAAATTACAATTTTAACAATATCTCAAGTGTTATTTCTAAGATTTGTTGTATTTTGAATAAAAATTTTCTTTGTAAAAGGCAAAAAGTTGATCATACTGATATCAAACTTAAGGATTCATTAGTTTGAATATACATTGAACCAAACACTGTCATAACATCTTAGTTCAGTATACTTTATTTTTGACAAAACATCCAATGTTTCGGTCGTGACAGCTCATTTTAGGGACATTTTTGGTTGCAACCATGTCACTTTTCAGAAATTTAACCCACATCACTACAAAAACAATACAAACACATACTAAAATACTAAACATTTGTACTGTAACTGTACTAAAATTGTGTTTATTTTTGTTTAATTCTAGAAAAATGGTGTTTGGTAGTGTCATTCTTATCAAGTTATGGTCTTAGAAAACATTTTGAATACTTTTTTTTGAATACTTAAATGCTTTTTAAATGTATTTCTTGGTTGTTAGATTTTGCATGCATATATTATATATATATATATATATATATATATATATAACTTTTATCCAAAAGTTGATAACATTTCTGATTCATTAGTCACACCAAATAAGGCCAAATTGAGCACACTGCATTTCGGGATACAGTGCCCAGTGCATTGTGATCCGGCTGTAAATTGCACATTTTGGCAAATGCAACAGAAGTAATTGATTTAATATGATAGCATCCCACTTCCTTCAGAAGAGAGATACTACAATTTTCAGCAATATGATATATGACACAGAATGGTTCACAAAGTTCTCATGGTATTGCATATTTAACTTCTTCATTTCCTAGTACCAGCCTTAAGACAGATGTTTTTTTTAATTAGGGCTGTCAAACGATTCATCGGGATTAATCGCATCCAAAATAAAAGTTTATTTTTACATATTATATGTGTGTTTACTTTGAATATATAATATGTACATATAAATACACACACACACACACACGTATATATTAAAACAAAATATTTATGTATATATATTTATACCTGTATACAATTTAGATTATTAAATAAATATACATATTTTAGATATAAATTAAAAATATTTTCCTTAATATATACATGCATGTGTGTGTATTTATATATACATATTAAATATACACAGTACACAAATATATAGTATGTAAACATAAACTTTGGATGCGATTAATCGATTAAACGTCATTTTTAATATTAAAAGAAATTAAAAATCTAATATAAAAATGATCAGAAGGCGTAAAAATATTCATATGGACTTTTATTTTATTATTATTTTTTTTTATCACGTCTAAACGTTGTTTTTGTTTTTGTTACCATGCCTTTTTTAAAAACATAGGCTAATATAAAAAAGCCATTTTTTTGCATGCATTCTATTAGGTACCTCTGCCCTGAGCACAATCTAAATGCCATGTTGCATGAATCATTCAGCACCTATCAGCACTGTACTTTTTCTACGGACTCCATCTATATGACGCGATGCTCTGATGACAGATCTCAGATCAGCGCTTCTGCGTGCAGCACACGCACATCATCTCATCTCCCCTGTTCCAGCATCAGCAATTTAGAAAAACTAACTTGCAAAAAAATAACAATGACATCATCACACATGCTCCGTGCCGCCGGTGTGCTGCAGTGATGATGAACGTGTAATCAGATTTTACCTGCACACGGTGATCAGATTCCTTCTTTCTACTGCTCTGATGCGCGCTACCGCTTTCTTACGAGCCCCGTTGAACCCGAGATTTAACGATGCCATGATGGTCTGGTTCTGATGCACGACTGTTTATTTCCTCACGTCTTTTTCTTCTGATGCTTTGGATCAGTCTCCAGCTGACTGGCTCTCACTAGAGCCATAGAAGTGGAATACGCGAGTGGAAAGGCAATTAAGCATTGAAAAGGGAGTCGGAAATGGGCGTGGCTTGAATGCGTTTAGGAATAATTATTTCATTTCAACTCTTAGTTTGACTTTTCTTTCATTATAACTTAATTTAAAAATGCATCTGTTATTTTTTCAGCTGTAATTTATCATCAAAACTGCGTCTGAAGCGGATAGCGTTGTCACATGCTCCCTGTTACTTTTCTCACCGCTGGTTCGGATTAACCAATCACAAATAGGCAAATGACATTTGTAAACTCTCATTTTATAAACACTGATGAGTTACACATTAATTTTTTCTAGTAGAAACCAATCATTGTATGTAACAGTTTTAATCAATTATATATATTGGTGTAAACCTGTTTTCAATAAAACAAAAAACGCCGTGAAAGCTGAAGCGACTGTAGTGAGAGAATCGGCTTTCTGAGCCAACATGCGCCCCCTGCAGGATTATTATTCTGTGCCTCATAAGAAACCAACAAAAGCTGACAATATTGGACGCCCATAACTGATCAGAAACACTGATTTTTTTTTTTTTTTTTGGAGGTTAATAAACCGCCATTTACATTACCAGTAAAAAAAAAAAAATTCTAGTTATAACGTTGTCATGAGAAATATCAACTAATGGTAATAGCATTTTTAAGGATTTTGTCAGATTTATGACAGATGTAATTTAGTACAGCTCACTAGGTGGCCCCAAATTACTAGTTTAGTTTGAAAACAGCAACCAAAAGAAATAAAAAACAGCTGTTTAAATAAATACACTACCAAAATGTAAACATTTTTATTATCCAAAAATCCAAAAATCAGCATTTATCTGAAATAAAAAGCTTTTGTAGCATTTTACAATATACCATTTAAAAGCTTGGAGTCACTATTTATCTATTTATTATTATTATTATTATTATTATTATTATTATTATTTTGGAGGCAGGATTATAGAAATTAATACTTTTATTTATCAAGGGTGCTTTTGATAAAGACATTTATAATGTTACAAAACATTTATATTTCAGGTAAATGTTTTTCTTATGAACTTTTTATTCATCAAAGAAACCTGAAAAAATTCTACTAGGCTGTTTTTAACATAATAATAATAAAATAATTTTTTTTTGAGCAGCAAATCAGAATATTAGAATGATTTCTGAAGGATCATGTGACTGGAGTAATGATGCTAAAAATTCAGCTTTGAAATCAAAGGAATAAATAGCACTTTAAAATATATTCAAATAGAAAACAGTTATTTTAAATAGCAAAAATATTTTACAATTTTACTGTACTTTGGATCAAATAAACACAAGCTTGGTGAGCAGAAGAGACTTCTTAAAAAAAAAAAACTTTAAAAATCTTACTGTTCAAAAACTGTATATGAAAAATATTATATTATATTGATGATTTTTCCCCTAAAAATATTTATTTATTTATGCTTGTTTGTTTGTTTGCCTCTTACTTATTACCAGTAAAAATAGTTTCTAGTTATAACATTGTCATGAGAAATATCAACTAATGGTAATAGTATTTTTAAGGATTTTGTACATTTTAGTACAGCTCACTAGGTGGCCCCAAGGTACTAGTTTAGTTTGAAAACATTTATAATGCTACAAAAGATTTCTATTTCAGGTAAATGTTGTACTTATTAACTTTATTCATCAAAGAAACCTGAAAAAAATTCTACTAGGCTGTTTTTTAATAATAATAATAATAATAATAAATGCTTTTTGAGCAGCAAATGAGAATATTAGAATGATTTCTGAAGGAACATGTGACTATGATGTTAAAAATTCAGCTTTGAAATCAAATGAATAAATTACATTTTAAAATATATTCAAAAAGAAAACAGTTATTTAAAATAGTAAAAATATTTTAAAATTGTACAGTTTTTGCTGCACTTTGGATCAAATAAATGCAAACTTGGTGAGCAGAAAAGACTTCTTTAAAAAACATTAAAAATCTTACTGTTCAAAAATTGCATATGGAAAATAATGATTTGAATTAATGATTTTTTCCCTAAAAATATTTAATTATTTATGTTTGTTTGTTTGCCTCTTATTGTTTTTGTACACACTCAGATGCTATGTTTGCTGGTGTATAGGTATATTTTTGCAGTATGTGTACGTGATCTATAAAAAGAAGACAAGGAAGTACAAATGTACTTAAATACAGAGCATATAACTAGAAAAGACAAGCACCTATTAAAACATAACTAAATATATAAAATATAAATATATAATAAAATATAAATACCTATCTGAAATCTAAATATCGACATCTTAACAAAATATATTGCATCTTATATGCAAAGCCATTTTAACTCAAATGGTGATAGATTAGTGTTTCTCAATCCAGGTCCCCGGGGCCCTGGAGCGCTGCACACATTAGGAGTCTCACTAATCTTACACACAATTCAGGTCATGGAGCCTCTAATAATGAGATGATGAGTTGAATTAGTTGCTTTAGAGAAGGAAGACATCTCTCTGTGCCGTGCCTCAGGGCCCCCAGAAGCAGGATTTGAGAATTACTGTGGTGGAGGAAAAAAGGAAACACTGACTGAATCATTAAGAGTTTTCAGGCATTTTTTTCTGCAAGCATATACAGACATAAGCAAATAAGTTTACAGAAATAAAGTCCTATCGGACTAATTGCTAACAGAATCAATCAAAATCGTAGTGTAATCATAGGTAAGATTATACCTAAAAGTTAGACTATAAACACACATGTAATTAAAGTGGATTCAGATCATCAGAATTCTGGTTTCGCCCCCTAGAGGTGTTTAGGATCATCTGCAAGTGTTTTGAAAGCTGACAGTATAACAAAACTATTTTTAAATCTTTTAAATAGTAAGTAAAAAAAAAAAAATTTAAATACATGAAAAAGAAGGAAATGCTCAAATATATATATATACATATAATAGCAGTCAAAAGTTTGGACACACCCTCTCATTTAATGTTTTTTTCTTTATTTTCATCAAAACTATGAATGAACAGATATGGAATTATGTATTACATAAAAAAGTGTGAAATATGCTGATTTGCTGTTCAAAAAATATTTATTATTATCAATATTTAAACAGTTGAGTATTTTTTTTCAGGATTCTTTGACGAATCGAAAGATCCAAAGATTTGTACAATATACCATTTAAAACTGTGGAGTCAGTATTTATTTATTTATTTATTTATTTACTTTGGAGGGAGGATTATAGAAATTAATATTTTTATTTAGCAAGGATGCTTTAAAATTACCAAAAGTGAAGATAAAAGACATTTATAATGTTACAAAAGATTTCTATTTTAGGTAAATGTTGTTCTTATGAACTTTTTATTCATCAAAAAAAATTGTACTAGCTTTTTGTAACATAATCAGTGTTAGAGGTAAGGCATTACAAGTAACACAAGTTACGTATTAATATAACTTTTTTCAAGTAGCTAGTAAAGTAACGTATTACTTTTTAATTTCCAAGAAAATATCCGAGTTACTTTTTCAAAAAAGCGCCAGTTACTTTTTGTTTTCTTTATGTATTTAATCCCATTTTATTAACCAGTGACTTTGCTGCTGACCTTTGTTGATCCAATTCAAGCGTACACTGCAAAAATACTTTTCTTACTTACATTTTTTGTCTTGTTTCCAACCAAAATATCAAAAGAAATTCTTAAATCAAGAAGGATTTTCTAGATAATTAAATCATTTTCTTGTTTTCAGACAAAACAAGTCAAAATTAAGTGAGTTTTTGCTTAGAACAAGCAAAATAATCTGCCAATGGGGTGAGCAAAAAAAATCTTATTTCAAACAGACAACAAGATTATTTTGCTTACCCCATTGGGAGATTATTTTATTGGTTTCAAGCAAAAACAAACTTAATTTTGACTAGTTTTCAGAAAAAAAAAGGTACCATTTTTACTTGTCTAGAAAATCCTTCTTGATTTAAGAATGTTTAGATATTTTGGCTGAAAATATGGACAAATTTGGACAAAATATCCAACTAAGAAAAGCATTTTTTCAGTGTAATAATAAGCAAAACTTACTTTAGATGAACTAACATTTGTGCTTTTTTTCTCATTGCCGAAGAGTGTTGAACTTTCTTTTCCTACAGTTCTACTGTACAGACGTCAATTGAATTTTCCTTTAGCCTTAGCCTAATTCATTTCATTTTGGTGTGAAAGGGCTTTTACATTTGCTAAGAATCTGACTTTTTTATATTAAAAACAAACAAGAAGCCCTGCCCAGATTTAAAAAGTAACGCAAAAGTAATTTAATGCATTACTTTCCATGAAACGTAATTAGTTACTTTTTTAGGGAGTAACGCAATATTGTAATGCATTACTTCTAAAAGTAACTTTCCCCAACTCTGAACATAACAATAATAATACATGTTTTTTAAACATCAAATCAGAATATTAGAATGATTTCTGAAGGATCATGTGACACTAAAGAGTGGAGTAATGATGCTACAAATTGCAGCTTTGAAATCACAGGAATAACACAAAGCATAACACAATAACACAAAGACACAGAGTGTGGAACCAAAGATCTCAGATTTAGACTCATCAGTCCAAAGCACAGATTTCCACTGGTCTGATGTCTATTCCTTGTGTTTCTTGGCCCAAACAAATCTCTTCTGCTTGTTGCTTTTCCTCTTTTAGCAGCTATTTGACCTAAAGGCTATTTCTGAGGCTGGTGACTCGGATGAACTTATCCTCAGCAGCAGAGGTGACCCTTGCTCTTCCTTTCCTCATGTGATCCAGTTTCGTCATAGCACTTGATGGTTTTTGCAACTGCACTTGGGGACACATTAAAAGTTTTTGCAATTTTCCAGACTGACTGACCTTCAGTTCTTAAAGTAATGATGGACTGTCTTTTCTGTTTACTTAGCTGACTAGTTCTTGCCATAATATGAATTCTATCAGTTGTCAAATAGGGCTGTCAGCTGATAGGGCACACAACTGATGGTCCCAACCCCATTAAGAAGGCAAGAAATTCCACAAATGAACCCTGACAAGACACACCTGTGAAGTCATTTCATCATGAAGCTCATTGAGAGAAGGCCAAGGGTTTGCAGCGCTGTCAACAAAACAAAGGGTACTTTGAGGAATCTAAAGTATGAAACATATCTAGAGTTATTTCACACTTTTTTGCTTCAAGGCTACAATTTTTGTACCTACATTTCCCAGACAGCAAAAATCATGTGGTCCAGATCCGGCCCATACATCCGCAAATCCGCAAAACAGACTTGGGCCGGTGTCTTTTGGCACAACGGGCCAATACCGGCACACATCAGGTTTTCCCTCATCTGGACCAGCACTGGGCCAGCTCCGTACCAGACTCGGCCCAGATCCGCTCTGTGACAGTAGTCCGCGCCGACTGAAACCAGGCCCGGGTCGGATCCGTCTAAGACGGTGATACAGCACTGAAACGGATGTGACTGTAACGCGGATTTGCCATTTGAAAATGAATTCGGCACAGAGTCAGCTGCTGTCTGGGTAGCCCGCTCTGTCAATGGATCACCAGCTTTCTGACAGATAGGCAGCAGCTAGTGAGAACAGGGAAATTCATGTTCTCTCCCCACTGCTCTTCTCCCTCTACACCAATAATTGCACCTCTAAAGACTCCTCTGTCAAGCTCCTGAAGTTTGCAGATGACACCACACTCATCGGCCTCATTCAGGACGGCGACGAGTCTGCCTACAGACAGGAGGTTAAAGAGCTGGCTGACTGGTGCAATCATAACAACCTGGAGCTCAACACGCTCAAAACTGTAGAGATGATAGTGGACTTCAGGAGGAAACCCCCTGCACTTTCCCCACTCACCATCATGGACAGCACTGTGGCTACAGTGGAGACATTTAAGTTCCTGGGATCTTTCATCTCCCAGGACCTGAAGTGGGACACTCATGTCGACTCCATTTTAAAAAAGGCCCAACAAAGGTTGTACTTCCTTCACCAGCTGAAGAAGTTCAACCTAACACAGGAGTTGCTGAAGCAGTTCTACTCAGCTGTCATCGAGTCTGTTCTGTGCACATCAATAACTGCCTGGTTTGTCTCAGCTACAAAATCAGACATTGGAAGATTACAGAGAATGGTTCAGACGGCTGAGAGGATTATTGGTGCTCCCCTGCCCACCCTTCATGAACTGTAAACATCCAGGGTGAGGAAAATAGCTCAGAAAATCACTCTGGATCCCCTCTTTGAACTTTTGCCATTTGGCCAGCGCTACAGAGCCTCAAATACCAGGACAACCAGGCACAAGAACAGTTTTTTCCCCCAGGCAATCCACCTTATGAACAGCTAAATGTTCACCCAATATGTGCAATAAAAATATGTGCAATAACCTTGCAACTTATGCAACTTATTTCTTAATTTATTTTTCTATATATTTTTGCCTATTTATATTTACATATGTGTATTTTTTATTCTCATCTTATTTTTATTTTTTATTGTCTGTGTTATTGTTGTCTCTGTGCACTGGAAGCAAATGTCACAAAAACAAATTCCTTGTATGCGCAAGCATACCTGGCAATAAAGCTCTTTCTGATTCTGATTCTGAATCTTCTGATTCTGATATAAAATCACTACAACTGACAAAACAGTTTTTTACACTTTTTTTTAGATTAAACTGTTTTTTAATCCTAATAGCCTAATATTTTCTTCTCTTCTTTCACCGGGGTAAATAGGGACACGACAGCTAATGCCTACTCCACGAAATTGGCTTTGTTGATGTTATATGTTACGTTAAATTCGAGTCCATTGTTTTTAGTTCATCTTGCATACACACAGACGGTTCTCCAGAATTATTGCAGAAAAAAAACATTCATAGTTATGTGTCCCATTTGAAAGGTCATAGCTCAATTTTGTCACCTTTGTGTATTCAGAGCTACTTCTGGAGCTGAACAACACCTGCTAAATGTTGAAATGATGAAGAGTTTTTTGACTTCCTGAACCTACTGCTCTTAACCTCTTAATTTCTGCTCAAACTAAGCACAAACTTTTATGTCATACTGAAAGTCCATTTTAAAACACTGCCAGTCCCAGTGCATTGCTCTTCTTTAAAACCTCTCCTTTCACTTGACTGTCATGCCTAAAAATAGCAACCTGGCCTGTTGTCATTGCAATCATCCACATACCAAATTATCCACATCCCCTCTTAACCACATACTGCATCTCCCACCGCTTCCTACCTAGACAGCATCATAGCTGTGCTTCTGAAACAAAATCGACACAAAGGTACATTTGCAAGATGATTGCGCTGCCTTCTGTAACTCCACATTATAAGGTTGGCAACATGCTTAAACCAGGTTTGCTGGTCTCTCATAGCGCTTGACCAGCTTCCCAAAGCCTCTCTAAACCAAACCAGATGAGTTTAACCAGGTAGAAATTTTAAGCACTGCAAAAAAAAAGGTCCCATTAGCATTAATAAACAGTGAGCAATACATTATATTATTCATTATATTTTTCATATTATTCATCATGTTAACATTAGTTAAGAAATAAATACATCTGTTGATTGTTAGTTTCAGCTGAGAACCAATAAATAATGATTACAGATACAACTACTACCAGTCAAATATTTTTGAAAAGTAAGATTTTTAATGTTTTTTTAAAGAAGTCTCTTCTGTTCACCAGGCCTGCATTTATTTGATTCAGAGTACAGAAGAAAACAAATGTTTGAAATATTTTTACTATTTAAAATAACTGTTTTCTATTTGAATATGTGTTTAAATGTCATTTATTCCTGATTTTAGCATCATTACTTCATTCACACAATCCTTCAGAAATCATTCTAATATTCTGTAGGCTGCTCAAAAACTTGTATTATTATTATTATTATTATGTACCTTATGTAAGGTTTCTTGAATCTGAAATAGAATGATATAATCACTTTTGATCATTTTAAAGCATCCTTACTAATTAAAAGTATTAATTCTTATAATTTCTTTCCTAAAAAGGAAAGAAATTACTAATCCAAGCTTTTGGTAGTGTATAAAGTTACAAAAGCTTTTTATTTCAGATAAATGCCGGTCTGTGGATCTTTCATTAAAGGATCTTAAAAAAATGTACTCCGCTTTTTTTAAAAAAATATTTCTTAAAGAGCAAATCAGCATATTAGAATGATTTCTGAAGAATCATGTGACATTAAAGACTGGAGTAATGATGCTAAAAATGTAGCTTTGATCACAGGAATAAATTACATTTTCAGATATATTCAAATAGAAATCAGTTATTTCAAATAGTAAAAATATTTCAAAATGTGACTCTTTTTTGCTGTACTTTAGGTCAAATAAATGCAGGCTTGGTGAGCAGAAGAGACTATGCTTACCAATGTAGTTAATTGTTAAAAGTAGATGACATTTCTCAGATTCAGATTTTTCTCCTCCAACAGAGAAATAAGATACAGCAAGAGGAAATGCACTTACTGAATATGACAAGATATCATGATGACAGTATTCAGTGCGTTGCTGCTTGTAGAAGTATAGTGCCATTAGCAGTAAGTGTTTAGTAGTGGAGACTGAGTAAGAGAGGACTCAACACAGAGTGGTTGGTGGTTTTTAGTCTTCCTTCCTCCTGCGCTTAAGAAGGTCAGATCAGAGGAAGTGAGATCCAGTCACTTGATGTTTTAGTAGCTGATCTGAACAGGTTCTGTACTCTGAAACAGCTAGGATGGGTGGCTTGTTCAGGATCTGGATGTTTAAGGTCCTTCTCTTTGGATTGATAGATCCATCTCAGGCCTCTCTGCGTCCTCGCGTGTCGTTCTCTCAGGGTAAGTGGAGCTCAGACTGACAGACAATAGCGAGACATTTTTTACAGGTGCAAAACTCACACTTGTTTGTAGTGGTTATCGGATGTGGATGTTGAAGACCAAGTAAAATATCTGTTATTAAAATACAGATGTTCTTGCAGACATCCTCGAGCAAGAAACAACATTCTTTTATCAGGCAGACTGCTGCTGCTTATCAGTCATTTGTAACCACATTTCTGACTAAATTTGTTTTTGATATGAATAATTGAGAAATTAATTGTTTTCCCACCTGTTATGAATTTCTTTGGTCTTCTGACTTTTAGACAAGTACAAAAATCTGCTGAACTATGGTACAAGAAAATAATTCTGTATGTTTTGTTCATGAATCACAAGTAAAACCTTTGCATTTTATGCACAGTTTTTGAACTCATTTCATAAATATGACTTAGTGAGAAATCTAAGCATGTTCAAATGCCAGAAAGCACATTCATGTTGAGCTCATTCTGTGTAAGATTTGTAATCTTTTTCTTTGAAAAGTTGTGGTTAGAACCCATTACTGTTGTTCTGCAAATGTTGGATGGTGTAAATGCTGCTCGCTTGAAACCACAGCTGACCAACTATTTCCACCTCATGCTCTCAAGGCCTGCTGCTGCAGAAAAGCATGTCTTAAGACTATGGTTCCTTTCTGCTTTAGAGTTTATCAGGAAAAGGAGGTGAAAAACTCTTTATACAGATCAAAATAATCATCTAAAATGTCATGTTTTTTTTTTTTTTTTACAAACACTTTTAGGGGTTTTACATATGAGTAATATATCTGTTTCTTTGGAAGCGAAACTGCTTTGAAACTATTACGTACGCATGCCATTCAAAAGCTTAGAATAATTTCATCATTAATGATTATGATTGACATTAATCATTTTATTTTGCAAGGATGCTTTAAACTGATCAAAAGTACAGACATTTATAATGTTGGAAATATTACTATTTCAATAAATGCTGTTCTCTTAAACGTCTGTTAAACGAAGAATCCTGAAAGCAATTTTCCATATTAATATTTAGCATATTAGAATTATTTCTGAAGGATCATGTGCAGTGTTGGGGGTAATGCATTACAAGTAACGCAAGTTACGTAATAATATTACTTTTTTCAAGTAACTAGTAATGTAACTTTTTTTTCATTTCCAAGAAAATATCTGAGTAATTAGAGTTACTTAGATTTTGTTGTCTTGTTTCCAGCCAAAAAGGATTCCAAGAAGGATTTTCTAGACAAGCAAATAATTATTTCAGAAAAAAAAAAGGTCAAAATTAAGTGAGTTTTTGCTAGAACACGCAAAATAATTTGCCAATGGGGTAAGAAAAAAATATCTTATTTCAAACAGAAAACAAGATTTCTTTGCTTACCCATTGGGAGATTATTTTGCTTGTTTCAAGCAAAAACACTTAGTTTTGACTAGTTTTCAGAGAAAAAAAAAGATAATCATTTTTACTTGTCTAGAAAATCCTTCTTGATTTAAGAATTTTTAGATATTTTGGCTGAAAATATGGACAAAATATCTAAGTAAAAAAGCTTCTTTTTTTTTTTTTTTTTTTTTTTTTTTGCAGTGTAATAACAAGCAAAACTTTGTGGTGAACTTTCTTTTCCTACAGTTCTACTCTACAGACATGAATTTAAGCCTTAGGCTTATTCATTTTGGTGTGAAAGGGCTTTTACATTTGCTAAGAATCTATCTTTTATATTAAAAACAAACAAGCAAGCTCTGCCCAGATTTAAAAAGTAACGCAAAAGTAATGTAACAGTATTTTTGATCAAATAGCCTTGATGAGCAGAAGAGGCCTTATTTGAACGCATTAAAAAGCATACCTACCCCAAACATTTGAACAGTACTGTACTTATAACTTTCACATTTGGTGTTCTCTCGATTTGACGCTCGCAGATGTTATAATTATGCTTGGTAAACCACACCGAGGTTTCTCAGTGCTATGGTTTGAAAAAATGGAAGGTTGTTTTTTTTATCAAGCTGTTATGCAAATGAATCAAGATACAGTGTTAAAAATATTCAGGGTCTTGGTTGACTAGATAGCAGTTTTGGTCAGCCATATTTCTGTAAGTTTGTTTGTGCAGTATTGCCAAACCTCAGCTCAGGGGCCTTGCTTATTTCATCAGATCAAAAACAGGAAAAAGACTGGCAGTGTTGTGGTTTCATTGCTAAACTGTGACTATAAATACTATGTAAAGTCCAAAGCAAATAAAGATGTAAAAAAAAAATAATAATAATAATAATAAAATCATTTTGTGTAAAATACATGTGGCAGTTTCTCAGAAATGTAATGATATACAGGTCAAGGTTTAACCTACTTTCTTTTTTTTCTTTTTTTTACAGGAAGTTCAGAGCGTCTTTTGGGTATCTACTACAGCTCTTTTGTGAAGAACACCAGCACTTTGCTGCTCAGCAGTGACGCTGACACACTGTTTGTTGGTGCTCAAAATGCCCTACTCTCCCTAGATGTCAGTCAACCTGATAGCATTACACTCAAAGACGAGGTGAGAGATATTGTAACCCTTCAGGAATATACAGGTGCATCTCAATAAATTAGAATGTCGTGGAAAAGTTCATTTATTTCAGTAATTCAACTCAAATTGTGAAACTTGTGTGTTAAATAAATCCAACGCACACAGACTGAAGTAGTTTAAGACTTTGGTCTTTTAATTGTGATGATTTTGGCTCACGTTTAAGAAAAAACACCAATTCACAATCTCAACAAATTAGAATATGCTGACATACATCAGCTAATCAACTCAAAACACCTGCAAAGGTTTCCTGAACCTTCAAAATGGTCTCTCAGTTTGGTTCACTAGGATACACAATCATGGGGAAGACTGCTGATCTGACAGTTGTCCAGAAGACAATCATTGACACCCTTCACCAGGAGGGTAAGCCACAAACATTCATTGCCAAAAAAGCTGGCTGTATCCAAGCATGTTAACAGAAAGTTGTGTGGAAGAAAAAGATGCACCACCAACCGAGAGAACCACAGCCTTGAGAGGCTTGTCAAGCAAATTGATTCAAGAATTTGGGTGAACTTCACAAGGAATGGACTGAGGCTGGGGTCAAAGCATCAAGAGCCACCACACACAGACGTGTCAAGGAATTTGGCTACAGTTGTCGTATTCCTCTTGTTAAGCCACTCCTGAACCACAGACAATGTCAGAGGCGTCTTACCTGGGCTAAGGGCTTACCTGTTGCCCAGTGCTCCAAAGTTTTGTATTTCATTTGGAAACCAAGGTCCTAGAGTCTGGAGGAAAGGTGACGAAGCTCACAGCCCAAGTTGCTTGAAGTCCAGTGTTAAGTTTCCACAGTCTGTGATGATTTGGGGTGCGTTGTCATCTGCTGGTGTTGGTCCACTGTGTTTTTTGAAAACCAAAGTCACTGCACCCGTTTACCAAGGAATTTTAGAGCACTTTATGCTTCCTTCTGCTGACCAGCTTTTTAAAGATGCTGATTTCATTTTACAACAGGATTTGTCACCTGTCCACACTGCCAAAAGCACCAAAGTTGGTTAAATGACCATGGTGTTGGTGTGCTTGACTGGCCAGCAAACTCACCAGAACTGAACCCCATAGAGAATATAAAGGAAAATGATAAACAAGAGACCAAAAAATGCAGATGTGCTATATATTTCGGTTTAGAAAACGTATTTCCCGCTCTTTCAGCTACTGTAGCTACTGTCATGAAAGAATATTACAACATAATGTTTAAATACACTTAATTTGTACATTTTTACAGTTGGAATGGACAGCATCTCCAGAAAATATGAAAACCTGTACATTGGCTTTAAAGGCGGTATGTACCATTACAAACATCATCCTGAAACTTTACATTTCCTTTAAAAATATGTGGGAATGGCAAATAAGAATTTCCCAAATGATAAAAAGGAGAAATATATCTGATCAAAAAGTTTAAAACATTTTAAAAATGTAATTTATTTTCAGCATCATTCCTCCAGTCTTCATGTGTCATCGTTCTAATATACTGATTTATTATCAATGTTGAAATCAGTTGTGCTTTTTTTTCCAGGAAAAAAGAACAGCATTTATTCAAAATAGAACTCTTTTGTAATAATATAAACTATAATTTAATGCTTTGTGGTTAGTACATTTTTATTATTTTTTTAAAAAAGAAATTAATATTTTTATTTACCAAGGATGTGTTAAATGGCTAAAAAAGTGATAGTAAAGACTTGCATTGTTAGAAAAAAAATCTATTTTGAATAAACGCTGTTCTTTTAAAATTTTTATTCACCGACGAATCCTGAAAAAAGAATCACAGTTTCTAAAACTATTAAGCATCACAGCTGTTTCCAACAGTGATAATAAATCAGCATATTAGAATAATTTCTGAATGATAATGATGCTGAAAATTCAGCTGTGCATCACAGGAAAATATTAGAATTTAAAATAGAAAACCATTATTTTAACTGTAATAATAATTGACAATATAATTTTTTTTCTGTATTGCTGATCAAGTAAAACAGCATTTATGAACATAAGAGACTTCTTCAAAAAGATTAAAAATCAGCATATTAGAAAGATTTCCGAATGATCATGTGACACATGTGAAGACTGGAGTACTAACTTTTTTATTTTATGCTTGTGCATAACAGGATTGTGGCAACTCCATTAGTATTTTGCAGTTTTTCAACTCCACACACCTTTATGTCTGCGGGACAAATGCATATAAACCACAAGCCATCATCATTGTAAGTTCAAATACATAAATTGCGCAGATCAATAGATGGTGATTGAACAGATTGCTCTCTGCTCTAACAGGCTTGACATCTCTGTTTTAGCCAGCAAGTTCTCTGAACGCCAGCAGAGACACAAAAGATGCCAAAAGCTGCTGTGCCTCTAGCGCCACCCAGAGGAACACAGGCACTATTGTTGGTGAGAGAGGAGAAGCACAGTTTGGAAGGACCTCAAAAATAGTGTCATTTAATTTAGTGCTCTCATACACTTAACTGTGACCTCTGTGCTTACAGATGAAGAGCTGTACACAGCAGCCAAAACCGGCTACTTTGGGAATACAGTAATTTCTCGATGTCACAGCAGAGAAACACGCAATAACTTGGAGCTTGAGAACGTACCAAAATTGCTACAGGGTTTGTATATTTTTGTCTTAAACATAATGCTACCATGATGCTTTAAACACCTGTTCATGCATGAGCAATATTAATCAAGATATTAGCCTAATATTTCACTTACCTGACCGAAAATGATAAGACACCAGTGTTGTCATGATTCTTTTTTGCACTTTTCTCTTGATTTGTTATAACTTTTGGCAGTCTATAATACTCCAGATGTTTTTCCTGGTGCAATTGATTAGTACAGCTCAAAATATGACAATAATTACCCATTTTAGCAGTAGTAATCAGCAAAAAAAAAAAAAAAAAAAGTTTTATTCCATTCAGTGCCTCTAATATGGCCAAATGATGACACATTGCTACTGGGCTAGTAACACAAGTTTAAGGATTTACTTCATGAAAACTCATGAATGAGTTGCTACTAGGTGACCATTTTAGTTTTAAAAAAAGAGGACGTTGGGTTTGGTATCAATGCCGTTTCCATACCAAAACTATATTTTGCAGATTGATCATAAACACAGCTAAAAAGCTTCCTACCACAGTGGGCATCCTTCACAAAACTAATATCTACCATGGTTTTATCACAGGGAGAATGTAAAATGTTTCAATGCAAGCATTTCATTCAAATGGAATTTATGCAATATTTCAAACTTTTCACAATTCTGTGGAAAAAAACAACACGAGCTGCATCCAAAGTGATTTCAATACTCTGCATATTGATAGCGACTCCGTGATGCACAAAATTATATTCAATATGTGACTCTGGACCAAAAAAACAGTCTTAAGTAGCACAAGTATATTTATAGCAATAGTCAAAAATGCATTGTATGGGTCAAAATGATTGTTTTTTTTTTTCTTTTATGCCAAAAATCATTAAGATATTAAGTAAAAATCATGTTCCGTGAAGATACTTTGTAAATTTCTTACTGTAAATATATCAAAACTTAATTTCTGATTAGTAATATGCATTGCTAAGAACTTCATTTGGACAACTTTAAAGGTGTTTTTTTTCAATATTTAGATTTTTTTGCACACTCAGATTACAGATGTTCAAATAGTTGTATCTCGGCCAAATATTGTCCCATCATAACAAACCATACATCAATTGAAAGCTTTTTTCAGCTTTCAGATTATGTATAAATCTCAGTTTATACATAAAATTGACCCTTATGACTGGTTTTGTGGTCCAGGGTTCTTTAATACAAAAATGCACACAATGAATGGCGACTATAGAAAGCAAAAGCCGAATCCCAGACACTTTGGGTGATTTAGAAATCCTGGCCAGACGCATTTTTTTAAAGTCCAAAAAGAGGACATGTCCAGGGAAAAGAGGACTATGGTCACCCTATACTATAATTTTGACATTTTGGTTTGTTTTTCTTTCAGAACCTGAGTTCATAAGTTCAACACATGTTGCTAGTGAAGGAAAGGTCCTGCTGTTCTTTACAGAGGTTGGGGACTTGACAGGAGACTCATTTCTGGACCGTTATATTGTGTCTCGTGTGGCGCAAGTCTGCACGGTGAGGCTTCATTGAATCAGAATGAAGGATGTTAGTTGCAAAGACTGGATTATTTGTCAGAAAAAAAAAATGCAAAAACTACAAACACTTATTTTTACTGTAAAAGTGGGCTCATTTGTAAATGTTATAGATATGGCTTCCGGTCTAATCCTTGTCCAGCTGTTTTTAGCTGTCAAAACAGCTGTTTGATACTAATTGGTGTGTCTTACCATAGTATTTTAATGTAATATCTTAATTGTGAACACAAAAAGCAAAAAGAAATGCAAAAGCCACTAAATCCATCAGACGTCTTTCTTTAAAAAAATGCGTAAATCCGTTTTGTCTGATGCCTTTTAATCTGAGTCCATTTTGCCCTGATGTCATTTTTCCTGAGACCTGAAGCCTTTTAGTTTGAGGCATGATGTCTTTTTGTTTTATGATTGAGGTCTGAGGATGTTTTCACAATCGCATCTCTCTTTACTTCTATCATCATCTTCCAGTCTGTCTGGAATGACATGAAGAAACGAAACAAACTGAGACAGACTAAATCCAGAACTGTGGCAACGTCTTTTTCAACGTCGTTTTAGGCACTTGTGTAAGAATGCTGTAAAATGAGGATGCTGTCTAAAATAATGTCATAAATAGATTTTCTTTGTCAATGAACTTCTGTTAACAAAATCAAATCAACATTTGGTGTTACCATCCTTTGTGTTCAAAGCAGCGTTTGCTCTATAGGTGCGTTTTGACATAGTTTTTCATGTAGCTTTGCAGGTAGCTCTTGAAGCAACTTGGAGATGCTGCCACAGTTCTTCTGTCTCAGTTTGTTCTGTTTCTTCATGTGATGAGGAGGAGGAGATCAGATCTCTTTGTGAAGCACTGGCTGTTGTCAGACTCCTTGTGCAAACTAAAATCTCACTGCATTATTACAATTAATGGAAATGCAAACTGATATCTCCTACTGACCAGCAGTGTCGGGGGTAACGCATTACAAGAAACGCAAGCTACGTAATAATATTACTTTTTTCAAGTAACTAGTAAAGTAACGCATTACTTTTTCATTTCCAAGAAAATATCTGAGTTACTTTTTTCAAAAAAGAACACCAGTTACTTTTTGTTTCCTTTATGTATTTAATCCCATTTTATTAACCAATGACTTTGCAGCTGACCTTTGTTGATCCAATTCAACCGTACACTGCAAAAATACTTTTCTCACTTTGATTTTTTGTCTTGTTTCAAGCCAAAATATCAAAAAGTTCTCTAGACAAGTAAATAAATATTTTCCTAAAATTAAAAAATAAGTCAAAATTAAGTGAGTTTTTTTTTAGATCAAGCAAAATAATCTTATTTCAAACAGAAAACAAGATTATTTTGCTCCCCCATTGGGAGATTATTTTGGTCATTTCAAGCAAAAACACACTTAATTTTGGCTTGTTTTCAGAAAAAAAAACAAGATCATAATTTTTACTTGTCTAGAAAATCCTTTGTTTTAAGATTTTTTAGAAACAAGACAAAAAAGCATTTTTTGCAGTGTACTAATAAGCAAAACTTACTTTAGAATAACTAACATTTGTGCTTTTTTTCTCATTGCTGAAAAATGTTGAACTTTCTTTTCCTACAGTTCTACTGTACAGACGTCAATTTAATTTTCCTTTAGTCTTAGTCTTATTCATTTAATTTTATTTTGGTGTGAAAGGGCTTTTACATTTGCTAAGAATCAAACTTTTTAATATTAAAAACAAACAAGCAAGCCCTGTCCAGATTTGAAAGTAACGCAAAAGTAATGTAACACATTACTTTCCAAAAAAAGTAACTAAGTAACGTAATTAGTTACTTTTTTACAATATTTTTTTTACAATATTGTAATGCATTACTTTTAAAAGTAACTTTCCCCAACACTGCTACTGACACACTACAGCAAAATAACTGACTTAAAACCATTTCAGCTGGTGAAAATACCAACATGTCCTCCAATTTATACAACCGATGTAAGTCGTTTTCACAAATCCTCAAATACGTCTCTATAGAGCGTATTCAACATTTGCTCCCTTATCAGTAACAGGTATCTGATTCAACCTTATCGTTATGTGTAGGCCAATTAGTAGCGCATTGCACTGCAAAGTGGTATAATCATACAAACACAGGTTCCATACCAGAGAACGCATATGTTTTCATTGTATGTTTTTTTTTTGGAATATGCACTAGAAATCATGATTTTGCACTATTTCTGTAAGGGGTAGGTTTAGGGTTGGGTTAGGTGTGGTCATTTATACGAATTACACCTAGTAAAACACGTTTAAATTACCGTGAAATCAAAATAAAAACTCATAGGTCATTCCATGAGGTCAGATCCAACGCGACACTGTCATTATTTTTACGACCGCTAGGGGGCGCTTAACTTTAAAACGTAAACATGGGTCGTATTTATGTATGTGCCTGTTTTTTTAAAAGGTTCATCAAAACTCCTTTTTTTAATTAAATTACTTTCCTAACAGGATGACAACGGAGGAAGCCTTATCTTACAGAAGCGCTGGACATCCTTTGCTAAGTCTCAGCTCGTCTGCAAACAAGGGGACGGGCGCCAGTTTAACAAGCTGCAGGATATTGTCAAGTTGTCCCCAACAGACGATGAGTCTCCTGACAACACTCTTTTCTATGGGGTCTTTACCTCGCAATGGTGCCAGTTATTTAAATCAAACCTGCCATCATTACATATAGTCATTGTTCTCAAAGTTCATGTGACATTTGTGTAAATGGTTTCTTTGCATCTCTCTCTGTCTCTTTTAGGGCAATTGCATCTGGTCTGTCAGCAGTGTGTGCTTTTAGTCTAACAGATATTAAAGCAGCTTTTTCAGGGGATTACAAGACATTCGACTTAAGTGGACATCACTGGACACGTCAAGCAAATGTAGACGGTCAAATCGGCAAGGTAACAGACTAAGAGAGCCAATAGTATTCAACACTAACTAGTAGCCAATAATTGATATAAATGTGACCCTGGACCAAAAAAACAGTCATAAGTGTGTATTTTTTTTTTATTTATACATGATCTGAAAGTTTAATAAACAAGCTTTCTATTGATGTATAGTTTGTTAGGATAGGGCAACATTTGTCTGAGATACAACTATTTAAAAATCTGGAATCTGAGGGTACAAAAAATCTAAAAACATGCCTTTAAAGTTGTCCAAATGAAGTTCTTAGCAATGCATATTATTAATCAAAAATGAGGTTTTGATATATTTATGGTAGGAAATTTACAAAATATCTTTATGGATCATTTTGACCCATACAGTGTATTTTTGGCTATTGCTATAAATATGCCTGTGCTACTTTAGTTTTGTGGTCCAGGGTCACAAATATTAATTTAACAAATAATATATATATTTTTAATTAATTTATATTAAAATATGTAATTATATTTAACTTATATGAAATGATTTAAATAATACACTGCAAAAAATGCTTTTCTTACTTAGATTTTTTGTCTTGTTTCCAGCCAAAATATCCAGCCAAGAAGGATTTTCTAGACAAGCAAAAATGATTGTCTTGTTTTCAGAAAAAAGACATCAAAATTAAGTGAGTTTTTGCTTAGAACAAGCTAAATAATCTGTCAATGGGGTAAGCAAAATAATCTTAAGCAAAAACTCACTTAATTTTGACTTCTTTTTTCTGAAAACAAGACAATCATTTTTACTTGTCTAGAAATTCGTTCTGGATTTAAGAATTTTTAGATATTTTGGCTGGAAACAAGACAAAAAATCTAAGTAAGCTTTTTTTTTGCAGTGTACTACAATTGTTTTTGCAATTCCACATGTTGTATTTCTAAATTAGCAAAGTAAAAAATGTAATTACCTTTATTTAATCAGGAAAGAAACTCACTGAGATTAAAATCTCTTTTCCAGGAGTGTCCATAAAATAACAAAGTTACAACAAACATTACAAAGGCAACAAAAACAATCACAGCTCATTAAATTGCTCTCTAGATTACATACTAAACACTTAAAATAAGTATATGACACCAATTTTGTAACTTCATCTCCTTTTGGAGAAAATTACAATCTGAAGTGGCATATTTGAAAGAGGTTTTACCACAAAAGATTATAAATTAATTGAGAATGAATTAATAATTTCTTAATTACTTAAACTGGGATCATTCAGACATTGACACCTAACCATCAGTGTTGGGGAAAGTTACTTTAATAGTAATGCATTACAATGTTGCGTTACTCCCTAAAAAAGTAACTACTTGCGTTACTTAGTTACTTTTTATGGAAAGTAATGTGTTACGTTACTTTTGTGTTACTTTTACATTACTTTTTAAATCTGGGCAAGGCTTGCTTGTATGTTTTAATATAAAAAAGTTCGATTCTTAGCAAATGTAAAAGCCCTTTCACACCAAAATGAAATTACATGAATAAGCCTAAGGCTAAAAAAATTTAATTGACGTCTGTACAGTAGAACTGTAGGAAAAGAAAGTTCAACACTCTTCAGCAATGAGAAAAAAAAGCACAAATGTTAGTTAATCTAAAGTAAGTTTTGCTTATTAGTACACTGCAAAAAATGCTCTTTTTACTTTGATTTTTTTGTCTTGTTTCTAGCCAAAATATCTAAAAATTCTTAAATCAAGAAGGATTTTTTAGACTTTCTAAGTTTTTTTCTGAAAACAAGTCAAAATTAAATGTGTTTTTGCTTGAAACGAGCAAAATAATCTCCCAATGGGGTAAGCAAAATAATCTTGTTTTCTGTTTGAAATAAGATTTTTTTTGCTTACCCCATTGGCAGATTATTTTTGCTTGCTCTAATCAAAATCTCACTTAATTTTGACTTGTTTCTTTCTGAAAACACGAAAATGATCATTTACTTGTCTAGAAAATCCTTCTGGATTTAAGAATTCTTTTGATATTTGGAAACAGGACAAACAAAATGTAAGTAAGAAAAGTATTTTTGCAGTGACCCCCAACACTGCTAACTTGTGTAACCAGATTTGTCTCATGTCTTCACAGTGTGGATTGTTAAGTGACAATGACCGTATATTGAACATTGTAAAAAAGACCTTCCTGACTCAAAAAACTGTGCGTCCTGTGGGAGAGAAACTGATTTTGTCCTCCACAGAAGCGCGCTATAGCCGTATATCTGTTCAGAGAACTCAAGCTGCGAATGGACACAGCTACACCATCCTTTACCTGCTCACCGGTACACATCATTTATACAGATTTAGTATTTCTCCTGTTTATTTGCGTATGGCCTGATGTCCATTTCTGTTTTCTTCAGAATCTGGCTTTCTTCATAAAGTCGTCCTGCTGACTAAAGGTCCACATATCATCGAGGAGATTCAGATTTTTAAGCAACCACAGACTGTGAAAAATATCCTTCTCTCAACCAGCAAGGTTTTTTTGTTGTTGTTGTCTTTGTGAATTATTTATCCATGCATTTAAAGGTGCAATAGGAGTTCTTGGGAAATGCTAACTTTAGCCTGATTAGCCTGAAAGCAAACGTCCCACCCTCCCTGCAAATCAGTGTTGCCAAATCCGCGGTTTTCCCACGGAATTGGGCTACTTTACCACTGTTACCTCGGGTTGTTTTTCATGTCCATGGGTTGAAGTGACCCTAATAACATAATATTTAGCCTGAAAAAACTTTATTAATTGAGGACCCCTCTCAAAGCGCAACTGGGCTACTTTTGAGCTAGTTTTAAGTAGCAGTTGGGTGGGTTTTGTTGTGAAAACCTGGCAACCCTGCTGCAAATCGTAGTCTAAAGCCACACCCCCTGAACGCATCCAACGTTACCAGTGTTGCCAAGTCTGTGGTTTTCCTGTGGATTTGGGCTACTTTAACACTGTTGCCGTGGGTTGTTTTTGATGTTCACAGGTTGAACCGACCCCAATAATGTCATATTTAGGCCCTGAAATGCGAATTTACCAGGGGAACCCCGACAAAAAAGGAGTGTTTCATCCCCCTAGAATGTGATTTTTAACAGGGACCCTCCTCGAAACACCATTGGGCTAGTTTTGAGTAGCAATTGGGCGGGTTTTGTTGTGAAACCTGGCAACCCTGAACGTTACCCACACAGACCAGAGACAGCATTACTACAATACATTTTAACAGAGTTGAAATGTTCAACAGCTCAGACAGGAAAACTGTGTGGTGCCAATAATGCACGGTGTTTCGTTTATCTGTAGTACAGATCACCGACATAGGAACACCTGTGTTTCACATGAGCATAGTTTTTATTTGCAAACACAAATGCCTTGCATTTAAACCACTTAACTTAATGACTGCTATCGAGATGTGAAGAGACTTTCAACCAGCATAACAAAAAATTGTTTCTGAAGAAAATCACCTATTGCATCTTTAAGTATAGAGACTATTTTTCGTTGTAACTCAACCCAATGTCAAACCTAGGTCTTGTAACAGGGCTATAATTTATTAGATGCATAATGTGATCAGGTTTCAAGTAATGTTTTTTGTAAATTGCCATAGGGTGTGTTGTTCATTGGCTCATCTGAGGGTGTGTTCAGAGTGCCTGTATCCAACTGCTCAGCGTATCCAACATGTGCAGAGTGTGTGTTGGCACGTGACCCATTTTGTGGATGGGACCCAGAGACCAGAACGTGTGCTGCTGTGTCCGGAATGGGGACTAATCTGTGAGTTTTCTGTTCTGTTCATATGTCTGAAATTAAAGTGAATATCTTGGAAAGTCATACTCGTTACTAAATGGGCCAAAAACCAAACACTTAAAAAGCATCTGATCCGGTGTTATTTTTATAATTATTTATATACAATTGTGATGTGATCTGGGAAAACCCGTCGGATATTGCGCTGGGATGTTTTCAGGAAATTCAAAAAATAGGTCAAATAATTTTTTGTTAAACTTAGGATTTCATTAAATTATTATTCATCTTATCTATAACATCTTGCCTATCACCATATCTTGGCAAAATCCACTTGTCTAGTGCAGTAAAATTGTGATTTATTGCAGCAAGCAGTAGAGTTGGGGTACTCGGGCTTGTACTCGGACTCCGGTCTCGAGTACAATTTTTAGTGGACTCGGATGCATCCAGGGACAGTTGACGGAAATGTAGGCCTAATTGACTCATGCATTATTAATGTGACATTCAGTATTCGCACGTGTTTTTAAGTCATGCCAGTACGTAAAAGCTGGCCAGAATCGGAATGCAAAAAATATTATAGAATACTGTAATAAAAGAGGCCATTTGAAGCTGAACGCAGACGTTTAAACGGACAGATTAATGGATGAACCTGCTATGATTATTTTTAAAACATAAATTTGATTTAAACAATAGGTCTACATAATTTTCACATGCAGTTCATAGGGAACATATTATATTAGCCCTGCAGCATGAAATATTATAACCTATAACATTTTACATTTACTTATTTTATCTCTCAATTCAGATTTTTTTTTTCTCCTCGCAAATACAAGTTTTCGTAGTAGGCTATTTCAGACTTTATAACTCAATTTAACTGAACAATATAAAGTTTGTCATTTCTGAGTGGAAAAAGCCAGAATTGTTCAAACTCGATTTTTTAATGATTTAAGCCGAGGAAAAAAATAAAATTTCACGTTGATTTTTCTTCAAATTGTGAGATATAATCTCGGAACTGCGAAAATAAATTCAAAATATTGAACAACTCAAATATAACCTCAAATGTACTTTTTATTTTCTTTTATTCTAGGGCTGTGCAGTTAATCGAAATTTAATTCCGATTTCGCATTCAAACGATTCTGAAAATACAATAATCGAGATAAACGATTATTGTTCCCGATTCCGCCCCCTTTGGTGCCTTTTTGCTCCTCAATAAAAGCCTAATTTCACATGCAAATCAGTAAAATTATGTAACTTGCATAAAATGGGATGTGCTTGATTTATTAATGTTTATTTGATGTAGTGTTTTTAAAGGAACGAAAGAGAATTTGCGCTGTTCTGTGTATGCATTCAGAGACAGAACAGAACACGGACAGTTATTAAAACAGTTCAGTTTTGTATGTAATGGAAATGTGATTAGGCATTTTGTTTCGTTTTTTTATTAAGTTAATATGGAAAGTTGTGAGGATTTTTTTGTTTGTTAAATATACGTTTTTTTTCCGCCAGCGGAAGACTGTTCATATTGTTTAAACAATTTGCCTTCTCAAATCATCACGACTTGATTAAAATAAAATCTATATATATAAAACGGTTAAAGTATAATACAATGCTGGTGTTAAACGTTAAATCTAGATAAATATGGCTTTAGTGGACGCTATAGCCATATTGCTGGCAGTGGAGGCGCCAGCGCCATCGCTTGCATTTTTTTTTTCCAGTGAAAACAATTAAAAATTTCCATGATAGACGTGATAAATACATATATAGAAAGCTTTAAATTATTGCTTAACGAAATAAAACAAATCAAAAACAAAAACGTTTTATGTAACTAATCCGGAAAGATGTATTTCTTTCTAAAGGCGGTCAAAGACGAGATTTTGAGTCAGGATCTTTGCGACACTGATTCAGAACACACTAGTTTATTCATAAATAATTTGAAAAATCTCCTTACTATTTCCCTCCGACACATTCATTGTTATTTATTTTTGCGGTGCTTTGTGGCAAGTTTTAGCCTATTGCTTGAATGCGAAGCTGCACTGAAGGCACTGCGGCTGGCTGAGACACTAAACGCCTTCCGAGCCGCTCCCGAAAATGAGAGCGAAAGTGAAGTCTCGCTATCAGTGGCGGAGCCAGAGGGGTGTCCGAATTGTATTCGCTGCTGTCAGTTGCTGATGCTGATTGACATCTTATTTGTCTAAAGACGTTTTTGAATTTTGCCGGTAACGCTGCTCAAGCTATTTTCAAATCAAAGACGACCTGAAGACAAGAGCATGGTTTTAAGGTATAATAAAACATCATATTTGTAAGTTTTATAGTTTATTAGGTTTGTTTGCTGAGTAACGCTATTTGCTGTGTAAGTTAACGAGGCGCCGACATTTAAGAGATTAGAGAGATCGATTTACACTTTAGATATTATATGCACATAATATGTACATTATTATATTTAATTTACGATATTTCAATATTTTTCTAATATGGGGGAGTAATGTTAGGCTAGCTATCAGTCTTCAGTGAGTTAAGTTTAGTTGAAATCAGGCGCGTAGCTATGGGTGGGCCCTGTCAGTCAGACCCCCAGTCAGTTGCTTCTCAAGGCAGCCGAATCAGAATCAGCTTATCAGAATTCAACTATTAAGATAGTTAAGAAGTTAAGAAGTGATTATATTTCGTTTCGTTTTTTTATTAAGTTAATTTAGAAGAACGTTAGGAGAATTGTTTTGTTCGTTAAATATAAGTTTTTGTTTTTTAAAGTAACGAACAGCAGCCAGCGGAAGACTGTTAGTCTGTTTGATCGATTTGCCTTCTCAAATATCAGGACTTGTCTAAAATAAAATTTATAGATATAAAACAGTTCAAGTAGACACAAAACAATGTTAGTTTAAAAGCTGAAGTCGCATTGCATGGAGGCGCCAGCGCGATTGCATTTTTTTCAGTGTAAACAATTTAAAATGATCCGTCTTTGTTGCTTACAATTCAAGGTAAGAGTAATACATCATTCGGAAATGTTTAGGGTCTACTTTTATTTGTGTGCACTTACAATAGCCTATCAACAAAACGTTACAAACAGTTATAAAATAAAGAAAACAAACATGATGCGCTCTCTGCCTTCTTGTACTTGAATAGGAGCGCTTCTCAAAAATGAACCGATACTCACCGTATGCCTTTCAAGATGATACATATATAAATAGAAACTTTAATTATTACTTAACGAAATAAAACTAATCGGAAAAAAAATATTTCATTATGTAATCTGTATATATGCATTGTTCTCTAAGATGCGTCCAAAATGGAGATTGCGAGATTGTAATACTTTTTCCGGTGCTTTCACATGTGCAGTGTGGACGCCTTTCTCATATGCAGTTCTTATGTTCTGTTTGTCTCTGATTAAACGGTGGTGTGTATTCAAGCAACAGATGCATTTTTTTAGTCGGCCCACCCAAATTTCTCCTCACAAAACGAATTTGTGAAACGTTTTGCCAGCTCACATCAGAACCGCACAATTATGTTGTTTTAAACATACCTAGGATAAGTTTGTAACTGATTACACTAAAACGGTGTTTTGTTTTCCTTTTCAAATCCAGGTCTGTTTGATGCCTGCTGTCTAATTTTTCTTTATGCTAATGTTTTTGTAAATAAACTCAGCATTGTTTTTGCAAATAAAACTTTTCAATTAATTCCTTAATTTATTATTTCAACTTTGAGTGTGCGTGTGGACCCCCTGAATTGGCAGTGGCCACCCCCTGGACACCCCAAGTAAAAAATTCTAGCTCCGCCACTGCTCGCTATATAATTTTTTTTTTATTACCATAATTGATGGATGTCTAAATAAGGGAAAATATAAAAATAAGAAGAAGCCTAAAACAGCGATGCCCGGCCCGCGTCTGAACTTTACGTGAAAACTGGCCGAAGCCCAGTCCTTGAGGCGTAAAAAAGGGACTGAATGCAGGGCTCTAATCAATCAAATAAAGTTCTGAACCCACTCATAATCGTGTTAAATAGTCCTGATTACAATATTGACCAAAATAATCCTGATTATGATTTTTGCCATAATCGAGCAGCCCTATTTTATTCCATGGCTTCCATAGACTTCTACTTGAAAACTGTCAGATAAGCTCCATCCACAAAATCGTCATCATTGCTTGCAAACGCCAAATTGGTATTCCTTACATAACAAACTTTATTAACTATAAATGCATTAAAAAATATAACGGTTTTATAAATATAAATAAAATGGTTGTGAGCTGACTGGCTGGGTTATGGAAAGAATGTAGGTCTCATTTTCATCCAAGAAAAAATAAAAAATAAAATGCCATCTACTCTGTCTATGGTCTAACCATTCATCATATAAAACCCAAAACACAATCATAATCAGAGATATGAGGTGCATTTTCTGCTCTTTAGGTCCCATTCACCAAGCTACCTACCCAGCCCCACCCTTAAATTTGTACATTTACTATATAACAACAACAACTATATAACAAAAAAAAGTCCTGCCCTATAATTTTTCACATTCTGTAAGCTGTTTCGCTCTGAAATATGTCACAATACACAAATCAAGTCACCCATAACTTCTCTCCAACATGTCCTCCAATTTATACGACCGACTAAAGTCGTTTTCACAAATCCTCAAATACGTCTCTTTAAAGCGTATTTAACATTTGCTCCCTTATCAGTAACAGGTATCTTACTCAACCTTAGCATTATGTGTAGGTCAATTAGTAGCGCGTTGCACTGCGGAGTGCTATAATCATATGAACACAGGTTCGATTCCAGAATACGCATATGTTTTCATTGTATGTTTTTTTTTTTTTAAATATGCACTAGAAATCACGATTTTGCACGATTTCTGTAAGGGGTAGGTTTAGGGTAGGGTTAGGTGTGGTTATATATACGAATTACACCTAGTAAAACACGTTTAAATTACCCTGAAATCGTATAAAAACTCATACGTCATTCGATGACGTCAGATCCAACGCGACACTGTCATTATTTTTACGACCGCTAGAGGGCGCTTAACTTTAAAACGTAAGAATGGATCGTATTTGGTCGATTCAAAAACGTACAACTGGGACGTATTTTCTTTGAGGACAGTCTCACTTGGACTCGACTTAGGTGGACTTGAACCCAACACTGGCAAGCAGAAATGACAGTGTCTTACTCTAATGTTAAGAACGTGCTGCGGAGGTGCTTTGTCTAAACACTACAAAAACAGTTAACCTATTAAAACAATAGACCACAAAACATACACATAAAGGTGTATCAATGCACATTTCCCACTAGTCCTGTTAACCAAGGCGCGCAAAGTTGTATTTATTTATTTATTTATTGATATCATGAGATGGCGAAGTGCAGTCGGAAGAAACCCCAAGTGGTACTGCTCACAAAAAACGATATTCGTAGCACAATGTACTTTGTAAAAGAGCATAATAGGACCCCTTTAAGATTATTTTGGTTGTTTCGTGTTCCCTGCCTGCCTTCCCTTTGGATTACCCTGTGTGTGGATTATTATTATTATTATTATTATTATTATTATTACTAAAGACAATACCTCACTACTATTACTCTTTTTGTGTCTCAAACACAGACGACAGGACGTGGAAAGTGGGAATATCAATGAACAGTGCGCAGAGTTCAAAAATACTTCTGCTACAGGTAAACACATCTTCTGACTTGCATTTTCTTATGTCATATCCAACCCCAGAGTCTTATTTGTAACTACATGGTATTTATTTGTGAAGTTTCCAGATTTTCAGTTCATGATCACCAACAAGCAGTAGAAGTTTCTTGCTCAATGTCAAAATCTAGAATGAAGTGATTTTAGATCTAGGCCGATTAATTCAATGGTTTACAAAAAATATTTTTTTTGCTAAAATTGACTCACTATCAGGCCATCCAAGATGTCGATCAGGGGCCAGTTGCATAAACTTAGCCTCTGTGTTAAGACAGTGTCTTAAGTACTATCAGTTAAACAAAGGGTAATCAGTCTTATTTTTTGGATTCAACTTAGACTAATCTACATTTTTCTGTAACTGAATTAAAAAATTATGTTGTCAGAAAATTATGTAATGCTACCAGAGGCATTCATTTCTGAGTTGACGGTATCTCTATTGCTCAAAATAAATAAATAAATAAATAAATAAAGTCAGACTACATCTGTGAATAGGCGTTTGATTTAAATTTGAGAGGAGAAGATTGTTAATAATAGGTCATGGAAAATAGGTCATTTGTGTGATCCAGGTAGATGCGTTTTTTAAAAAATTCTTGTTACTTCATACACTACCTGTAAAAAGTTTTTAAACAGTAAGATTTTTAATGTTTTTAAAGAATATTATTCTCTCACCAAGCCTGCATTTATTTCAGCACTATTATTATATTATTATACAGCAAAAGCTGTAATATTGTGAAATAATTTTACTATTTAAAATAACTGCTTTCTATTTGAATATATTTTTAAATGTAATTTATTCATGTGATCAAAGCTAGATTTTCAGCATCATTACTGCAGTCTTCAGTGTCACATGATCCTTCAGAAATCATTCTAATATGCTGATTTGCTGTTCAAGAAACATTTATTAGTAATATAATTATCAACATTAAAAACACAAGTACATTTTTTTTTTCAGGATTCTTGATGAATACAAAGATCAGCATTTAAAGATCAGAAATTATAGAAATTAACACACTTATTTAGTAAGGATGCTTTAAATTGACCAAAAGTGATGATGAAGACATTTATGTTACAAAAGATTTCTATTTCGGATCAATGCTGTTCTTCTGAACTTTCTATTCATCAAAGAAACCTGAAAAACTTCTACAGCTGTTTTTTTAACAGTAATAATAATAATAATAATAATAAATGTTTTTTTAGCAGCAAATCATAATAGAATGATTCCTGGTTTACTGTTGTTGCTGTAATTTAGATCAAATAAATGCAGGTTTTGTGAGCAAAAAAACAAAAAAAACATTAAAAATCTTACTGTTCAAAAACGTTTGACTGGTACAAACCCATGCTAAATCTTGACAAAAAAGTGATGTTTTAAATGGTATAATAGTGATGTTATAATGTCCAAATATCAATCGAAAAGTAAAACTTGAAAAGAGCTATATTATGGAGTGGAAATGGAGACAATAAATGATCCTATGCTGCCATCTAGTGGTCATAGTGAGAATATAATGATATTAATTTTAATAGTTTTTGTTTTTCTCCAGGTGGCATAAATCTTCCACTTAAGCATGGCAAATTTTCCATGAATTATCTACAAGTAAAAATTAAAAAATGCAGATGTTACTAAAGTGAATTTTGTTCCCGTTTTATAAAAAAAAAAAATAATAATAACAAAAATATTAATAAATCTGAGGGAATGATGTAAATGAATTTATATATATATATATATATATATATATATATATATATATATATAATTCAGTGTTGGCAGCCACCAATATATATGCTACGTTTCCAAATCTGTTCAGATGAAGAAAAAACTCATCTACATCTCAAATACATTTACATTTTTTATTCCGTTAAGAGTTTAGATGCATTGAATGTGCAACTGCAATATTTGATTATACCTTTGTCTTTCTTCAGTGAAATGGATTGCACAGTTAAATGAGGCTGTGGTTAAGCAGCTAAATTGCCTGCTGTTCTTCAGAAAAATCCTTCAGGTCCCAAAAATTCTGAGGACAACTGAGGGACTCATATGCAACTATTACAGAAGGTTCAAATGCTCACTGATGCTCCAGAAGGAAAAACCATGCATTAAGAGCTGGGGGGTGAAAACTTTTGAACAGAATGAAGATGTGTACATTTTTCTCATTTTGCCTAAATATTATATTTTTCATTTAGAACTTCCCTTCAGTGACTACAAAAGAAAGTTACATGTTTCCCAGAAGACAAAACAAGTTAAATTTATCCTGATCTTCAAATTCAAAAAGGTTTTACCCCCTCAATGCATGGTTTTTACTTCTGGAGCATCAGTGAGCGTTTGAACCTTCTGGAGCATATTTTGAGTCTAATTCTAGTTGCATATGAGCAGTGTTGGGAAAAATTACTTTTAAAAGTAATGCATTACAATATTGCATTACTCCCTAAAAAGCTAAAAAAAACTAATTATGTTACTTTATATAGAAAGTAATGCTTTACATTACTTTTGGTTATTTTTGCATTACTTTAAAAAAAAAAAAACTCATCTACATCTCAAATTTTTGGGTGAACTATTCCGTTAAGAGTTTAGATGCATTGAATGTGCAACTGCAATATTTGATTAAACTGATATCTGTGTCTTTCTCCAGTGAAACGGATTGCACAGTTAAATGAAGTTGTGGTTCTGCTGTGTCAGTCAAGATCCAGACTGGCGGAGGTGACTTGGAGGTTTTCAAACGACAGCATCGTTCCCCAGTTTCCATATGTGCAGCGGGCAGATGGCAGTCTTGTTTTCACCGCCACTCCAGAGACTGTGAACACCTTCCACTGTGTGTCAGACGAACTGGGCTTCAAGCAAACCATCGCCTCCTTCGCTGTAACTCTCCATATCACGCCTCGTTCTTTCCCTCGTCCATCACACCAGCAACCTGACTTCACAAAAACAGAGCCCATCCCTGATGACTACACAATACTTGAGTTTGATGAATCTGAACCTGCAAAAGAGGAAAAGAAGGATGTATTTATGACACCAGACAGGAGCAGTGAGAAAGAAGACAGGACTAATCATCAGTCTACTAGCAACACAAACACCGCTGGAAAAGTTTGCATTGCACAGAAGAGTTACTACACTGAAATGATTGCGTTCTGCCTCTTGTTTGTCATTTGCCTCCTTGTATTCTTTGCTTTTGTAGTCCTTTGGAGGCACAGCATGAGGTGCAACAAAACCACCCCTCAAAAACCATCTAAAGACACTGAATCAGACAATATCTGGCAAGCAGAACTGGAAGAAAAGAAAAACTGAGCCCTAAAACCAGCAGTATCTATATTGGAAGATTACAAAAACTGAAGAATGATTCTTACTAAATGATTGTACCATTTGTTATAATCATTTGATTTTATTTATATTTTTTGATTTTAGGTAATGTTTTAGAATATTTTTAGGGTAAGACAGCTCTTATAAATGGATGGATATAAGGAAAAAGACTTAACTGTGTTGGAATGTATTAAAATTTAAATTAGTATGTATTAACAGTTTTAAATTGACTTTAAATAAAATCTGTCAAATGTCAAAAATTTCAAAGGAGGTAGGAAAAGTGGGAATCAGGATTAGGCATAAAATAATGTAAAAAATAGATGAAATAATGAATCATTCGTACATACAGTTTCACTTTCAGAATCTGCAAAATGTTCATTATTTTAGCACAATAACAATGATCATACAAAATGCATGTTATTGTTTATTTAGTACTGACCTGAATAAGATATTTCACATAAAAGATGTTTACATATAGTCCACAATGATAATGATAGTTAAATTTATAAAAATGACCCCATTTAAAAGTTTACATCCCCTTGATTCTTAATACTGTGTTGTTACCTGAATGATCCACAGCTGTGTTTTTGTGTTTATGTTCAGGAGTCCCTTGTTTGCGCTAAACCACTAAATTGCCTGCTGTTCTTCAGAAAAATCCTTCAGGACCCAAAAATTCTGAGGACAACTGAGGGACTCATATGCAACTATTACAGAAGGTTCAAATGCTCCTTAATGCTCCAGAAGGAAAAAACATGCATTAAGAGCTGGGGGGTGAAAACTTTTGAACAGAATGGAGATGTGTACATTTTTCTTATTTTGCCTAAATATCATATTTTTAATTTAGAACTTCAGCGACTACAAAAGATAGTTACATGTTTCCCAGAAGACAAAATAAGTTAAATTTACCCTGATCTTCAAATTCAAAAAGTTTTTACCCCCTTAATGCATGGTTTTTATATCTGGAGCATCAGTGAGTGTTTAAATCTTCTGTATTTGTTGCATATAAGCAGTTTTAAGAAAAGTTACTTTTAAAAGCAATGCATTACAATATTGCGTTACTCCCTAAATAAGTAACTAATTGCGTTACGTTACGTGCTTTTTATAGAAAGTAATGGTTTACATTACTTTTGCGTAAATTAAAAATTAAACGCAAATGTTAGTCTAACAAAAGTTTGCTTATTAGTATGGTTGAATTGGATCAACAAAAATAAGCAGCAAAGACATCGGTTAATAAAATGGAATACAAAAATACACAAAAAAACAAACAAACAAACAAAAAGTAACTCCGATATTTTCTTGTAAATTAAAAAGTAATGCGCTACTTTATTAGTTACTTGAAAAAAGTAATCTGATTATGTAACTGGCGTTACTGTAATGCATTACCTAATCAACACTGCATGTTAGTCCTCTTAGTTGACCTCAGTGTGAAAAGAGGGATCTCAAAATCATACAGTCATTGTTGGAAAGAATTCAAATAGACAAAAATGCTGGAAAACCAATGAATTTGGCAGTTTAGCTGTCAAGACAAACAAGGAACTCATGAACAAGGGACTTATGAACATCACTAAACAACAACAAAAAACACAGCTGTGGATCGTGCAGGTAAGAACACAGTATTAAGAATCAAGGGGATGTAAACTTTTAAACAAGGTAATTTTTATAAATTCAACTATTATTTTATCTTGTGGACTATATGTAAACATCTTTTAGGTGAAATAACTTACTCAGGTCAGCACTAAATAAACAATAACCTGGATTTTCCTTCAAAAATCAGCATGGCTACAAATGTGAAATTGATTTTATACAACAGGCCAATAAACATTAAACAATAAACGTTAATATTAAAAATACTGATGTTTTAGACAGCATATTTCTTGTTTTTGCTCAATTTTGCCAACAAAAATCATTCTAAACACAGCCACAGTACTGTTTTGCGTCTCTGAGCAACACAATGGTGTTTCCCAGGGTTGCCAGGTTTTTACACTAAAACCCGCCCAATTGCTACACAAAACTAGCCCAATCTTGTTTTGTGGGGATTCCCCATTAAAAATTGCGTTCTGGGGGATAATATGCATGTTTTTTGTCGGGGTTCCCCTGGTAAATTCTATTTTTAGGGGTTAAATATTATGTTATTGGAGTCGCTTCAACCCGCGGACCCGCGTGGAAAACCACAGACTTGGCAACACTCATTTCCAACCGCTTAAATGATTCGGTTCAATCGCGAGGACGCACTTAATAACAGTGAATTACTGCCACCTACTGGCGGTTTTATTTTCACATTCAAAACATCTTTTCACTTTTTAAATAATTTCAAATATAGCTGCATTAACCTGTGTAAATACATCTAAATGCCACTTCATATGCAACTTCTGCTAAAATGAATTTTGTTGATACTGATTTAATTTGTTTAGTAACAGCCTAAATGTATTATTATTGTAACTGACTGATTAAATGTAAGAATTAGACTCAAAAGATGATGCACACTTTTAGAAAAAATGGCTTTATAAAGGTAGAAATTCCCATGAAAGTTAACAATCAATTTAAACTTATTGGGAAAATATATATATATTTCTATCACTGCTATGAACTGACCACACAGAATATGAAGTATATCAAAAACTTTAGGAGTCAGCATGGTAGTCTTTAAGCACAATAACACAAACCGCAAATTATCGTCTAATTATCGTTATCGATAAAATCCCAGAAAATATAGAGATATAATTTTTTGTCAATATCGCACACTCCTAACTGTATTAAACGAATGTAACTGATTACATTTTGATTACTTTTGGATTGCTTTTCTAAATTTCTAATGAATGTTTTCAATTTATTAATTTTTAAAACATTTAAACCAGGGAACGCATTACATGTAACGCAAATTACCTAATAAGATTACTTTTTTCAAGTAACTAGTAAAGTAACGCATTACTTTTTCATTTCCAAGAAAATATCTTACTTTTTCAAAAAAGTAACGGTAGTTACTTTTTGTTTCCTTTAAGTTTTTAATCCCATTTTATTAACCAGTGACTTTGCTGCTGACCTTTGTTGATCCAATTCAACCGTACACTGCAAAAATACTTTTCTTACTTAGGTTTTTTGTCTTGTTTCCAGCCAAAATATCAAAAAATTCTTAAATCAAGAAGGATTTTCTAGACAAGTAAATAATTATTTTTTTGTTTTCAGAAAAAAAAACAAGTGAAAATTAAGTGAGTTTTTGCTTAGAACAAGCAAAATAATCTGGTAAGCAAAAAATGTTATTTCTTATTTCTAACAGAAAACAAGATTATTTTGCTTACCCTATTGGGAGATTATTTTGCTTGTTTCAAGCAAAAACACTTAATTTTGTTTTCAGAAAAAAACAAGACAAAAATGTTTACTTGTCTAGGAAATCCTTCGTGATTTAAGAATGTTTAGATATTTTGGCTGGAAAGTAAGAAAATAATTTTTTGCAGTGTACTAATAAGCAAAACTTTCTTTATATTAACTAACATTTGTGCTTTTTTTCCCCCCTCATTGCTGAAGAGTGTTGAACTTTCTTTTCCTACAGTTCTACTGTACAAGCATGCATTTAAGTTTCCTTTAGCCTTAGGCTTATTCACATAATTTCATTTTGATGTAAAAGGGCTTTTACATGCTAAGAATCGAACGTTTTTATATTAAAAACAAACAAGCAAGCCCTGCCCAGATGTAAAAAGTAACGCATAAGTAATGTAACGCATCAACTAAGTAACGCAATTAGTTACTTTTCAAGGGAGTAATGCAATATTGCAATGCATTAGTTTTAGAAGTAACTTTCCCCAACACTGTTAGTCACACTTTCTAATAATTTTTTGTGAGAAAGTGGAGAAAAAGGTAATATAGTTGAGCAAAACTGACACGATTTTTGGAATCAGCACCCCAAAGTTAGCAAAAAAAAAAAACACTGAACTTTACTTTTATTGCACTCTGATATATTTTTTTCTCTGTGTATGAAGGGGTTAAATGGAATCAGTGGGAGGAGAAGGAAGTTTTATTTCCCGTAAGGGTTTTCTCTGTTGTGCAGTCGGTAAATGAGGTCGCACGTAAACTGATCAGTCAGTAATCGGTAAGTAAACAAGTTACAGTATGTTATTTAATTAGAGACACACTTTTTATTCGAGCGTAACGTTGATAAGTTCGTTCTACGTAGTTAACAATAACAAACTCACTCTGACAAACAGGCTGACATAATGGCTGCTACTCAAAATCTGGCAAGCTGCCTACCTTGCCAACCTTAGCTAATCGTCGTCATGAAATCTAGTAATCTATCTACTTATACACTGTTCTTGGATATCTTATGTCAAAAAATATCAGTGGCATTTGAAGTAGTATTCATACGACGCTTACTGTTTATGTATCTTGCTGTTTAATACATGCATTTGCGACATTAAAGTTTGTGAAGAATAGTACAGTGTCTATGCACAGAATATTCATAGACACACGGGACAGTAAAGAAGGAAGATGTGTGATAAAACACACCTGTTGTATATAACTAGATTAAAGTACTACATTAAATTTCAATCATGTTTTTGAAAAAGTGTAACTTTCAGGAAAATCAGGAAATGAAAGGCAGGTTTGACAAGCTAGTCCATATGCCTCATGTATTTTTGCTTCCTTGTTGTTACAGCATAACCTGAGCCTCATATTTCTGAGATATGGCCTCTTCAATGACTACAGAGGCGAATGGAGTGAGGGTAGTGACCCACATTATCCCACTTGAGGAAAATACAGACTCTCCCGACCTAAAGTCAAGCTCGGTCGAACCCGAAAAGCTGTCAGCAAAAACCAGGATGTTCCTAAAGGGGGGGCCTCTTACACTGGGGGTGAGAGCTGGACACTTGTATTCATTCTCCTGCGGTTTAGAAGAAAGAGATTCAGGACAGTTTTGTCAGATTTAAAGTATGTTTTACTAAAGTGTTTATGTGTGTTTGTGCAGCTGCTGCAGGTGTTTACTGGTGTGGTGGTCATGACTCTGTGCACCATCACGGTAATTGTGGACATGCTGAATATTGAGACTGTGATGTGCCTTGGACTTCCTGTGAGTGAACATTTTGAGCTATAATAATACAAAAAAAATTGCATTTATGTAAACTTGAAAGTTTACACAATAATTTTTTTTTTTTTTTTTTGAAGAGGAATTGGTGGGAGAGGGGTGGAAATTTCCACCAAAATTCCCCAATTTTTATTAATTTTTTTTAATTCCAAAAAATGTTCAACAATTTGGGAAAATTTACCAGAAGTGTTCAGCCCCTTTGCAACTCTATTTCTAATTTAATTTTTGCATTAAATAAAAATATAAGTAAATTTGATTAAGATAATCAACACTCT
The DNA here is from genome assembly GCA_033026305.1 of Cirrhinus molitorella. Classification (NCBI taxonomy): domain Eukaryota; kingdom Metazoa; phylum Chordata; class Actinopteri; order Cypriniformes; family Cyprinidae; genus Cirrhinus; species Cirrhinus molitorella. The sequence continues at coordinate 1,985,589 of CM065123.1, forward strand.
AAAAAATACTGGGTTGTTTCAACCCAACTTTGGGTCAAATATGGACTGACCCAACTGTTGGATTTAATTTCTCGATTACATTTTTAACCCAAAAGTTGTGTACGTTTGTACACTTTATTATGATATGCTGTTATAGTTAAGTATAGTTAAAGTCAAAAGTTTACATACACCTTGCAGAATCTGCAAAAATGTTAGTTATTTGACCAAAATAAGAGGGATCATACAAAATGCATGCTATTTTTTTTTTTATTTAGAACTGATCTGAATAAGATATTTCACATATAAGACTTTTACATATAGTCCAATGTTCACTGATGCTTCAGAAGGAAAGCTTTTTGAATTTGAAGATTAGGGTAAACTGAATTTATTTTGTCTACTGAGGAGCATGGAAGTATCTTCTGTAGCTTCTGAACGGCAGTACTAAATTTAGAGGAATATGATATTTAGGCAAAATAAGAAAAATGTACACATTCTTCATTCTTCACTCTTAATGCATCGTTTTTCCTTTTGGAGCATCAGTGAGTGTTTGAACCTTTTGTAATAGTTGCATATGAGTCCCTCAGTTGTCCTCAGTGTGAAAAGATGGATTTCAAAATCATACAATCATTGTTGAAAAGGTTTCAAATACATAAAAATGACCCATGAACAACTGTCACTAAACAACAACAACAAAAAACACAGTTGTGGATCTTTCATTTAACAACACAGTATTAAGAATTAAGAAGTGTAAACTTTTGAACAGGGTAATTTTTCTAAATAAACATCAGTACTAAATAAAAAATAACATGCATTTTGTATGATCTCTCTTATTTTGGTAAAATAATTAACATTTTGCAGACTCTGCAATAAAAATTTTGATAATAAAAATTTTGGGCTGATATGTAGCATCTGTAGTTTGGTTCAGGTTAATAAAAATGCACATTGAAATGTAATATGTGTAGTATTTTTGTTTTTTTTTAGTTTGTCATCTCTGGCTTCGTGGCAATTGCTGCACACAAGAGATGCACTACTTCTCGGGTGAGCAGATTCTCATATTTACTGCATATGTTTAAGTCGCACATACCTGGTGTGTTTAAATATCTACAGCATTCTGCAACCTTTGTAAAGTCTGAATAAACTTCTTCAAATGTTTCCCGAAAGCCTGAAAACACTTCATTATGTAGGAAATATACATTCTCATTCTTTGTGTTTGTGCAGATCAAAGCCACGCTGGCCATGAGTGTGATCTGTGCTCTGTTGGCTGCTGCAGGAATAGGCTACTTCAGTTGGGAGCTCAGCCATAGACCAGAGAGGAGTCCTTGTACCGGCGATTATGACTGGTCATGCTGGAGCATGACACGGATATTTAATGTACGTTTGTAACTAGAGTTGATCTCAAGCTCAAGTTTACATTAAATGAATGCAGATGCCGATGTACACTAGCAGTCAAAAGTTTGGACACACCCTCTCATTTAATGTTTTTTAAAGAAGACTCTTCTGCTCATCAAGGCTGCATTTATTTGATCAAAAATACAGAAAAAAACAGTAATACTGCAAAATGTTATTACAATATAAAATAATGTTTTTTATTTGAATATACTTTACAATATAATTTATTCCTGTGATGCAAAGCTGGATTTTCATCAGCTGTTACTCCAGTCTTAAGTGTCACGTGATCCTTCAGAAATCATTCTAATATGCTGATTTATTATTAGAATTATCAATGTTGGAAACTGTTTTTTTGCAACCTGTGATTCTTTTTTTCAGGATTCTTTGATCAATAACAAATTTAAAAGAATCTTTTCTAACAATGGAAATCTATGCTATCACTTTTTATTAATTTAACACATCCTTGTGAATAAAAGTATTAATTTCTTTCAGAAAAAGAAAGAATAAAAATGTACTGACCCCAAACTTTTGAACAGTAGTGTATATTGTTAGAAAACCTTTCTATTTTAAATAAACGCTGTTCTTTTTTAACCTTTTATTGACCAAAAGATCCTGAAAAAAGTATCACAGGTTCCAAAAAAAAAATACTGATAATAAATCTGCTTATTAGAATGATTTTTGAAGGATCATGTGGCACTGAAGACTGCAGTAATGATTCTGGAAATTCAACTTTAATTGCCGATATAAATTAAATTTTAATGTATATTAATATAGAAAAACATTGATTTACATCGTAATAATATTTCACAATATTAAATTTTTTTTCTGTATTTTTGATCAAGTGAAAACAGTCTTGATATGCTTAAGAAACTTCTTTAAAAACATTAAATGAGAGGGTGTGTCCAAACTTTTGACTGGTAGTGTGTATTCCTGCCTGTAGCATATTCACAGTACAGAACTTGACTTTCTGTATGCAATGTGCAATATTTTTTATTTAGAGCTTGGTTGATGGATTGAGGGGTCTCCTGCTGGTGCTGTGTTTTCTTGAAATGTGCGTGTGCATCACTCTGTCCGTCTTTTCCGCCAAGGCCATCCAACAGGTGAGACCAAACCCAGATTCAGGTTTATGTTTGTTATTTATTGCATAAATGGAAATGAATAGAAATTGAAATCATCTGTCAAAAGCTCAAAAGCCTTGATTTCTAAGAAAATTGCCTTTTGTTTTTATTTCAGGACCAAACTGATGTCGACCTTTATGGCAGTGACTCTAGTCTCCTGAAGGTTGGGGTGGATTGCGTTTCCAACCCCTGAGCGGCCTACACAGTTGTGGCCAAGGTTTATCTAGTCAAAAGTTTAATCATCAAATAGGCTAAATGTGATAACATTTCCTTTATAGAGTTCTTTCTTTTTGATGGGATTGTTTGATATAATACAATAAAGCCATTGTAGTTTTTTACAGTACCATCATCTGGTATACACATTTTTCTGCATGGTAATGTTCTTTGGGACCTATTGCACCTTACTTGTTGATTTTTTTAAAATAAAATGCACTCTATTTCATTATTTCTTCGTCTTCATTGTATTGAGGATGATTAGCATCCACACCTGTGGATGATAAGATTCTGTTTTTCACAAGCACATGTTTGTGCTTTAAATGCTCAGTCTCTTTAGAGGCATAGTGAATTTAGATTGGCTGTCAATGTTTTTAGAGTTCATCAGCTGGAAAACAATAATTCTGAAAGTGATCCAACAATATTTTCTCAACAAAAAATGTGCACATTTATTTCTACAAAAAAATGTATATTGCTCTCCAATACAGATCCTAAACAAAATGCTTAAGCAGTAATTTATGGAAGCCCATTTGAGCCACATTAGAAAAATCATGCTTCGATAAATAAATGCAAAATTTTTACATACTAAATCATAATTACGACACAAAAATGTGAAATTATGACAAACAAAGTTTCAATTGACATAAAAAGTCAAGATTATGTATAAAAAGTCAGATTCATTACATATTATGTCATAATTATAAGATACAAAGTTGAAATTATGACAAATTATAATTATGGCATCAAAAATTGGAATTATGAATTTTTTTTTTTTCACAATTTCAACGTTTATAATTTGACTTTTTAATGCCATAATTATGACTTACTACGTAATAATTTCAACTTTTTTTATCGCGTAATTATGACTTTAAATGTGAAATTATTGAAAGCTAAGTCATAATTATGACATAAAAAGTTAAGATAAAGATTCGGATGAAATTATGACATAGCAAATCATGATTGTACCTTCAAAAGTTGTAATTATAAGATAATTTTTTTTCATAATTTCAGTGTTTATAATTTGACTTAAGCCATAATTTATGCCAAAACTTTTTTTATCCCATAATTAGGACTTCAAATGTGAAATTATGAGATGCTAAGTCATAGTTATGATATAAAAAGTTTCAATTGACACAAAAAGTACAAAAGTATGTTATAAAAAGTCAGATTTATGACATACTAAGTCATAATTATAAGATAAAAAGTTTAAATTATGGCATAGCAAATCATAATAATGGCATCAAAAGTTGTAATTATGAGATACATTTTTTTCCAAATTTTTTGAACGTTCATAATTTGACCTTTTTATCCCATAATTATGACTTACTAAGTAATAATTTCAACTTTTTTATCCCATAAATATGACTTTAAATGTGAAATTATGAGACGCTAAGTCATAATTATAACAAGTTTCAATTGACATGAAAAGTCCAAAATTATGTTATGACATTTCTTATTTATGACTTAGTATGTCATAATTATAAGATAAGGATGAAATTATGACATAGCAAATCATAATTATGTCATCAAAAGTTGTAATTATGAGACGTTTTTTGAATGTTCATAATTATGACTTACAAAGTAATAATTTCAACTTTTTTATCCCATAATTATGACATTAAATGTGAAATTATGAAATGCTAAGTCATAATTACGACATAAAAAGTTTCAATTGACACAAAGTACAAAAGTATGTTATGAAGAGTCAGATTTATGACATACTAAGTCATAATTATAAGATAAAAAGTTGAAATTATGACCTAGCAAATCATAATAATGGCATCAAAAGTTGTAATTATAGATACATTTTTTCCAAATTTTTTGAACGTTTATAATTTGACTTTTTTTTTATGCCATAATTATGACTTTAAATGTTACATTTTGAGATGCTAAGTCATAATTACGGCATAAAAAGCCAAATATATGACATACTAATTCAGAATTATAAGAAACAAAGTTCAAATTCTGACATAGCAAATTATAATTATATAATTACCACACAAATAAAATCATTATCAACAAAATTAATATTTTCAATGCAGAGGAAACACAGACTCTGCATCTGAATTGAAGGCATTTAGAGGTATTTATACACTGTTTAATGCAGGACATGAATGCATTTAACCTGCAGGTACAAATGCATAAATAATGTTTTGATATTTAAATTTAAATAAAGGTTGAATGCTGATATTTGAAAATTATAAAAAAAAAAAAAAAAATGAAAAGGTACTTTAAATGTGAAATTAAAACCACCAGTAGGTGGCAGTGAGTCACTTTTAATAAGCAAGTCATTGCGATTGAACAAAATCATTTAAACGGTTCATTTATTCAGGAAGGAAACACTGTTTGGAACCATTTTTGTTGCCAAAATAGAGCAAAAATAGGTCATAAGTCTCGTAATATGAACTTCTAGTTTATTGAACTGTTGTATAAAATCAATAACACATTTGTGATTTTTTTTTAGGGGAAAAATGGCACTCTTCGTGTGAAACTGATTATCCATATGAAATGACATAAATATACATTTTCTGCCCAAAATATAATTCTTAAATCAAGAAGGATTTTCTAGACAAGTAAATAATTATTTATTTAAAAAAAAAACAAGTGAAAATTAAGTGAGTTTTTGCTTAGAACAAGCAAAATAATCTGCCAATGGGGTAAGCCAAAAAAAAAAAAAATCAAAAACACACTTAATTTTTTAGTTGTTTTCAGAAAAAAACTATAATTTTTACTTGTCTACAAAATCCTTCTTGATTTAAGAATTTTTAGCTATTTCGGCTGGAAACAAGACAAAAAATCTAAGTAAGAAAAGCATTTTTTGCAGTGTACTAATAAGCAAAACTTATTTTAGATGAACTAACATTTGTGCTTTTTTTCTCATTGCTGAAGAGTGTTGAACTTTCTTTTCTTACAGTTCTACTGCACAAGCATGAATTTAATTTCCCTTTAGCCTTAGGCTTATTCACATAATTTCATTTTGATGTGAAAGGGCTTTTACATTTGCTAAGAATCGAACGCTTTTATATTAAAAACAAACAAGTAACGCAAATGGAACGTAACGCATTACTTCCCATAAAAAGTAACGTAATTAGTTTTTTAAGGGTGTAACGCAATATTGTAATGCATTACTTTTAAAAGTAACTTTCCCCAACACATACACACCCATCCACAGCCCATATATGAAAGACATTATTTAGGGAGAAGAATATAAACAGCTGTTTCACGAATTTACAACCGTGCAGTTTCTCCCAGCGCACTCGCGACTCAGCTTTTATCCTTTACATAATTCATAACCGGGTTAAAAATACCCCGCTCTCGGGCGCTTACAGGGGTGTTTTCTGGAATAAGGGCCGGTGGGATGAGTGAGTTCTGCTCGGGACCGAGCCAACCTGGTTTTCTCCTTGTTTAGCCGCCGCCTCCCCTCATGACATCAACACTGCGGAGAGCCGCCGCGCGCTCAGACTCTGCTGCAGAACGCCAGTGCGCAAAGGTAAGCGAGCGCTCCTCGGCACGTACGAGCACGTTGGTACAATTCAAAAGAGTGAGTGCATTGAAAATATGATTCAAAATATGCATGAACAACGCTTTGGCTCGTGTCCACGGGGTCTTGTTGATGTTTGCTGTCGTGACTGTGTTTGCAGCGAATCGTGTGCTATTGATGAGTGATTGGTGATCTATCAGGATGTCGCTGTACGCGTCTCAGATTAAAGCGTTTAAGAGCGCAGAGCCCAAGACACTTGGCGTGAGTTTCACTACAGCACACTATTATGTCGATCATTTGCCTCTGGATCATTAGCTACAGATGTTTTATCAACTAGCCTGCAAAATTACGCGTGGTTTTATAGTCTGAGCACATTTGTTTACATACTATTTGCTATGCTGCATATGAGTTTTTAGTGATTCAGTGAGTGCTGTCCTACAAAAGATAACATTCAGGCTTTAGTTAAATGTGAATGAACATGTAGTGTATTTAATAAATGACATCTGGCCAACATCCAAGGACACACCCAATATCTGAGATGCAACACAGATACACACTCACAGACTGAATTCAACAAACTTGATTATATTGGTAGAAACTGCAGTTTGTTTAATAGTGCATTGTTTTATTTTCTTTGGTTTAGGCTATTGAGATCGTAATTGGGGTGTTTACTGTCATTCTGAGCTCTATTGTGTACAAGCTACACTATCATATCCAGCGTGAAATCATCATCCTCATCGTCAACGGTGCTCAGGTACAAACGCGCATGCCTTTGTACGTTTAAGCTGTTTAAAATATGTCTTGTGACACATGGCTCTGTTTCCTACAGCTTGTCATAACTGGGGTTGTCCTGGTGCACACTGGGAGGAAGCCATCTAAATGCCTGGTACAGTATGAATACTTATGAAAATCATCTGAAAAGTAGAAAGTGTCACAAATCATGTCCGTCTTGCTCTCTTTGTTTAAATCAGAAAGGACCTTGCACCTCCTCGTCCTGTATTGACCACATTAAGTGCAGTCTCAGCAACAGTAGACTTGTGTAATTCAACTTTTGACAACAAAGGTCCGCTTTGCATATTATTATTGCAGGACATTACTTGACGGATATGCGGGTAAAAATCATCGGTGGCGGGTAACGCTGTTAAATCACTAGCCAATTTGTCAGGTCACTTTTAGTGAGTTATGTTCATTCATTAATTTCTTAGGGAAGTTCATGCAAGCCAAATCTGTGCAGCTTTAGGGCAAATACTTAACTAGACATCATGGAGTATATTGCAAAAACCAAACAAAATATACAGAGTGCAAGCATTCGCAAATTGAAAAAAAGTGTGTTCTTTCACTGCATAATTGAGTTTATTAATATGCATTAAGAACGAATTACATAATTCAAGATAAGGGGCAGAAATGTATATTTATATCATTTCATATAGTTAATCAACATTACACGAATAGTGCCTTTTTTCTTAAAAAACGGCATGGTTACAAATGTGATAATGATTTCATACAGCAGTTTAATTAACAATAAGTTAATATCAATAGACTTTTTGCTTTATTTCACCAACAAAACTCATTCCAAACACAGCCACAGCATTGTTTTGCGTCTCTGAGCAACATGACAGTGTTTCATTCCTGAATGCATCATCCATTTAATTGATTCGGATCTACTGCAATGATTTACTTAAGAGTGACTTACTGACACCTACAGACAGTTTTAATTTCACATTTAAAGTATCTTTTCATTTTTTTAATAATTTCAAATATCGGCATTTAATGTTTTATGTTTTAAATATCAAAGCATTATTTCTGCATTTGTAACTGCAGGTTAAAGCATTCCATGTCCCTCTAAGTTGCATTATCGTGTAAATACATCTAAATGCCACTTCATATGTGACTGCAAAGATGAATTTTGTTGATAATGATTTAATTTGTTTAGTAACACCCTAAATGAATTATTATTATTATTATTGACTGATTAAATGTAAGAATTTGACTCAAAAGATGATGCACTCTTTTAGAAAAATATAATTTATAATGGAAAAAATGCCCATAAAAGGTCCATTTAAACTTTAAAATAAATCTTTATTGATACATTCCAAGAAAATATTGCGATATTATTTTGTTGTCAATATCGCTAGTACTGACACAAAATTATTTGCAATAGTTGTTTTGTCATGTCCAGTGTAGACAGCCTCAAGCTGTTGGTTTATTTCTGTTATTTATTTTATTTTATTTTTTGGCTAGTAGAAGTTATGAATGGCCTGTAACTTAAAAATTTAGTAGCCAAATTGGCTGTTGAGTGCAAAAGTTAATTTCAACCCCTGCTGATGTGAATGCATTTTTATTTCAATAAAGTTTTATTTAGTGCTGTCAAAAGATTAATCGCATCCAAAATAAAAGTTTATGTTTACATACTATATTTTTGTCTACTGTGTATATTATTATGCATATATAAATACACACACATGCATGTATATATTAAGGAAAAATATTTTAGATTTATATCTAAAATATTTAGATATATTTATAATCTAAATTGTATACAGGTATAAATATATATACATATAAATATTTAGTGTTAATATATATGTATGTGTGTATATATTAGTGCTGTCAAACGATTAATCGCGATTAATCGCATCCAAAATAAAAGTTTATGTTTACATACTGTATATTTGTGTACTGTGTATATTTATTATGTATATATAAATACACACACATGCATGTATATATTAAGGAAAAATATTTTAGATTTATATCTAAAATATTTATATTTATTTATAATCTAAATTGTATACAGGTATAAATATATATATATGTATAAATATTATGCTTTAATATATACATGTATGTGTATGTATTTATATGTACACAATAAATATACAAAGTAAACACACATATAGTATGTAAACATAAACTTTTATTTTGGATGCGATTAATCGCGATTAATCGTTTGACAGCCCTAGTATTTATACGTACATAATAAATATACAAAGTAAACACACATATAGTACGTAAACAAACTTTTATTTTGGATGCGATTAATCGTTTGACAGCCCTAGTTTTATTTAGTCATTTTTTGCTTGTTTATATGTATGTATATATGTTGGAAATGAGAATTGTATTTATTGTTAAAATACATGTGTGTTCGTTTGTCACAGGTGCTGACAACCATTGTTCTGCAGTTACTAACAGCAGCATTTGATATTGTTGGATTTGGGCTCATGGCCAGACACATCCCATTCAGAGGAGAGTCGTACTACTACAGGGACACAGAGGTAAACAAACAGAGACGCCCATCCTGCTCATCCTCGAGCCAAGACACCTTCATTCACCACAAGTGACTGAAGATTTTAGATACCCATCTCATACTTGGTTATTAGAAAGTACAAGAATGTCTTCAGCTGTTAAAAAATGGGAAAATGTTATACTTCAACCGGCCCACTTGCATAACAATGATTTCAGTCGAGTTTTGAGACTTGTTTTTGAGTCCTGTACGTGAAACAGAAAAAGCAGATGATATTGAGAGTAGGAATCAGGAAGCCGTGCATCGATCTGAACGTCGCTCTCTGTCAGACGGCAGACTGTGGTTGAGTGTGTGTGAGTAGAAAGAGAGATGTGACTCCAGGCTCTGTCCTGCTTGTTTCAGTGGTGTTGTGACCCACTTCACTCTGTTTGGGCTTGCTGTGGAGAAGGAGAGAAAGGGGGACATAAAGAGGTGAGTCGCATTACAAGCTTTACGATGCAGTGGGAAAACTATAAACACGTCCTGAGACTCAGCTGCATTCAAACTCTAATTCAGTTTGAGAATAGAGATGATTCTAATCTCAATTTTCACTTTGTTTTAGACTGATTTAATGTACATTTCTCAGTGTTTTAGGAGAAAACTCACAAGCATTTATTCATTTGGAATAACTTTCTAAAGGTCTTTGGTGCATAGTTTGACCAATATGCATTTTTCAATGACATATGATACCAATAACAAGAGCAGCATGGCTATATTTATGTATCAGTGTTGTTATTGTTAAATAAAACAATAAACCATAAATAAACTAAAACCATTCAAATAATTTTTGCTATATAAATAAAATGTAACTTAATACGTTTTTTGTAATTATTTATATTAAATAATTTTTTTTACGTTCAGTTATATTATTTTTATTAATTTAAAATTAATAATATATTAATTTCAGAGATATTAGAAATGCTGCAACTTACTAAAATACAGTAAATCACATAAGAAAATTCTTAAAATTAAACTAAAATGTAAACTGAAAGTATAAGATTAAAAGCTAAATACTATAAAAGTAAATAAATAATGCTAAAATAACACTGCTATGTGTATGGATTAAATGTAAAGATATACTCTACATTTTCTTTACAAAATAAGTGTAAAAATAGAAATTGTGCATAAAGCAAATGGCCAAATATCAAGGTCTATCACTACATTAGTTTTGGAATATGATGAATTGAAGTATAACATTTTCCATTTTCCCTCTATGTGTTATTATTTGCATATAACTGTGATTTACCATCTACAGTTGAGTCCAAAAGTTTGCATACATAATGTTAATTATTTGACAAAAATAGGAAGGATTACAAAAAAATGAATGTTATTTTTTATTTAGGACTGACCTAAATAAGATATTTCTTAAAAGACGTTTACATATAGTCCACAAGAGAAAATAATAGTTGAATTTATGATAATTACCCCGTTCAAGTTTACATACACTTGTTTCTAAATACTGTGTTGTTGGGGACTCATATGAAACTATTAAAGATGGTTCAAATGCTCACTGGTGCTCCAGAAGGAAACACGATGCATTAAGGGTAAAAAAAACATTTTGAATTTGAAGATCAGGGTAAATTTAACTTATTTTGTCTTCTGGAAACATGTTAGTATCTTGTAGCTTCTGAAAAAAATACGATATTTAGGCAAAATAAGAAAAATGTGCATATCTTCATTCTGTTCAAAAGTTTTCACCCTCTGGCTCTTAATGCATATTTTTTTTCTTATTGAGCATCAGTAAGCATTTGAACCTCCTGTAATAGTTAAATATGAGTCTTTTAGTTGTCCTCAGTGTGAAAAGATATATCTCAAAATCATACAGTCATTATTGGAAAGGGTTCAAATACACAAAAATGCTGAAAAACCAAAGAATTTGTGGGCCCTGAAGGATTTTCCTAAAGAACAGCAAGCAATTTAACAGTTCAAGACAAACAAATATTACTAAACAAAATAAAATAAAAACACAGCTGTGGCTCATTCTGCTAACAACACAGTATTAAGAATTACGTGTATGTAAACTTTTGAACATGTTGTGGAATATATGTAAACGTCTTTTATGTCTTATTCAAATCAGTGCTAAATAAAAAATAACATGCATGTAAAATGAACATTTTGCTGATTTTGTAAACTTTTGACCTCAACTGTAAATAATACATTTTGTATATATAGTTTTGTCATAGAACAAAATATAATATACTGGAATATACTGTCGTATTTGTGTTTTGTATTTCAGTTCTTAGTGAATGGGATCTTGGTGACCCTCATCGGTTTCCTGGTGCTTGCATGTGTCATTGGTTTGGCTGTGTCTCTTTTTGGGGTCTATGCCCTTTCTGTTAGTGCCATAAAGGTACGTTTATCCATATTGGTGGAAGTTAGAGACTGTATTTTTGAATGCTTATATTTTAAAAATGCAAATTTTGTCATTGTTTTTGGAGTACGCTAACTTAAAAAGCCAAAAAACGTCACTGTTTTCCCTCAGGAGCTGACGCCCATCCCTCACTCAACGGCAAACCAACATTACGGTGTTGGCGCTCAGACCCAGAACATGATCCATGATGGAAAGTGACAAAATAAGAGCCGTTCAGAGCAGAAGGGCACAGTTTTAGCACAGTTTTTCACCAACTGCAAAAGAGGACTGTTTCACCTACAAACCACTCACAGGTAAACAACCACAACTACAGAAAAAAAAACTCTTTTGTGACTTTGTAAATAGTTTTTTGAAAATAAAATGGATAAACATTCGTTTTTTGCTTGGCTGTTGCTCTCACAGGCTGTAGGACTGCTGTAATTTCGAATGCTCAACTTAAATAGTTATCCGTACCTCATTAATTTTCACTCTCTTACATACTGAAGCTTCTTAGCATGTAATTCTAATCAAATGTCTACCCAGAAATCTAGAGCAGATTGATGTATGTTAGAGGGGTAAGTGTGTTTATCATTCTTAGGATATGTGAATTATGTACGTAGCAGAAACAGAAATTATGGTGAATGTGAACGGTAAGAAGGTTCTGTGATTCCGTCTTGTTTCATAGCATTTTGTAACACCTTTTGCATGAATCTTTATATCGGTCAACATGTTTGTTTTTGGCCACATGAGGACATATGGGGCTACATTTATCAAGTTTTGCTCATGTGAATTGCAATTTGAAAATAAACTAAAAAGCAACAACATTGTAAGCAAGCCAAATGATTTTATATATATGCTTACCAAAAAAAAAAAAAAAACTTTAAATAAAACAACTTGATAAATGTGGTCCATGTTCAATGAAACTCCTCTAAATCAGAGTAATGTGAATTTAAACACCAGTGAATAACTAAACAGCAACGCTTGGCTTTTTTGTCATCTCGTTTTATCCGTACTGATTCTTCAGGAAAGCTATGATGACTGCCAACTCTGTAAGTGCCACCACTTGTGACCAAAATCATGGACACCCTAATGACTAAAGGTCAGAGGTTGAACCCTCAGTCAAGGGCTCGGCTTTGGTGATGTAAAATCCTCTTGTGGAAGCATGTGTCGTCCGTTCTGTGTCTGTAGATCTTGGTCTTAATGACAGCATGTGAGATTTACATTGTGCCTGTTCTCGGTGAACTCTTGATGTGTAGTAATATGAAAAAATGTAGTATGTATAATATGGCTGTGTTTGTGTTTGTAATTGACTGAATGATATTTCAAATAAATTTGATTTAATACACAACCTGAAGCTGCCATCGCTTTATTTTTCACAGCAGATATGAATATGAACACTCGGCAAATCATTTAGTCCTGCAAATGGGTTTAAAAATGTAATTTTATTTTTGTAGCATTTTATTATAAATTAAAAAAAAAAAAAACAAAGGAAAAAAACAAGGTTATATAAAAGACTTTTATTCTAAAAATGCATTATTAAATAAATGTCTTGTTGACCCCTGCTTAATACTTTTCTATCTCTGATTTTCCCAATATTTCCTGTATTTTTTTTTTTATGTTACTCTTTGCTCTACTGTTTGATGTTTCTTCATATTTTCTGTTTATTGTAAGCAACCTTGAGCTCCGGAACGGCGCTATATAAATAAAACATATTATTATTATTATTATTATTATTATTATTATTATTAATAATAATAAAACATCAGAAGAAGCTCATTAATATGTATCAAACCAGTATGTTTTCCTGATTTGTGGAAAGTTTTATTATTATTATTATTATTATTGCAGTTTTTAGAACATAGAACATACAGGGCAAAAATATATCAATTGAATACTAAATGAATACAGTGGTAAACAAAACAATAATCAAAATAAAAGGCAATAAAATCACATATCCATAAGAATGTACCAAGAAATATCAATCATTCCATGCAAAGATTTAAGGCTTTAAAATAATTTACAGGGTTTTTTTTTTTTTTTTTTTTTTTTGCTTTGTTATTTTAATGTATACAGGTAGATCAATTTCTATTTTAAAATGTGTAAAATTAGGTTTTTTTTCACTGCCCATTTACATTTATGTATAAAGAATTTTCCATATATAATGAGTAAATTCACAATATACCCAATTTTGAAGTCAACAGTATACTCATAAAAAAAAATCCTTTTCTTTCAATTGCAGTTGAACATTAGTACTTTGTTTAACAAAAAAAGCCAAATCACACCAAAAAAAAAATGTTTTGTTAATATTTTTTTTTATTCAAAGAACAATAACATACAGCATTTTATCAAGAAACAACACTGAAAAAAAGAAAAAGAAAAGAAAAAAGATAGAAAGTTAATATTCATAAGATGAGCCCTAGAGAGGCGTATATGGACTTTTATTTTGAAACATCAGAATCCATTTTCCGGGGCATCTGTTCGGATGGTGTTTGTTATGAATTTTGGGTTCAGAGTCTGGACAGTATGAGTGTTTTTCTGCTGTAAACACTCATTCATGCGCTCTGTCGAGTTCCTGGATACTTAAGTGATTCACACTGATGCGATCTCTATGTAATTCAATATTAATATTTTATTTTACAGTATGAGATATCAAAAAATGAGGGAAAAGTGAACTGTCATATTTTGTTATGATGTCATACAGTATGGAGAAGGTCCGAAAGATTCTTGTTCATCTGTCGAAGGAAAACGCGGCTCCGCAGTGCGCAAGATTCGTGCAGGTCAGCTGAGTTCAAATATACGTTTATAAAAATAATAAATTATATATATCTGGATCCCAAAAGAAGTCATGAGGGTCAATGTTTTTGAAATTGAGATGTATACATCACCCGAAAGCCAAATCAATAAGACAATAATTTGGATACAACTATTTGAAAATCTGAAATCTGAGGGTGCAAAAAAATCTAAATATTGAGAAAAGTTTTGATATTATTGTATAATATCAAAATATCTTAATGAAACATGATCTTTGCTTAATATCCTAATGATTTTTAGCATAAAAGAAATAATTCTGACCCATACTATGTATTGTTGGCTATAGCTACAAATATACCCATGCTACTTATGGTTTTATGGTCCAGGGTCACATTATTATGTAATTGAGCTCAAATATATCTGTGTATATAAAAAAATACTATTTTATCTGTGTAATATTTTGTAGCCTAATAATAATTTTATCTGTGTAACTTGTATTATATATATATATATATATATATATGTATATGTATGTATATATATATATATATATATGTATATATATACACCAGTCAAAAGTTTAGACACACCCTCTCATTTAATGTTTTTTAAAGAAGTTTCTTATGCTTATCAAGGCTGTTTTCACTTGATCAAAAATACAGAAAAAAATGTAATTTTGTGAAATACTGTTCCGATGTAAATCAATGTTTTCTAAATTAATCTACCTTAAAATTTAATTTATATCTGTAATTAAAGTTGAATTTCCAGAATCATTAAAAGATCAAAAATCACTCTAATATGCTGATTTATTATCAGTGCTGGAAACAGTTGTGCTGCTTAATAATTTTTTTGGAACCTGTGATACTTTTTTAAGGATTTTTTTAACAATAAACGGTTAAAAGAGATCAGCATTTATTTAAAAAATAAAGAAAGGTTTTCTAGCAATATACACTACTGTTCAAAAGTTTAGGGTTGGTACATTTTTATTCTTTCTTTTTTTTTTTTTAAATAAATTAATACTTTTATTCACCAAGGATGTGTTAAATTAATAAAAAGTGATAGCATAGATTTACATTGTTAAAAAATATATTTTGAATAAATGCTGTTCTTTTTAACTTGTTATTCATTCATTGTTGTTGTTTTTTTTCTTAGAATATAACTTTTTATATTATAAACTAAAATATGAAATGTGTGACTCTGGACCACAAAACCAGTCTTTTATAAATAAGCTTTCCATTGATGTATGGTTTGTTAGGATAGGACAATATTTGGAAAATCTGGAATCTGCAAAAAAAAAAAATAATAATAAAAATCTAAATATTGAGGAAATCGCATTTAAAGTTGTCCAAATGAAGTTCTTAGCAATGCATATTACTAATCAAAAATTAAGTTTTAATAGATTTGCGTTAGGAAATTGACAAGAAGCATGGTCTTTACTTCATATCCTAATTATTTTTTGGCATAAAAAATAATTTTGACCCATTCAATGTATATTTTATGTTCCAGGGTCACATATATTTTTTTACTGTAAGATTTAGATGTGGTATACAATCAGGCTGTATTCAAAGCAGTAGGTGTCTATAGTATGTGCTCATTTAGCAGGGTAAACATATATTTGTTATATATTATATATTTTTTTCCAGAGCATAACTGGACACTTTGTCGGTAGTGTTGAGGATCAAGCAACTGTGAGCTGTTCTTTGGAGAACAACAGATTTATTGTGTGTGACCAGCTGTGTGATGGAGGAGTTCCTCTGAAGGTGAGAGTTATTTTACAGCCGTTTGAGTTTTGTCAATTAAATCCATTTCTGTTTCTGAATCTAAACCATTTTCTAACCCTAGAGGGCATCGTTTTGCCCCATCAAATACCTGTCTCACTCAGAGGCAGACTCCCTGCCCCCAGAAACCCTCAGTCGTGGAGTAGACGTGGGCGTGGCTGTGCTGCTGCAGTCAGCCAATCAGAGGTTGTTGCTAACGCGTCGCGCCTCCAGTCTCCGGATCTTCCCCAATGTTTGGGTTCCACCCGGTGAGTGTGTCAATCCACACGACGCAAATGATTCCTCAGATCAGTGGCATTGCAAGGGATGGGCTTTGGGGCTTAAGCCCCTGATGTTTTGCCAAAAGCCCCAGATCTTTTTGAAGATGGACCATTCACATCACAAATAAAATATGGTTTTAATTTTTTAGTTTGCTCTCCAAGTACTAGAAATCCAACTGTCCATGATGAAAAGCAGTCTTTAGTAGGTAGTTTTTCACCGCTTACCTTACGTTTTCATTTCACGTTCAAACACAGCTTTGAACCCCTCATTTATGTTTTCCGATATTTAAATAAACAGCCAGATCAACTCAACTCAACTCAATCACCCATGCAATCTTGTTCCTAAATGACAGGATTCAGCTGTCTATTAAAGCCTTGAATTACAATGTGAAATTCAAATATTTGTTTGCGCTGCCCAGAGAGAACAGTTTAATGCATATGAAACATCTTTACACAGGCTTTTGTGTACTGTTTATAGTTCTGATATAAACACTGTTGTCTACAGTAGCAAACAAAATAGAATAAATCACCTTTTTGAAAGTGAGGGCGCTTCAAATAAAAAGATTTATCAATTACAGCGTAACGCCAGCAGGTGGCGACAAGTGACTGAAAAAGTTTGTTCAAAAGTGTTGATTCATTCAGGAATGAAACAAGTGACTTCTTAATGAGCCAGTCCTTGAATGATTTGTTCAACTTATTTTTTAAACAATTCGTTGAATATTGAATATATTTTATAAATAGACTATTGCAATTTTTGTAGAAACTCTAGTAAATTACATGTTATTTTGTTTAGTTGTCTTTTTTTGTTTGTTTTGTTTTTTTCTCAGAATCATGGTAGGAGAATAGTGATATCTATTTGAAAAATAAAATAGTTATTCTCCATTTATCCAGGATTTATCCACATGTAGTGTAAACAAATAAATGACTTTAATTTTAAATAATACATCAAAGATCTGGTCAGTGAGGTTCAGCATCCAGAACATACACAACCGTTCAAAAGTTTGGGGTCAGTAAGACTTGCAATTTTTTTAATGAAGTCAAGGCTGCATTTATTTTTAGCAAAAATACAGAAAATAAACTGTAATATTACAAAATGTTGTTACAATAGAAAATAATAGTTTTTATTTTCATATACTTTAAAATATAATTTATTCCTGTGATACAATGCTGATTTTTCATCAGCTGTTACTCAGTTTCCCAGGCTTGGAAACCTGTATTTTTTTCTTTCAAGAACAACATTTATTGAAACTATAAATCTTTTCTAGCAATGTACATCTATTATGCCACTTTTTTAAACAATTTATTAATTTCTTTAAAAAAAAAAAAAAGAATGAATAAACATTTACTGACCCCAAACTTTTGAACGGTAGTGTATACATTTATTTAGTGCATTTTATTTATTTACTTTATTTAGAAAAGTATTCTACAAATACATTTGCATATTTAAATGTTATTAATAAATAAAAATACCCTGCAATTGTACTATTGGTATACTAAACTGGTATACCCAAAGTGTGCTAAATGCACTTTAATTTCATTTAATTTAAATAATTGTGTGGAAGTAGTGCTGAAATCAAACTAAAGATATAGCTACTGTATATTTGATTGTTAAAGTCGAACTATTGCAAGTATACTTCAGGTACACTAGTGATATTAAAACACATATTAGGCATAATATTAAGAAATGAGCATTGTGCAATAACAAAATACTCCAAATTAAGCTAAATAATAATTTTATATCAGTAAGTGATATGTCAATAAATATGTTAATTGGATTCGAATTTTACTTAGTATGAAAATAATGTAAATAAATTATATTATGGCAGTATTTTAGCGATTTTTTTTTTTTTTTTTTTTATGGGGCTAAGCCCCTTATCTCTCCCAACCCTAGCAACGCCCCTGCCTCAGATCCACACTCACATATGTGTGCTAATGTTTATTATTTACAGACGAGTGAGGTCATTTCGGCTTGTTTTTTTCTGGTTCTGAGGACCACAATTTTAAACGGTTGTTTTAAATGGTTTCTTTCTCTATTCAATGATAAATCTTACTTCCCATCAGAGACTGTGATGTTATCGGCTGAAGTTAAAACAGCCACGGAAATGAGGCCAGCGTGTGTGAGAATAGTGTGGGGTTCAGGACTAATGGATGTCATTTGTTTGTTCAGGTGGCCATGTGGAGCTGGATGAAAAGGTACATAAACAGTGTCAATTAATCAGTCAGTCATTAAGAAACACTGTCAAGTCATTTTAAATTACACTGAGAGATTTATTTTGTGATTGATTGATGTTTTATAATTAATGTACAATAGGGTCCAATGTCTGAGAATATCTGATGTTTAATGTATTACGTTTCTAATTTTGAATATGATGGAAATTGTATTGCCATCATAGCAAACTGAGCTGCATGAGTTTTCAATAATATTTGTACAAAGTCACAAATGCACTTATTTGACCTAAAATTTGGAAAGAACTGTACATATATATTCTTCATTTTTATCTACTGTTTGTATTTGTTTAAAATCCTAATACTAGATATATATAGACACACACAACCACTCAAAAGTTTGTGTTGTTTGTGTGTGTTCACCAAGACTGCATTTAATTAGACTGCATTTTGATTAAAATACAGTAAAAACAGTAATATTGTGAAATATTATTACAATTTAAAATAGCTGTTTTCTCTTTGAACATATATATATATATATATATATATATATATATATTTGTGTTCACCAAGACTGCATTTAATTGATTAAAAATACAGTAAAAACAGTAATATTATGAAATATTATTACAATTTAAAATAGCTGTTTTCTCTTTGAATATATATATATATATATACATATACACTACCGTTCAAAAGTTTGGGGTCAGTAAGACTTGCATTTTTTTTTTTATGAAGTCAAGGCTGCATTTATTTTATCAAAAATACAGAAAATAAACTGTAATATTACAAAATGTTATTACAATAGAAAATAATGGTTTTTATTTTCATATATTTTAAAATATAATTTATTCCTGTGATGCAATGCTGATTTTTCATCAGCTGTTACTCAGTTTCCCAGGCTTAAGTGTCACATAATCTCTCAGAAATCATTCTGATATTCTCAATTAATAGTAGAACTATCAGTTTTGGAAACAGTTGTGCTGCCAATATTTTTTTTTTTTTTTCTTTCAAGAACAACATTTATTCAAACTATAAATCTTTTCTAGCAATGTAAATCTATTATGTCACATTTTATTAATGTAACAATTTATTCATTTCTTTCAAAAAAAAAAAGAATGAATAAACAAACTTTGAACGGTAGTGTATATATATATATATATATATATTTGTGTTCACCAAGACTGCATTTAATTGATTGAAAATACAGTAAAAATAGCAGTATTGTGACATATTATTACAATTGAATATAGCTGTTTTCTCTTTGAATATATATTTTTTTGTGTTCGCCAAGACTGCATTATATTGATTAAAAATACTGTAAAAACAGTAATATTGTGAAATATTATTACAATTGAATATAGCTGTTTTCTATTTCAATATATTTTAAGATGTAATTTATTCCTGTTATGCAAATCTGAATTTTCAGCATCATTACTGAATTCTTCAGTGTCATATGATCTTTCAGAAATCAAATATGCTGATTTGAAATGATAAGAAATTCCAGAAATTAATACTTTTATTTAGCAAGGATGTATTACATTGGTGAAAAGTGATGATAAAGACATTTATAATGTTACAAGACATTTCTATGTCATATAAACTTTCTGTTAACCTAAAAAATACTATCTTTAAGTTAAAAAAAACTTTTAAATAAAAAAACAAAAAACAATTTTTTAAATATATTAAACTAGAAATAAAATCGTAAAAATATATCAAAGTTGTACTGTTCTTGCTGTACTTTGGATCAAATAAATGCAGGCTTGGTGAGCAGATTTTTATTTGATTATTTTATTTCTTAAGTCATTCAGTCATTTGTAATGTCAGCCAGAATTAGAGTGAATTAGTAAAATAATATTCTGAATGAATGCCACCATGGCTCACTGAATTGTCTGTGTGTCTAAAACTAGCTGTTGGACGCTGGACTCAGGGAGCTGAAGGAAGAGACCGGTCTGAAACTGAGTCCTGATGAGATCTCCTCTCAACTGCTCGGCCTGTGGGAGGTTTGTGTTTATAGCAAAGTGTTTTCGTGAGACCTGCAGTCAAAGTCCAGAGGGGCCACTGACTGCACGCTGAATTTGACAGATCGAGGCCGATTGTTAGCAAACCGTAAATTGTGTAACCTGGAACAGCTGGCCGCTGTACACATCTGTTGTCCATCTCAGAGTTTTAATCATTGACATTAAACTGTTGGCTCAAGATGTAAATCTAATCAAGCTAATCCAGACGGTTTACTTTCATTTTCATGGAACAAACACATATGAGACGTTCATCCATTGATGTAGTCGTCGTGTCCTCATCGCCATGTTGTATTATTTACAAAAGATGTAGGCAAAATATCTAGACTGCTTTTTTCCATACCTGGAAAGTGAATGGAAAAGAACATTTAAAAGGAGAATAAAAGTTGTTTGAAGCCACACACTAAAGACTGAAACACTAAAGATCCTTGTTTAATAATAATCTTCATCTCTGCCATAACTCTCAAATGTCAGCGATAATCTAACTTTTTGGCAGTAAAAATAACCATTCACTTTCACTGTATTGAAAAAAGCAGTTTGGTGTTTTTCCTAAAATCTCATTTGGTGTTTTATGGAAGAAAGAAAATGATGTGAAATGCAGAATCACTGCCGTTCAAAAGTTTGGGCTCATTAAGAAGTCTTTATGCTCAACAAGGCTACAATTATTTGATCACAAATTCAGTAAAAACAGTAATATTGTTAAATATTGTTATGGTTTAAAATACAATTTTCTATTTTAATATTTTTTTAAGATGTAATTTATTCCTGTGATGCAAAGCTGACTTTTCAACATCATTACTCTTCAGTCAAAAGTTTTTGAACAGTTCTTCTCACCAAGGCTGCATTTATTTGACCTGAAGTACAGTAAAAACTGTAAAATTTTGAAATATTTTTACTATTTAAAATAAATGTTTCTATTTAAATAGATATTTTAAAATGTAATTTATTCCTGTGATTTTAAAGCTGAATTTTTATCATCATTACTCCAGTCACATGATCCTTTGGAAATCTTTCTAATATTCAGATTTGCTGCTCAAAAAACATTTATTATTATTGTTATGTTGAAAACAGCTGAGTAGATTTTTTTTCAGGTTCCTTTGATGAATAGAAAGTTTAGAAGAACAGCATTTATCTGAAATGGAAATCTTTTGTATCATTATGAATGTCTTTATCATCACTTTTGCTCAGTTCAAAGCATCCTTGCTAAGTAAAATGATTAATTTCTATCATTTCTTTCACAAAATATGGTATAGTGTATAATGTTACAAAAACTTTTTATTTCAGATAAATGCTGATTTTTGGTTGGTTTTTCTTTCTATTCATCAAAAAACCCTGAAAAATGTTTTACTCAACTGTTTTAAATATTATTATTAATGATAATAAATGTTTATTAAGCTGCATAATCTAAAGGATCATGTGACACTGAAGACTGGAGTAATGATGCTGAAAATGTAGCTTTGATCACAGAAATAAATTATATTTAAATAAAAAAAGAAAAAAAATATTTCAAAACATAACTGTTTTTGCTGTTTTTTTGGATCAAATAAATGCAAATCTTGGTAGTGTAATATGCTGATTTTTGAAAACAGTTGCTTACGACATGATAAATATTTTCATTTAAAAATGTCTTTACTGTCACTTTTGATCAATTTAATGCATCCTTGCTGAATAAAAATAAAGAAAAAATGTTGAACTTTTGAAAGATAGTATATTTAATTGTGTATATATTATGTATTCCCTGTCCAGTCAGTGTATCCACCCATGTTGTCCAGAGGACTGCCTAAGAGACATCACGTTGTGACATACATACTTCTGAAGAGCTCCCAAACGCACCTGCAGCTACAGGTACAACTTTAAGTCATCCACAAATAAAAACAACAAAAAATGTTGCTTGAAGTCTCTGTCCTCTTTTCTCAGGCTTGTTTGCGCCCTGATCCTGCTGAAGTCAGTGCGTGTGTATGGGTCGATGCAGGTCTGGTGAAAGCTGTGGTGTCTGCTGTAGACGGTGAGAACGATTCTGTTCAAATACCATCTGATCTGCCACAGACCATCAGGTACGAAGTGCATCAATAATCTCTAGTAAAGCAATAGTTCACCCAAAACATGAAATGTACTCACCCTAAGGCCATTCAAGATGTAGTTTGTTTCTTCATCAGAACAGATTTGGAGAAAGTTAACATTACTTGCTAATCACTTGCTCACCAATGAATCATTTGTAGTGAATGGGTGCCATCAGAATGAGAGTCCAAACAGCTGATAAAAACCACAAGTAATCCACACCGCTCCAGTCTATCACTTAATGTCTTGTGAAGTGAAACACTGTGTGTTTGTAAGAAACAAATCCATCATTAAGACATTTTAACTTCAAACCATCATTTCTGGACAAAATGCAAGTACATAATCCATAGTGAAAAGGTCCATCTCCTGTTGTCTTCTCACATCAAAACCCATCATGTTTCTGAGCAGTTTTTGATCTGTGCATATTTCTCTGCTGGTTCAGATGCAGTGTTGGGGAAAGTTACTTTTAATGCGTTACAATATTGCGTTACTCCCTAAAAAAGTAACTAATTACGTTACTTAGTTACTTTTTATGGAAAGTAATGCGTTACACTACTTTTGCGTTACTTTTTAAATCTGGTCAGGGCTTGCTTGTTTGTTTTTAATATAAAAACGTTCAATTCTTAGCAAATGTAAAAGCCCTTTCACATCAAAATTAAATTAAGTGAATAAGCCTAAGGCTAAAGGAAAATTAAATTAATGCGTGTACAGTAGAACTGTAGGAAAAGTTTAACACTCTTCAGCAATGAGGGGGAAAAAAGCACACATGTTAGTTAATCTAAAGTAAGTTTTGCTTATTAGTACACTGCAAAAATGCTTTTCTTACTTAGATTTTTTGTCTTGTTTCCAGACAAAATATCTAAACATTCTTAAATCAAGAAGGATTTTCTAGACAAGTAAAAATTATTGTCTTGTTTTTTCTGAAAACAAGTCAAACTTAAGTGTGTTTTTGCTTGAAACAAGCAAAATAATCTCCCAATGGGGTAAGCAAAATCATTTTATTTTCTGTTTGAAATAAGATTTTTTTTGCTTACCTCATTGGCAGATTATTTTGCTTGTTCTAAGCAAAAACTCACTGAAAACAAGAAAATAATTATTTACTTGTCTAGAAAATCCTTCTTGATTTAAGAATTTTTGATATTTTGGCTGGAAACGAGACAAAAAATGTAAGTAAGAAAAGTATTTTTGCAGTGTATGGTTGAATTGGATCAACAAAGGTCAGCAGCAAAGTTAATAAAATGTGATTAAATACATAAAGGAAACAAAAAGTAACTGGCGTTACTTTTTTGAAAAAGTAACTCAGGTATTTTCTTGTATATGAAAAAGTAATGCATTACTTTACTAGTTACTTGAAAAAAAGTAATATTATTATGTAACTTGCGTTACTTGTAATGCGTTACCCCCAACACTGGTCAGATGTGACCCCTTTTTCATGGCAGAAAGCAAATTACGGATGTTTAGCACAGTAAGGGGACTTATAGCTGGAAGCAATGGTTGAAAGTTAGAAATGTCCTAATGGTGGATTTGCTTCTTACAAACATGCAGCTTTTCACTTCACAATACATTAACTGGTCTGGAGTCATGTGGATTACTAGTGGATTGTGATGTTTTATCAGATGTTTGGACTCATTCTGACGGCACCCATTCGCTGCAGAGGTTTCACTGGTGAGCAAATGATTTCTCCAAATCTGTTCTGATGAAAAAACTCTTGGATGGCCTGAGTAAAGCTTAGGCAATTTTTATTTTTTAGGTGAACAATTTCTTTAAGTATTCATTCCATTGTTTTGAGTGTCTATTTTCTGTATGTCCTCAGTGTGACGGAGGTGTCTCCACACGGTGAGCTGAGCGAGATCTCGCTGCCTGTTTCTGTCTTCTGTAATCGAGCCCCAGATCACGGCGAGGATATTGAACGTGTCAGCACTGGAACCAAATTTGCCTTAGAACTGTGGTTGAAAACGCTTGAACCTCACACTGAGATGGGCTGACAACGTTTATGTACATTATCATTTAAAAAGTGCCTTGAGGAAGACAGCACCACCTGCTGGACTGGAGCTATTTCAGCGCAGCGTGTTATTGGAGCATAACATTCAAATTAAAATGTTGTCCTTAGAATGAGAGTTTTGATCAGAATATGATTTTTAATTATCAGAATGTTTATTTAAAGGGGTAGCTTAGCTAAAAATTTCAATTCTGTCATTAATTAGTCACCCTCATGTTGTTCCAAACCCATAAGACATTGTTCATCTTTGTAACACAAGTTAAGATGTTTTTAATGAAATCCAAGAGCTTTCTGACCCTGCATAGACAGCAGCGTAATTACTAGGGCTGTGTATCACCAGCAAAGTCATGATAAGATGCGTATCCTGATACAGGACTGCACTGAATTTCACCGCAGCAGAATTTAGGAAAACAGCTGTTTATTAAACACTGCATACTATACGGCCATTGCGCACGTGCACACAGACATTCAGCTGCCCCGCAATTTTATCAGTAAAAGAGCTGAAGAGCTACGTTCTCTCTCAACAAGGAGCTGGTAACATCGTTTCTAAAGCAATTAAAGTCATAGCTTCGAACACATAGTCCTAGTAATTACCAAGCTAACAATTTTTGGTTCCCAGAATGTTCTGAGAACGTTAGTTTTTGGTTTCCAAAACGTTCCCAAGAATGTTCACTGTTGGTTTTAGCCAGAAAAGTTTTAAATAGAAGACCTTAGGTTAGGGGAGCCTATTGGGAACGTTTCCAGAACGTTGCAGGAACCTTTAACCTAAAGAGAGCATTCCGGGAACTTTCCCGCCACGTTCTGGAAACATTCCCAGTAGATTCGCGGAACATTCCTCTAACCTAAGGGGAACGTTTTGTTTACGTTAAGAAAACTTTCCTGGCTAACCAATAGGGAATGTTCTATTTATGTTCCTAGAAGGTTCCCTGAAAGTTCTCTGAAGGTTCCCAGAGCGTTTTAAAATTAAACCTAAAATAACCTGCAGTGAATGTTCTGGGAATGTTCTCTGTAGGTTATAACAGTAAAACCTAAAATAACCTTCTGGGAACATTCTCTGTAGGTTAAAAAAATTAAACCTAAACATAATCTACAGGGAACATTCTGGGAAGGTTCTATTTAGGTTATAAAATGAAATAAAAAAATAACCTGCAGGGTACATTCTTCATAGGTTATTTCTTCATAGGTTCTCATTTGGTTCCCAAAGAAAATAACAAAATGGGAACCATATGGGAACATTAGAGAAACGTTCTGTGTTTGCTGGGTACCATGTTCAAGGATCGTGAAAGGTAGTAAGGACATTGATAAAATAGTCCATGTGACATCAGTGGTTCATCTGTAATGTTTTGAAGCTATGAGAATGCTTTCTGTGCAGCATCAGAAAGCTCTCGGATTTCATTAAAAATATTTTAATTTGTCTTCAGAAGATGAACAAAGGTCTTTCGGGTTTGGAATGACATGAGGATGACTAATTAATGACAGAATTTTCATTCTGGGCTGAACTATATCTTTAACTCTTGTAAACATTTTTCAACATTTTATTAACTACAATAAACAACCATCAGTCAACTACAAGAGGGTGGCAGAAATTTCTTCCCTCTGGTAAAGCTGACAAATTAAAGTTGGTTTAATGCGGTACAGTGATGAACCTTTGTAATTATACTTTTTATTCCACACACAACTACAAATGCTTTGTTTTAAATTTAAACCAATTATTATTTCTGTTCACATGACTAACAAAATATTCACTTTGTTTCGGTAACCCCCCAGTGATCAGACACTTTTATATGTGACCCTGGACGACCAAACCAGTCTTACGTTGCACAGGTATATTTGTAGAAATAACCAAAAAAAAGTTGTATGGGTCAAAATGATACATTTTACTTTTATGCCAAAAATCATTAGGATATTAAGTAAAGATCATGTTCCATGATGATATTTTGTAAATTTCCTACTGTACATGTATCTAAACTTAATTTTTGATTAGTTATATGCATAGCTAAGAACTTCATTTTGGACAACTTTAAAGGCAATTTTCTCAAGATTTAGATTTTTTGTACCCTAAAATTCCTGTAATTTTGTATCTCGGCCAAATATTGTCATATCCTAACAAATACATACATCAATGAAAAGCTTATTTATTCAGCTTTCAGATGGTGTATAAATCTCAATTTCAAAAAATTGACACTTAAGACTGGCTTTGTGGTCCAGGGTCACATATGCAAAATAAATTAATCTTGTCAGATACCTCTATTAATTGGATATTTCTTGAACAGTTTGCATATATGAATTCAGGTTCAAAAAGTTTAAACAAATATGAGAAAAATGAAATTTCATCACAGATTACATTTGACCGCTAAGATAATCTGCAGAATTTCACTTGCCTCACCCTTCCTCTGACACATTTATGTCTTTGTTGTTGTATCTTGATTTGTCCATCAAGTTCATTCCTGGCACATTTTTACCCTCTTTGCTTTTAAAAAGAATTTGACCAAAAGTGACACAGAGCTGTCTACTTTTGTTCAGTTTATCTCATACCAAGTTTGTCACCCAATGCACAAACTAATTAAAGCTCCTAAAAAAAAAACCCTAGTCACCCCACGGCCATTTTCAGAAACTCTTTTTAATTTCTCTAAATCACTGTTAATACGTCATCATTCAATCCATTTTTAAAAGTAACAAGTTAATTTGTGCAAAGGTATATAGTAGGAAAATAAATTCTAAATGTAATGGCATGTAAAATAATTTCCCTGTCCGTTCAGCATCCTGCATTTCAGTGCCGGTTGTATGACAGTTATTGATCCAACATAAGGGTTTCCTCAGGCCTCGTTCTTCACACATGGAAGGAGGAACAGTGTTGGGGTCAGAGAACCTAAATGATGGAGTTAAAGTGTGAGTTTGATCTCTGCTGTGTTTTTTTTTAACAGAAGTGTGTCTTGCTCACTGCTGCATTTATGTGTCTTACTATACCTGCCTCCTTCATTTGTTTACCACGTACATTCCTGTCCGGTTTTTCGGAGGTTTTTCTCTGACATCCTGTTAAAACAAAAGTCGGTAGACGTTAGATGACAATGAAGTGTGTCGCATGCATGCTATATAATCTTTTTATTTTTTACAAAATGCGTGTTATTTTTTTATTTAATGCTGACCTGAATAAGATATTTCACATAAAAGACATTTACATAGTCCACATGAGAAAATAGTTGTTGAATTTATAAAAAAAGTTTACACCCCCTTGGTTCTTAATACTGGGTTGTTGCCTGAATGATCCACAGCTGTGTTTTTTTGTTGTTTGTTTAGTGATAGTTGTTTATGAGTCTTAAACAGTTACACTGCTCACTTTCCTTCAGAAAAAAATCCTTTAGGTCCCACAAATTCATTTTTGTGTATTCAAACTTTTTCCAAGAATGACTGCATGATTTTGAGATCCATCTTTTCACACTGAGGACAACTGAGGGACCCATATGCAACTATTACAGAAGGTTCAAACTCTCATTGATGCTTTAGAAGGAAGATAAATAAGCAAAATAAGTAGAATGTACACATCTTCATTCTGTTCAAAAGTTTTCACCCTCTGGCTCTTAATGCATTGTTTTTCCTTCTGGAGCATCAGTGAGCGTTTGAACCTTCTGTACTAGTTGCATATGAGTCCCTCAGTTGTCCTCAGTGTGAAAAGATGGATCTCAAAATCATAGTCATTGTTGAAAA
This sequence comes from Cirrhinus molitorella, assembly GCA_033026305.1. Classification (NCBI taxonomy): domain Eukaryota; kingdom Metazoa; phylum Chordata; class Actinopteri; order Cypriniformes; family Cyprinidae; genus Cirrhinus; species Cirrhinus molitorella. The sequence continues at coordinate 2,014,137 of CM065123.1, forward strand.
AGGGATCAAATACACAAAAATGCTGAAAACCAAAGAATTTGAGGGACCTGAAGGACTTTTGTTGACAAACAAGACACTCACGAAAAACTATCGTTAAACAAATATTAAGTATTAAGAATCAAGGGGATGTAAACTTTTGATCAGGGTCATTTTTATAAATTCAACCATTATTTTCTCTTGTGGACTATATGGAAATGTTTTTTTGTTTGTTTTTATTAATTATCTTATTCAGGTCAGTACTAAATACAAAATAACATACATTTTGTATGATCCCTCTTATTTTTCTATTCTGAAAACTTTTGACTTCAGTTGTATTTAGTTTATATTTTTGTGTATTTTATGTTTTATTTTTATTGACTTTATTTTTCATTAATATTGTGATTTATTTTTCTGTTTTTCCTATACTTATTTCTAAATGATATAATATAATATATATATATATATATTACCTTTTTACAGATTTATTTAAATTTAGTTTATTTTAATATAAGAATGTTTTAAATAATCTTTCATCCTTTCACTTTTTTAGGTCTTACGCAGCATGAATTTGATAGTGAATATCTTCCTTTTTTGTTTGCTGAATAGTTGCACCTCCATATGGGTTTGGGCTGTTGTGGGTGATTTAGATAATTTTGTTTATATCATCACTGTGAATCATCCAGCTTGTTATTAATATAAATGCCAGAGCCCCAACAAACGCCTCCGTTCATCTCCGCTCAGCTAATCACTCTTTGCTCTGATCAGCCGTCCACCAAAACCTGCTGCTTGGATGCATTCAGCCCTGGAGGCCTCAATGAGGGTTGGATTCAGAATTTAAGTCTTTCTCTCCTGGCTCCCGTTATTGTTTCGAATGTAGGCAGGGCATTGTGAGCGGTGACGCCGGGGCTACTGAACGATGGAGGAGACGCAGATGGAGGCCTCACAGTCTCTGAACGAGAGTCGAGTTTCCCACGCTTCAGGTTTCTTAGTCAGAGCCGCACAAAGAGGGGCCTGTGCAGGCGACGGCGACGCTGGAACGCCAGGTAACACTAGCCAATTTTCCCTAGTTCTGATCTGTGATTGTGGGGTCAGTGTTTTAGATGGACTGAGATGCTGATGGAGAACCCATCTGAAAACCCCTCTGTTTCCCTCCACAATAAACCTGCAGCTCTATTTCTATAGTTAAAATGTTTGCGTTTCTATACAGTCTTTGGCTTGTATTGTTGTTTTAAAAATGCAGCATGCTTTTCAAGAAGTTTTGGCATTAAATTACAAGTTTATAACCATGCTTTACTAACAGGTGTGACTCTCAAGTTGTCCCGTTCATACAGCAGCAGGCAAGAGCGGATGCATTATGTCTGTACAAGCAGGTAACCATAGCTGATCCCTTAACTTAATTCCTTAAAGTAATTCCTGTAACTGATAACTAGACTCTTACTTAGGGGTGTGTTTTGAGTCTGTATGGATTTAATACATTTATACCACAGCAAAAAATGTTGCACTTCTGTTTTTGTTCTGCATTGTTTGGTTCTGTGTTCTTTTATACTCTTTTATATTCTTGTACTATTATACACTCAGACAAAGGTACAAAAGCTGTCACTAGGTCAGAACCTTTTCAAAACAAACACCTTTGTGCCTCTTTTACATGTGAAGGGTGTGTATTATGACCTTAAAGTGTTCATGTAAATACCCTTTGAAAGGGTGCTGCCATCAGTTAGAGCTTTTTTCTGAGAGGGTAGCATTTTTAATATATATTTTGAATTTTTATTAGAATCATTTTTATATTTTCAGGTTTCATTTTAGTGATTTTGTTATTAATTTTACTACTTTAATTTATTTTAAGTTAGAGGCCGATGCAATTTTTGTTTACATTTTTAAAGGGTTAGTTCACCCAAAATTGAAAATCATTAATTACTCACCCTCATGTCGTTCCAAAAAGGTAAGATCTTCATTCATCTTTCAGAATGCAAATCAAGATTTTTTTTATAAAATCCGAGAGCTTTCTGACCTGACATAGACAGCAAAGACCCAGAAAGGTAGTAAGGACATCATTAAAATAGGTAAATAAAGAAACTATTGAATCAAATCATTATTTCTGTTTTCTTTGCACACAAAAATGTCATATGGACTATTTTAACAATGTCCTTACTACCTTTCTGGGCCTTGAACATGGTAGTTGCATTGCTGTCTATGCAGGGCTCTCGGATTTCATCAAAAATATCTTCATTTGTGTTCTGAAGATGAATGAAGGTCTTATGGGTTTGGAACGACATGAAGTTGAGTAATTTTCATTTTAATTTTCAGAATTTTCATTTTTGGGTGAACTAACCCTTTAAGCTATCTAATATTTTTAGGTAATCTTATATATATATAAATTTAATAAAAAATGAATAAAATCTTGATTTGCATTCCGAAAGATGAACGAAGATCTTACATGTTTGGAACGACATGAGGGTGAGTAATTAATGACAGAATTTTCAATTTTGGGTAAACAAACCCTTTAAAAATGTAAACAAATATTGCATTGGCAACTAACTTAAAAAAAGGTTAAGTAGTCAAATTAATAATAAAATCACTAAATGAAACCTGAAAATATAAAAAATATTCTAATCAAAATTCAAAATATGTATTAAAAAGTGCTACACTCACAGAAAAAAGTACAAAAGCTCTAACTGAGGGCAGTACCCTTTCAAAAGGTATTTATATGAACACTTTAAGGTCAAATACACACACACACACACACACACATATATATATATGTCAGCTTATTTGAATGAACAATTTTAAATATATTTCGATTTAGTTAACAATAACAACATCCTGCACACACCGTTTTGTCAGTCCTACATGAATGATTGACAAGCAACAGCAAAAGAAGAAGCATCAAAGCGTAAGTTTGTTAGAGTCAATTCTGTTCATACAGTAAATTGCTTTAGAATGAGTTATGAAAAGTGTCACACCGCTTGTTTGCCGTTGGATGTATCAAATGAGCTTTGCGTTGAATACATAGGGATGTCTGGATTGAAGTACATGGGAGGATTCATCTCTTCAGCTTCATTCACGAAAACTCTCCGTTTCGGACAACACCAGAGCACCACCTGAGAGGGGGAACACCGCTGTCCTTTAACAGTGAACTGTTAACACTGACAAAAACACCCCTAAAATGTACCACCTTGGCTAGTATTTACCATATGGGCCATTCTACAGAACTGGTGCAAACTGCTGTCCCACAACCAAAAAAACACATTTAAAAAGCATTTAAGTATTCACATCTTAGATGTATACTCAGATCCTTCTATTTTCTATTGAAACCCACAATAATATTCAAAAAGCTCAATATATTTAAAATAAAATCATCATTTATTGGGTGCTTTCAATTGGGAGGTGTTCTGAACCCTAACCCCTAAATTTCTTATGAAAATATTGAAATAATTTTTGTACATTTTCCATTTTCTTTTTCCATTTTTTCTTGATTCTTTTAAAAAGTGAGTTAAAAAGTTTTTTTTTTACATGAAGGAAAATGTGTCCTGCGTTTTCATGTTACTACCGAAACATGGTATGGTTTATTTAATCCAATGGCCGAGACTGATTTGAACTAGACCTAGGGTGACCATATTTTTGTTTTCAAAAAAGGCAGAATGCAAAATGTTTCAATACAAGCATTTCAGTCATATGGAATCCATGCAATATTTCAAACTTTTAACCAATGGGAGACAATTAACCCCCTGCAACAGTTTACAATTAGCCCAATTTCGTGGAAAAAATGCGGATTTGGCAACCCTACATCCAACACGAGCTGCATCCAAAGTGATTTCAATACGTATTAATAGTGACTCTGTGATGCACGAAAATTATATTCAATATTAGAATGTTTGATGGAGCGATATTAAGAAAACAGTCCTGCACAAGGCTTTAAAACAAAAACACACACAATAAATGGCGACTGTAGAAAGCAAAAGCCGAATCCCGGACATTTTGGCAGACGCATTTTTTAAGTCCAAAAAGAGGATGTATGGTCAACCCTAAGTACACCCCTACATTTATTTATTATTTCAGGAAATATTCCGGTGTCTCTCTCTCTTATAGCTACTAGGCCCCATCATTTTAAGGTTTATGTGTTCAAAAGACAAAAAAATGTGTGTTTAACTTTAAGGAATGTCACTACTGAACACCAAACACTTTTTTTGGGAGTTATTCCATAACATTTAGTTTTATGTGTACCTCTGTTCAGAACTGTGCTAGCTAACCATGTGCATCTTTGAGCTAGGTTCAAATGTATCTAAAACATCTTAATGTTTTGGGTGTTATCCCATTAAATTGTCACTACTAAAGCAGTAGTGACAAAAGGCAGCACATAGTCCTCATATTTGGGGGAAATAAGCTAAATTTTTAGTACAGTTTTGTAATTTTGTTTTATTTTAGTATGCTTTAGTAGTGTTTTAGTATGCGAGTTAAAATTCTGTAATGTCATGGGGTCGCTACCAAAGCATTACTGTCACTACCGAAACATGGGATGTAAATATAAATATTCTGAATTATCAGCTAAGTTAAACTTAACTTTAAAAGCAGTATGACCAACTTTTTGCCTTTTACCAAAAATAAAAAAAAGATTCAAAATGCAACAAATCTCATAAATTACACTTAAAATAAAGTTTAAAATGTAATTGTTAAAAATGTCATAAAATTGCTAAATAATATATTTACAATGTAGATGTAAGCAAAATCTTAATATAGGTCAATATAAACATTCTAATTAAATTATTATTACTGTGTTTCTGCAGTGACAAATTTGGGAAGAGGACAAATATTCCAAAACTTGCTGAAAATACGACATGAGAATTAACTGCACAATTAGAAATGTGTGCCTTGGACATACAATTTTTTTTAAAGGCAGTTCCAACTCTGGACCAATTCTGTAAAATGGCCCATATATACAGTAAATATGGTAATCTTTTAGTAGCATGGTATGCAGCCTATCAAAGACTAAATTGCATATAATCTGATACCAAAATGTACAAAAGGTCAGTTTTATTATTTATTCAGATGAATATACAATCAAATATGTGACATATCACACATACGTGTTTTATTTTAAAGTTGGTAGCATGTTCTTTTATAAAAACCAGTGGTTTATATCACATTGATCCTAAACCCTCGATCACTCACCAGAATGATGAGGATGATGAGGAGGAAGAGGCTGACAGCCGCCAGCGCTAACAGGGCAACCGCCCATCCAGGCATCAAAACATTGGCCATAGTATGCGGATGGCTCTTGGTTGTGGTCTTCGAGGGTTTTGTCATTGGAAACATGGTGGAGCTGATGGTCGGTTTCCCAACAGTGCTGTGGATGAAGGTAAATGTGCTTTGGGGGGCTGCAGTGGTGGTGTTATTGGGGGCTGTGCTCATGGTGGCATTATTTGGGGTTGCAGTGGTTTTCTCAACTGTGGTGGTGCCACTGGAAACTGTAGTGATGGTATTAATGGGTGCTGCTGTGCTGGTCCCATTGGAAACGTCTGTGGTTGTCCCATTGGTTACTGCAGAAATGCTTGTATGATCCATTGGAGAGTAGGTTGTGGTGGTGTTAAAGAGTATGGAGGTGGTGGAGTAGATAGAGCTTGTAATGTTTCCTACAACAGCACTGGAGCTCATCGGGATGGATTTGGATATGTTGGGTGATTGTGTGGATGGAAGGCGGCTGGTGAAAGATTCAGAGTCTGTAATGACGTCTGGAGTGGAAGTGAGGGGCGTGGTCGTGAAAGGTGTTTCCTTTTGTGTTGTCGATGATGGTCTGCTTAAGTTCTTCTCTTCTTCAAGAGGTTCTTCACTTGGTAGCTCATCTGTGTGTGGGATTGAATGTACTGTTAATAAGTTGGTGATGTTTTTGTCAGTTTTATATGTAGGGTTGGACAGGGGCATAGCACAACACTCATAAAACACCCAAGACTGATTTATTTTCACTATTATTTTGCAGTTGTAAAAATGAGTCTTGTTGCCAATATTATTCCTAGTAGTGTAGTTTATAACCAGTGTTGGGGAAAGTTACTTTTAAAAGTAATGCATTACAATATTGCGTTACTCCCTAAAAAAGTAACTAATTACGTTACTTAGTTACTTTTTATGGAAAGTAATGCGTTACATTACTTTTGCATTAGTTTTTAAATCTGGGCAGGGCTTGCTTGTTTGTTTTTAATTTAAAAACATTTGATTTTTAGCAAATGTAAAAGCAATGAGGAAAAAAGCACAAATGTTAGTTAATACAAAGTAAGTTTTGCTTATTAGCACACTGCAAAAAATGCTTTTCTTGCTTAGATTTTTGTCTTGTTTCCAGCCAAAATATATAACAATTCTTAAATCAAGAAGGATTTTCTAGACAAGTAAAAAACTATTGTCTTGTTTTTTCTGAAAACAAGTCCAAATGAAGTGTGTTTTTGCTTGAAACAAGCAAAATAATCTCCCAATGGGGTAAGCAAAATAATCTTGTTTTCTGTTTGAAATAAGATTTTTTTGTTTACCCCATTGGCAGATTATTTAGCTTGTTCTAAGCAAAAACTCACTTAATTTTGACTATTCTTTTTCTGAAAACAAGAAAATAATGTTTGATTTAAGAATTTTTTTATATTTTGGCTGGAAACAAGACAAAAAATCTAAGTAAGATTTGTTTTTGCAGTGTACAGTTGAATTGGATCAACAAAGGTCAGCAGCAAAGTCATTAGTTAATAAAATGGGATTAAATACATAAAGGATTTTTAAATCTGGGCAGAGCTTGCTTTTTTGTTTTTAATATAAAAAGTTTACAGAGTGGAAAAGTAACTCAGATATTTTCTTGTCAATTAAAAAGTAATGCATTACTTTACTAGTTACTTGGAAAAAGTAATATAAGTAAGCTATTTTAAAGCAAAGGAACGCGAGGAAAAGAGGGAAAACTCTAATGAAACAATTGTTTGAAGCTGAATTACTGCCAATTTGAAAGTGAAATTAAAATGCACACAGTGCTTTTATTTAAAAGAGAAGGAAAGCGTGGAAAAGAGGGAAAACTCAAACAAACTAAACTAATGTTTTTTTATTATTATTATTACACAGAGTAAAGTAAAAAAAAAAGTAACCAAAGTAAACAATAACCAAAGTTTCTGTGAGATAATGTGTGTAATCTTGTTAAAAAAGTATTGAAAAAAGTATAATTCAAGAACTGGTATCAAATTCAAGGTATCGGTATCAGTATCGATAATGTTTGCACGATACCCAGCCCTATTTATATGGAAGCTTATTTCTGCCACAGAATAAAAAACAATAGCAACTTTTTATCTTACAATTCTGACTTTTTTAATTTCTTACATTTTAGATTTTTATTTTAAGTATCTTTGTAGATTTTGGTGGAATTTGCAAAAACTTGCCCTCCTTAGTTACTGCTGCTATGTCCGACAAACAATGCAGCTCTCACATACACACCATGTTCTTGCACAGTGAAAAATACATTGTGGAACAAAGAGGAAAATGTTTTGAAAATGTAATTTTGCTAAGAAATACAACAATAAATATTGTTTTGTTTGCTTTGTTGTGTCGTGAAAGACCACTGTATCACTGTAAAAAACAAAAAACACATAATTTGAAAATAAATATAATAATTAAAATAATAAAATAAAATAGTTTGTTACCCTCCTGCCTTAAAATTTTAAGTTCAGTCAACTCAAATAGATTTATTCAAGTTGAAATTTTAAGTTATACTAAGTGACAACTTAGATATTAAAGGTGACTAAACTAAGAAATTGTTTGTTAAACTTAACAGCTGTGTTTGTTGTTAAATCAACTGAAATATCTAAGTTGTTACTTAGTAAAACGTAACATTTCAAGTTGACTGAACTTAAACAACTTAAGTTGACTCAACAAATAGTTTTTTACAGTGTAGATCAATCGACACATGAACCAATGGTATTTTGTTATTTACTTTAAGCACGAAATAAACATGAATGAGCATCAGAAAGTATTTTATTTCAACCACGAAAAAACGTCAGTACACACTTTTTCAAGTTTAAGTCCACCGAAGTTAATCTACTCTCCTGTCTGATTTGTTTGTTGGACAAAATGGCGGATTTACCATTGATTAAAAAAAAAATTGCGAGATGTAAACTCGGAATTCTGAGAAAAAGTCTATGATTCAAAAATGAAAACATAAACTTCCGATTGTAAGAGAATAATTGGAATTGTGAGATAAAGTCACTATTACCTTTATGTTTTTATTTATTGGTGGAAATAAGCTTCCATAGGTTTAGATGTCAAATCCTCCATTAATGAACAATGTGAAAACAATGTAAAATCAACCATTGTTGAGTGTTATTTTACTTTCAATGTAGCTGAGGTCGATCTCCAGTGCCGGCGATGGTATTAGTTTGTATGCGGGCAAAAAGATGCCTCTCACGAGCTCTGGATTGATTTGGGTCGGCCCAAACAGCAGACGAGAAGTGGCGATCACAGACCCATTACTGCAAGACAAACATCATGAGATGAAACAATCGCTGTCGCTCTTTTTTTATTGAATATAAATGTAACATTATGAGTTAATCAAACCTGAAAATCATCTCATCTGTCCCCAAATATATCAGATGAGTGGTGTCATGTGATCGTTCATAAATATCTGCAAACTGGAAAAGTACACATGGGAAAAATCTGTATTTATTAGAGTTAGACCACAGTCATCTTAACTGATAGCAGAAAGCTTTGCTTGGTAATTTAGTGATTTAGTTTATTTGATAATCGCAAAAAAAGTAATATAATGTCATCATGTTTTTGGTTTTCCATTACATTTATGCAGTCAAAATATGCATTTAATCCGTTCATTTTATCACTTTCATAACACTTTGATAATTTATTGGCTTAGCTTTTTTCATAGCACCTTGATAACACCTTGGTTTCTTATGGCATGCATTGACATATGAAGAATTCAAAACAAAACCAGCTAAAAGCCATCTCAGTCAAAAATGAGATAATGATACTGAATGAATGCTCTCAACACACATTATACATCCATCAAATACTTTTACTTCAAACTCACTAAAATCCCAGCCTCAGCCCAATCAGAAGCACCAGTACTTACATAGAAACCTATACATCGGCGCCTGATAAAAATGCATTTTTAAAGAAAGATGTCAGATGGATTTAGAGGCTTTTGCATCTGAACTCTTCGTATATTTTAAATGCTAATAAATCTGGTACCTTGGTCTCATGATATGATGGTATCACAAAGGTACTTACTGAATAACAGTGATAAATGGTACTTTTCTGTAAGTGCGGTCATTCAGTACCATGATATATCAAAGTACCGTGGTATTTTTATCTGGTATATTTTCTGAAGAAGTTTTAGATGACCGCTAGTCATTAACCTGATCATTCACTTTTATCTCTAGTGTACTGTATATCTGTAATATATAATAGAATACTGTAAATATCCCATGAGTGCTTTACATATACAAGCATGATTAACAAGAGACCCTCACCAGTGTTTCCACCTCTTGCTTGAGTGTTGTATACTCTGCTGATTGCTGGTCAGCCAGTGAGTCATTATAAACACGGTTAGTGATTCTGAGATCCATGATAACTGAAGTCAAAGAGTGTGGAGTCGAGGCATCTGTGCTTTCAGTTGGGGAATCCACCGCAGAGATATTGACAGAGTTTACACCTGAATCAGATTTCGATATAATGATTTAAGGTTTTTATTTCACCTAAAAATGAAAATGTTGTCACCTTCATGATAAAAGACAAAAAAAACATGGAGAAAATTTTCTAAATGTTTTCTTTTGTGCTCCACAGAAGAAAGAAAGTCATACAGGTTTGGAACGATGAGGGTGAGTATATAATAACAGAATTTCCATCTTTTGGAAAGTTCCCTTAAAACGGTTTCAGTGGTAAAAGGTATTTGTCCATTTTTCATATTTCACTTTTTTTAGAACTTAGTTGCTACTTACCCATGAAAAGTACAATCCAGGTGATGGAGGCTCTTAGTATAATCTTCATCATCTTTGAAGACGAGTAATCCTTCAGCGTGTGATCTCTGCCAGCAGGTTGAGTCAACATCAGCTAATGTTCTGGACTCTGGGAAAAGTGGCTCTTTATCAGAGTGAACAGTCTTTTTATTGTTTGAGCACCTGAGCAGGTACCGCACACAGGTGGGTGGAGCTCCTGCACCTCATTGTCTCCGAGGAGAGAAAAAAAGAGCCATTTTCTAAAACCAACATAAGAAAATCACAAACGAGATTCCAATCCTTGACAGCTACTGGACTAAAATGAGACTTTGCCTAATTTCACCTGCTTTTCAGATTCTTCTCTTGATTCCACATCAGTAAAGTTCAGAAGAGTTCTTAACAGTGTGTTATGTCTTTGAAGTCTTTGATGTCTATAAAAACATCAGTTTTTCCAATATCATAATGTGAGGTATGCCATCCACATGCAGTTGAAGTCAAATATTTACATACACCTCTCAGAATCTGCAAAATGCTAATTATTTTAATAAAATAAAAGGGATCATACAAAATGCATGTTATTTTTTTTTTATTTAGTACTGACTAAAAACATATTTCACATTAAAGACATATGGTCCACAAGTGAAAATAATAGTTGAAGTTATAAAAATGACCCTGTTCAAAAGTTTACACTTGATTCTTAATACTGTGTTGTTACCTGAATGGTCCACAGTTGTGTTTTTTGTTTAGTGATAGTTGTTCATGATCCCTTGTTTGTCCTGAACAGTCCTTACTGTTCTTCAGGAAAATCCTTGAAGTTCCACAAATTATTTGGTTTTTCAGCATTTTTGTGTATTTTGAACCTGTTCTAACAATGCATTAAGAGCCAGAGGGTGAAAACTTTTGAACAACATGAAAATGTGTACATTCTACTTATTTTGCCTAAATATCATATTTTTCTTCCTTCTAAAGCAACAATGAGAGTTTGACCCTTCTGTAATAGTTGCATCTGAGTCCCTCAGTTGTCCTCAGAGTAAAAAGATGGATCTCAAAATCATACAGTCATTGTTGAAAAGAGTTAAAATACACAAAAATGCTGAAAAACCAAAGAATTTGTGGGACCTGAAAGAATTTTCTGACGCAGTTTAAGCAGGCAGTTTAACTGTTCAGTTAAAAATGCACTCATGAACTATCACTAAACAATAAAAATATTGTGAGGTAACAACACAGCATTAAAAATCAAGTGTATGTAAATTTGAAAAGGGTCCCCTTTTATTTTGCTCAAATAATTACCATTTTGCAGATTCTGAAAGGTGCATGTAAACGTTTGACCTCAACCGTAGCTCTATTCACTTAATTTATGCCAGTATTTGACTGATTTGTGACTTTTAAGTGAAGAATAAAACTCAGACACATGAACAATGAGAGGGTGATATTTGAGCAATAAAAAGTTCGTCGATCTGAATAATTTCTGTAAGCATGCATTAATGTCTATATTACATAAATCCGTTTTGCTTTTGAATAGAAAGATAAAATTGTGGAAGAATATAAAGAATAGCATAAGGTTTAGTGGTGCATTTCTTGCACCTCAAATGCAATATATGTATTATTATTAAATGAATGTTTGTTTAATTTCTCTGTTCTGTGAAATTATAGCATTTTTCTTCTTTTTCTTTTATTTGGACATGGGGTAGGTTATATATCTATGGTTATAACTTCTCACCATAAATAGCACATCTCACCTCTGCTGAAATGAATCTATGCAATGACATCATCTGTGACATCAGCAGTGACATTATCCAGCAGAAGTGTGTGTGTGTGTGTGTGTGTACACACCTGGTGTTTTCTAAATTATGAAGACCAAATGTCACCACAAGTATTGTAATACCAGTCATTTTTTGACCTTGTGGGGACATCTTTAAGTTCCCATGAGGGAAACAGCTTATAAATCACAGAATGAAGTGTTTGAAAATCTAAAATAGTACAAAGTTTTGTGTGAGGTGTAGGTTTAGGCAGAGGTGTAGCCATCATTTTAGAAGTGAAGGGGACAGAAATCACACATACATACACGCACACGCACACACACACATATATATATATATATATATATATTTTTTTTTTTCTGTAATTTATACAGTACCAGAAGTACCAAAAGTTTTTTTTAAAGAGTTCTCTATTGCTCCCCAAACCTGCATTTATTTGATCCAAAATACAGCAAATTTATACAAAGTAATACTTTGATTTAGCATGGATGCTTTAAATTGATCAAAAGTGATGATAAGTACATTGGTAATGTTACTAAAGGATTTAAATGCTGTTCTTCTGAACTTTCTATTCATCAAAGAAACTTGAAAAAAATCTACTCAGGTGTTTTCAACCTAACAATATATGTTTTTTGAGCAGCGATCAGAATATTAGAATGATTTCTGCACTCAAGACTGGAGTAATGGTGCTAAAAATTTAGCTTTGAAATCACAGGAATAAATTACATTTTGAAATAGGACGAATAGAAAACGCTTATTTTAAATAGTATGTACATTTCACAATATCACTGCTTTTGCTGTATTTTGGATCACATAAATGCTGGCTTGGTGAGCAGATACTAAAAAAATAAAATCTTTTGACTGGTAGTGTATATATAGGCAACTTTAATTTCTATCTTATTTTTAGCTTTTAATTGGCTAAGAAATCAAATACACTGCTAGACAGTAACCAATAATAATGATTTATTTATATACTACAAACATTTTTTTTTCTTTTTTTTTTTTTTTACATATTTCACTTTTTTTTTATTATTGATGCCAAAACACTTCACAAGAAGCTCAAAAATACAACAGCCTCAAAAACAATAAAAAGGCAAAATATAAAAAAATAATACAAGATAGAAAGTAGAATAAATAAACTAAAAAACAAACAAATAAATAATAAACAATGAACATAAACCAGAGGGAAATTATACAAGGTTAAACACTGAAAGCATTTTTTGACTTTTGAATGATTTTTTGTTTTTTATGCCCATCAACACTGCATTGTTTATATACTTTCTTTATTACCTGAAGATGACTTGGAAAAACACAATAAACCAAATATTGTGTGTTTAATGTCTTCATGTTTCCAAACGTTTCTGTTTTTCTGTGAAAACAACTGTTTTCAAACAACAATAGCCGGACTCTTTTGACCATATTAGGGATTTCCTTGTACAACTTAGCGTTTAGCTCTCAGTGATGTTCATATCAAATCATTCTGGGTATGAATAAAACAACAGGTCATGCACAGATTATCCTGTCTCTTAAAATGTTTATAGAAATGCAGATGATTTTGTTGAACCATCTGACACAAACATGCCAAAATTGTTTTAACCCGAAGGCAAACTGGAAACACAATAAAAGACACTTATTATTTTATTTCTCAGATGGGATACTTGTGGTTATAGCTGTTAAATGTCTTACATTTACAAAAACATGTAACCACTATTACATTTTATATTTCACAAGGGCTCCAGCTACTATTTGAGTTAGTACCAAATTAAGTGGCAAGCATTTAATCTCAATAATTTTTTCCCATATTGATCGATAATGATATATCTTTCAATATATAAAATAAATGTAAAAAAAAAAAAAACTTTTTTTTTGTCAGGAAGACTAGTCTGTCAGCAGTGTCTGGCTTTAAGAGGTAGATTAAATGTGCAAATTGTAAACATTTCATTTAAAGCTATATTTTACACGTCCCCCGCGTAATCTATGCCCTGGTTTTAGGAGATAAAAATACAGTTTGTGCAATATAAAAACGATCACGCCTATGAAAAGTCCCCATAATGATATGAATACTGTGTGTGTGTGTGTGTGTGTGTGTGTGTGTGTGTGTGTGATTGAATGCCTCTCCTCAAGACATTTAACAGCTATAACCACATCTGCCTGTCTTTTTAAAGTATCCCATCTGATAAAATAATAAGTGTCTTTTATTGTGTTTCCAGTTTGCCTTCGAGTTAAAACAATTTTGGCATGTTTGTGTCAGAGGGTTCAACAAAATCATCTGCATTCATATAAATATTTTAAATCCCTTGTTATTTTTTCCTCCAGGTCACAGGCGCTGTGGTAAGAACTCTTCCTCTCAGATCAGTGATGTTTTATTCACTTGAGGTTTGAGTGTTTGTCTCTGTCTGAAATTTGAGTTGTTAAACGGGTCATTTGGTTTTTCCACAGGGCTTCAGAGAAGTGCTTTATGCCACCCTGATGTTTGCTTGTGGGAGGAAGGACGTCATTCACCACACACACAGTCTGACACCCTGAAGTGAAGTTATAGTCTAAGCTGCTTTCGTTCATTTATGAATAGTTTTGGGGGTAACGCATTACAAGTAATGCAAGTTACGTAATAATATTACTTTTTTAAGTAACTAGTAAAGTAACGCATTACTTTTTCATTTCCAAGAAAATATCGGAGTTACTTTTTCATAAAGTAACGCCACTTACTTTTTATTTTCTTCATGTATTTAATCCCATTTTATTAACCAATGACTTTGCAGCTGACCTTTGCTGATCCAATTCAACCGTACACTGCAAAAATACTTTTCTTACTTACATTTTTTGTCTTGTTTCCAGCCAAAATATTAAAAAAATCTTAAATCAAGAAGGATTTAATAATTAAAGTAAATAATTATTTTTATTCAAAATTAAGTGAGTTTTTGCTTAGAACAAGCAAAATAATCTGCCAATGGGGTAAGCAAAAAAATCTTATTTCAAACAGAAAACTAAATTATTTAGCTTACCCCATTGGGAGATTATTTTGCTTGTTTCAAGCAAAAACATACTTAATTTTGACTTTTTTTCAGAAAAAAACAAGACAATATTTTTTACTTGTCTTGAAAATCCTTCTTGATTTAAGAATTTTTAGATATTTTGGCTGGAAACAAGACAAAAAATCTAGGTAAGAAAAGCATTTTTTACTAATAAGCAAAACTTACTTTAGATGAACTAACATTTGTGCTTTTATTTCTCATTGCTGCTGAAGAGTGTTGAACTTTCTTTTCCTACAGTTCTACTGTTCAGGCGTGCATTTAATTTTCCTTTAGCCTTAGGCTTATTCACTTCATTTCATTTTGGTGTGAAAGGGCTTTTACATTTGCTAAGAATCGAACGTTTATATATTAAAAACAAACAAGCAAGCCCTGCCCAGATTTAAAAAGTAATGCAAAAGTGAAGTAACACATTACTTTCCATAAAACGTAATTAGTTACTTTTTTTAGGAGCTAACGCAATATTGTAATGCGTTACTTTTAAAAGTAACTTTCCCCAACACTGTTTATGAATAATAATTATTAGTGTAATTATGCATAATGCATGTAAGTGATATACACTGTGCAAGGTTCCTTTTGTCCTTTAGCCCATTTTTGGAAGAGTTTCAGAGGATTCTGGAATGTCCCAATGATGCCCAAAGCCCTTTTCCAGAGATTTTCTCAATATGTTGAACTTTCCTCGTCTTTACCCTCGATGAAACTTAATTATCTAAATGGGAACACACAGTTACATTAAGTGGTTACATGTGTGTTTTTCCAGGCCATAGATTGAGTAAAAGTGCCTTAAAGGAAGAGAACTAAGTTTGAGTTCACACAACGGACGGGATGGGTGCTCATGTCCTGAACAGGAATGTACTGGACTGTATCAGTCCCCTGAGTTTCTGGAGATGATGTCATCATGTGTGCATGTCGTTTTGGCTCATGAATTCTTGGCAGCTGCATGGAATGGAGAGTTGCAACACATGCGGCTGATTGTCCATTTGGCCAAGATATGACATCTCTGCTCTCCCCTACTTCAAACACTGATAATATGTAACACAAGTTCAGTTAAATTACCTTACAAATAATGCCATGGTTACCAAACTTCCTGCCATCTGGAATATTCCTACACAGTTGCAGTCAAAAGTTTTTGAACAGTAAGATTTTTAACGTTTTTTAAAGAATTCTCCTCTGCTCTTCGAGCCTGCATTTTTAAAATCTAAAATACAGTAAAAGCAGTAATATTTTTACTATTTTAAATAACTATTTCTAATTCTATCTGAATATATAAATGTAATTAATTCCTGTGATCAAATCTACATTTTCAGCATCATTAATCCAGTCACATGATCCTGGATTCAAATAGAAAACAAATATATTAAATAGTAAAAATATTTCACAATTGTTCTGTTTTTGCTGTACTTTGAATCAAATAAATGCAAGCTTAGTGAGCAAAAAAACATTAAAAAACTTTCGACTGGTAGTGTATATTCACATGAACTTATATTTTTATGGTATAATTTGAATAAATGGCATAAATGTGTGTGTAAAATGTATTAAAATGTAAATATTTAACTGCCTTAGAGTTCTGCAAAATAAAAAAAATACACAATAATATAAAATACAAATACAAAATATTTAGAATATTTAATATATGACAAAATAAAATTAAACAACATAATTAAACAAAATAATTGCATTAATTGCATTTTCATTTAAAACAAATATAATATAATATATGCTGATTTGCTGTTCAAAAAACATTTTGATTATTATTATTTATTATCAGTATTTAAAGCAGTTCTTCAGGATTCTCTGATGAATAGAAAGATCCAAAGATCAGCATTTATCTGAAATAATAAGCTTTTGTAACATTATACACTATAAACCATTCAAAAGCTTGGAGTCAGTATATTTTTTTTATAGAAATTAAAGACATTATAAAGATGTGACATTTAGAATGTTACAGAAGATATCTATTTAAGATAAATGCTGTTCTTCTTAACTTTCTATTTATCAAAATTATACTCTGCTGTTTTCAATAATAATAATAATAATAATAATAATAAATGATTTTAGGCAGCAAATCAAAAATGACTTTTAAATGATTTCTGACAGATCATGTGACTGGAGTAAACACATGGAATAAATTACATTTTAAAATATATTACAAAAATAGAAATAGAATAGAAATAGTTATTTTAATTAGTTCAAATATTTCTGAATTTTACTGTTTTTGCTGCACTTTGAATCAAATAAATGCAGGCTTGGTCAGCAGAAGAGACTTCTTTTTTTAAAAAAAACATTAAAAAATCTTACTGTTCAAAAACGTTTGACTGGTAGTCTATATAGTGTGTTTACAAAAAGATTTTTCCTGCAGCTAACATAAACAGTAAACAAACACTGTTCAAAACTTTTTATTTTATTTTTTTTTTTTATTGTATAATGTTATTGCAATATAATTTACATTGTACAATGCCAGTCTCAGCGTGCATCTAAAACCAACTTAATAATAAATATACATTTTAAAGTTATTGTGAGTACACTAGTGCGTCAAAACTATTTTTAACTCTTATTTTATCTTCAAATGAAACGCTGCGATTGAGTTATTGGGACTTTTATTTGTCGATGCATCAGCTCCGGGTCACGTGTGTTTGGATTCTGAAAATGGCGGCGCCCAGTGAGCTGTTCTGCTGGAAGGCTGGTTTGGGTTTACCGTCAGTAAATACGGACTGTCTCATCGTGCTAGTGAGTTTTTATCAGTGGCTCATGTAATCTGGATGTTTGTACGAGATGGGTTCTGCTCAAGTTCCGTGTTTGTGCAGGGAATCGGCTCGGTAACGATCGCTTACTAAAGTACAGTGGCGGTACTATGGTACAGTGATATCACATAATGTGGCATATATCTTTATAATACTATTAATATTGTTTATTTATACCAGGGTTTTTATTGCATTTATATCATATCTTTGCGTGTTAGTAAAATACAAGGTACTTGTACGTGAGAAGCTTCTCTTCTGGGGTTACAGCTGTTTGTTATTATTAAGTTTAATACACAAACACATTATATTTAGTAAAACTAACGTTAGTAATAAACCAGAATATACAAAACGTAACCACTATGACATTTGCATTTCACTAGGGCTCCAGCTACTATTTGAGTTAGTACCAAATTAAGTGGCAAAAATTTAATCTCGATATTTTTTTCGATATATAAAATAAATAAAAATGTAAAAAAAAAAAAAAAAAAAAAAAGTCAGGAAGACTAGACTGTCAGCAGTGTCTGGCTTTAAGAGGTAAATTAAATGTGCAAAATGTAAACATAAAACTATACAACTAGAAATTGCACACAATTTGTCAAACTTTTACGTTATATATATATATATATATAATTATTATTTTTTTTGTCAGGAAGACTAGTCTGTCAGCAGTGTCTGGCTTTAAGAGGTAGATTAAATGTGCAAAATGTAAACATAAAAATATACAACATCTATTCATCACAATTTGTAAAACAGTTTTTTGTTCTGTTTTGTTTTTTTTTAGATTAGAATAAATGTGCAAAATAAAACTATAACACAATACAATTTCTAGCCAGTGCACATAATGTGTAAAATGTTTACAACAGCTTTTCAAATAGCCAAACCACTTCCATGTAACTGAACTTGTGCTACCTTTTTTGGTGGCAATTTCATCATTTTTAAAGTAGGCCTGTCATAATTACAGAAATGTCTGGTCAGATTATTTGATATTATATTATATTATATACATGCACTTTCGTCGCTGCTTCCACTCATTTTTGTCATCTGTGTGTGGAGTTTGCTTTGCAAAGTGCCGAAGGAAATTGACTTTGTTCTTCGATGTGAACATTAAAAGCTGTACGCTGATTGGCTGTTGTCGCATATTTCTGCTTTGTGATTGGCTCGTATATTAATCCATATTGTGTAAAAATACCTAGAGCTTATCATCGTTTTTAACGACTCGATATGATATCGTTTATCGGCACAGCCTTAGTTTACACTCGTTGTTTTGTCAAATGTGTTTTGCAGGACCATACTCTTATGGTGTCTAAAAGTCAGATCGTGTTTACCTTTCATGATTGAAGCTGTTGTGTTTTAATATCTCAGTTTTGTTCCACAGCCAAGGTGCTTATCAGCAGATATTTTTGCTTCATAAACCATCATGTGGGATACATTTCCTACACTTTTCTTGTTTTTCCACTTCAGTTTGGTCACAAAAGGGCGCCACCTGTCTGTGCTTCTGTAAACCACAAACCCACCACGTTCATCTGGAGTTACCATCAATCTCATCTCCCATCAGCAGCTTTGGAGTCTCCTTTCAGATCCATTTTATTCCTAATCAACAAAGGTTGTGTGCGGGCTCAGAACCAGGTTACTGTTGCTGAAATCGCATGTTAAAGTGATTAGGTTACATCAGCGCTGTGTGTTTTGGATTCTCTAAAGAGTGTGGTGGGATTTTTCCAGCTCGCCAGCGGTCGGGATGATGATGTCTGTGTGTTACAGTCTGTCTGCACCTACTCTGGCCGCTTTGAAAACCGCAGGCATGTTTTGCTCCCTGTGTCTGATGGTTTAGTAATGTGAAGTTCATTCAGAATTTTCCAGATTATCTCACTGCACCAGAATGGGTTTAGTTGCATTAAATTGTAACTGCATGTAAAGGTTTGAGGATGTCTGGTAGCCGCCAACTCGAAGTTAGGCCTGTCACAATCATAACTTTTTGACAGGGATTGGTTGTTATGCAAGTACTTCAAAATAATGACGTAATTATATATATATATATATTTTTTTATTAGTGTTGTAGTGTGTGCAGATATGCACTACCAGTCAAAAGTTTTTGAACAGTAAGATTTTTTTGTTTTTTTTAAAGAAGCCTCTTCTGCTCACCAAACCTGCATTTATTTGATCCAAAGTACAGCACAAACAGTACAATTTTGAAATAATTTTACTATTTAAAATAACTGTTTTCTATTTATATATTTTAAAATGTAATATATTCCTGTGGTTTCAAATCTGAATTTTTAGCATCATTACTCCATCATTGATTCTTCAGAAATCATTGTCATATTCTGATTTGCTGCTCAAAAAACTTTTATTATTATTATTATTATTATGTTGAAAACAGCTGAGTAGAATTTTTTTTTCCAAGTTTCTTTGATGAATAGAAAGTACAGCATTTATCTGCAAACATTATAAATGCCTTTGTCAACACTTTTGATCAATTTAAAGCTTCCTTGCTAAATAAAAGTAAAAGAAAAAAGAAAAAAAAAAATATATATATATATATATATATATAATACATACATGCATACTGACTCCAAGCTTTTGTATCATGTTACAAAGGTTTTTATTTCAGATAAATGTTGATCTTTGGATCTTTCTATTCATCAAAGTTTTAAATATTGGCAATAATATATATTATTTCTTGAACAGCAAATCAGCATATTAGAACGATTTCTGAAGGATCATGTGACACTGAAGACTGGAGTAATGATGCTGAAATGTAGCTTTGATCACAGGAATAGATTGCATTTTAAAATGTATTCAAATAGAAAGTTGTTATTTTGAATAGTAAAAATATTTCACAATTTTACTGTTTTTGCTGTACTTTGAATCAAATAAGTGCAGGCTTTGTGAGCAGAAGAGACTTTCACACTTTCGACTGGTAGTGTATATTAGTCTCACAAACTTTTTTTTTATAGTATAATGTGAATAAATGGCATAAACATGCATGTAAAATGTATTAAAATTTAAATATTTAACTGCCTTGGAGTGCTCCTAAAAAAATGAATACACAAAATAGAACAATAATATAGAAATATTTAGAATATTTAATATGAAAAAATAAAATGAAACAACATAATTAAAATTAATTGCATTTTCATTTAAAATTTGAATTTTAACATATATAATATAATATAATATAATATAATATCAAATAATCTGACCAGACATTTCTGTAATTATGACAGGCCTACTTTAAGAGATCTCTAGTGATGTTATGTACTTGCTTTATTCTTCAAGTTTCAGTCTTGCTTTAAAACTGTAATGTTTATTTGACATTTTTGAAGTATGCTTTTTTCTTTACGCAGTGCTCATGTTTGCAGTACTCTTGGAATTTAGTGTAATCTTGTCTAAAATACAATGCCTTTTTTCATGGTAAACTTGTTGCTTGGTGTGCCTTTTAAATTGTAACATTAATTAAAAAAGTGTTCAGATGAGAAACTATGAAATGTTACTGTTCAGTGAAAACATTTAATCTAGCGTTTGTTCATTGATGATTTAACCCCTGCTGTGGCTGCTTTGTTTTGGTGTGTTAGAACACTGTTCCTTAACGACAGACCAGTGATTGGACCTGCAGTAGGGGCGGGGCTTAAGAACAGAACAGTCCAATCATCATCTGCGCCACTCTATTTAAGGCTCTTATGAGTGGCTCAAACTAATTATTACCATCTGCACTTTCGGCAGAAGCTGTTCTGTCATCCGTGGCCTAATTTCAGTGTGTTTATGTGTACAGCAGGAGTCTGATGAACTGAGCTTTTACTGTGGGCAAAGTGGATTTCAGCCAGCTGTAGTTTTCCTCCTCGTGTTTGCCTTGGACGGAACTGGTTGTTCACATAGGAATGATTTATTTCCAAACTTGATCCCCCTCCACTTTACGAGCCACAATTTAAGATTCTGTATGAATCAATCTAGTAATAAAGCTGAGGTTATGATGTCAGCCTTTGATGGAGTTTACGGCGCTTTTCCAGCGCAGCGCTCCACTGCAACCGGGAAAAGGAGAAAATCTCAGAACTCAATACTCAGCTTTTTCCACAAATCCACTCTTCTTTCCCCCCTTTTACAGTCACACTGAATTTGAGTACTGGTAGACGAATGGTAAAGAATTCACCCAGAAATTATTTTGAATTCTGAAGCACAAACAGGATGCGAAGCATCTTTATGCAGCTCTTTTCCATTAAAGGATGGAGTGACATAATTTTGTGGCATAGTTTAGAGTCATGGGAGAGTTGTAGTGTTCTACAGTTCCCTATCTATTTTATTGGTAAAAATGCTTTATTTATAGTGTTTTATAACATTTGTAGCTTCACAAACAATGTTACTTGTTCAAGAGCTGCTTGAAGATTCTTCTAAATTTACCTGAGGCTAAGTTGTTCATTTTTAACGAAACTGTTCCTTTAAGAATCAAAGCTAATTATTCTTGAGTCATTCTTGGCTCTTGGTCTGTGTAAAGAGTGTGTAAAGTGTAAAGAAGCCCTCCAGGCAATTTAACCCCAGTGATCAGCCATATAAGATTCTTTGTGTGGAAAGAATCTGCTAAACGACGTGCTGAAGGTCTGAGCCAGGTGTGAAGCGCTCAATCTGTCAGCTCTCAGCTGCATGTGCTGGAATGTGAAACTACGTCCTCCTTTATCGGATGTCGTCATAAAACGAGGCACTAAACCCTTGACCCTGTTCAAAAGCTAAATGGAGCTGTTTTGTAGAAGTTACCTACAAATTGTTGCTTATTCAGGTTGTTGCAAGGTCGTACTATGTTATTGCCATCTGTTCTGTACAGTATTTGAGGTTGCGTTGTTGTAATTTAGTGGAGCTTGCTAAGGAAAGCAACACAGTTGATGCTAAGGTCGGTTTGGAAATGTTTACAAAATAATACATCAAATAATGACCTCAAATTGCTGTGAACTTGCATTGAAGGAGGGAGTTGTATCTAGACAAGAATGCCACATTTTGGTATGAGGCTAGCACACCAGGGTCAGAAATTAACTTTTCCATTAAGGGGCAATATTTGTCCTCTGGAATTGCATTTTTTACATACGTGAGGGCAATTTTAAAATCACCTTATTATAATCAGCATACTATGTTGTAGGGCTGTGCAATATATTGAAATGATTGAAATATCGCATATGTGACCCTGGACCACAAAAGCAGTCATAAGTCGCTGGGGTATATTTGTAGCAATAGCCAAAAATACATTGTATGAGTCAAAATTATTGATTTTTTTCTTTTATGCCAAAATCATTAGGATATTAAGTAAAGATCATGTTCCATGAAGATATTTTGTAAATTTCCTACCATAAATATATCAAAACTTAATTTTTAATTGGTATTATGCATTGCTAAGAACTTAATTTGGACAACTTTAAAGGTGATTTTTCTTAATATTTAATTTTTTTTTTCACCCTCAGATTCCAGATTTTGAAATAGTTGTATCTCGGCCAAATATTGTCCTATCATAACAGAAAGCTTTTTTATTCAACTTTCAGATGATGTATAAATCTCAGTTTCGAAAAATTTACACTTAATGTTTTATTTTTCGTAAAACCTACTTTTTCCTAAAAAGTTTGTCTGATTTTCACCAAAATTGGCTCAGATCATCTTCAGACCATGCTGGCAAAATGTATGAAAATCAAGTTGATTCGTTCAACTGTTCTCAAATAACTTGCGAACAAATTCTACGAAAAGTGTGCCGAAATGGATGTGAGACTATATTTCCGCAGGGGTTTGGCATATTAAGCCCAAACTTGGTGTGTGTTATAACAAGCATGACCTGAGGCTACCTGCAGTGTTTCATCAGGAGATGGGAAAAATTATTATTAAAAGTATTTTTCCTTATATCTTCTCAATGGTTTGTCCAAAAATCACAGACCATGCTGACAAAAAGTTATGGATTTTGTGTTGATAGACAAAACCGTTTTTGCATACCACAGCAACAAGTTTGAGGCATGATGCCGAAATGACACAAGGCTGTATCTCTGCAATGCTTTGGCATATTGACACCAAATTTTGTGTGTGCCAGTTTCAACTCACACAGAACACACCACATCGATTTGATAACAGCGGTCAAATTGGTCGAATGTGATAAGCCAATAAATCATATTACTACAGCTTGTATATATGATTTTTCAGCTGTTTTGACTAAAATAGTCCTAAAATGGCTTCAATTACTCATTGCTTCAGTTGCTCTGATGCTTGCTGCCTTGCAGTGATTACACTAATGTTAAAATGACATTTTTATATAATGCTAGAGTAAAACACTACCGTTCACTTTCAGAAGTTGTTGTAGTGGTGCTTTCTTCTCACAAAAAGTTAAACATGTAAGCTAGTTATAGTGGAATCAGAATCAGAATGAGCTTTATTCACCAAGTGTGCAAACACAAAGCATTTGTTGTGGTTTTACAGGAGATCTTGATACATACATACATACATACATATAAATGAATAACAATATATACAGTGACAATTTTCTATATTTCAGCATAAATATGACCCAAAACATTATCAGATTTGTCCTGAAAGTAGACAAACTGGAGAACCCAACCCAAATTTCTTTGTCATTTATTTATTGAGACAAATGATCCAGTGTCACTTATGTGCATTGCAAAAGTAGGTGAATCTTTGCTTTCAGTATCTGGTTTGACCAAGTTTCTTGTAAATGCTGATCAGTCCTGCACAATAACATGTAGGAGTTTTAGCCCATTCCTGAGTGCAGAAGCACTTAAATTGTGTGTTGATTGCTTAGGTTCTTCCATAACATTTTAATTGGATTAAGGTCTGGACTTTGACTCAACCATTCCAAAACATTCACTTTGTTCTTCTTTAAACATTCTTTGATAGAATGACTTGTGTGCTTGGGGTTGTTGTCTTGCTGCATGACCCACATTCTCTTGAGACTCCTGATGTTTTCCTTTATAATTTGCTGGTAGAATTCAGAATTCATTTTTCCATCAATGATGGCAGGCTGTTCTGTCCAAGATGCAGCAAAACAGGCCCAAGCCATGATGCTACCACCACCACCATGTTTCACAGATGGGATAGGATTCTTAAGCTGGAATACAATGTGTTGTTTTCTATGAAAATAATAGCTTCTCATTTAAACCAATAAGTTAAATTTTGGTTTCTTCCATCCATTAAACCATTCTCCAATAGTCCTCTGGCTTGTCCACATGTTGAATGCTTTCTTCTTGCAACTCTGCAATGTGCACCATTGGTTACTTAGTGTTTTCTTGATGGTGGACTCATGAACATTAACACTAGCCAATGTGAGAAAGATCTTTAGTTGCTTAGAAGTTACCCTGGGAACTTTTGCAACCTCGAAGACTATTACTCGTTCTGCTTTGGAGTAATCTTTGTTGGTTGACTACTTCTCAGGAAGATAACAGTGGCCTTGAATTTCCTCCAATGGTACACAATCTGTCTGACCGTGGATTTGTGCTGTCCAAACTCTTTAGAGATAGTTTTGTAACCTTTTCTAGCCTGATGAGCAACATCAGCTGTTTTTCCAAGGTCCTCAGTAATCTCCTTTGTTCGTGACTTGATTCACTTCCACAAACATGATCAGACTTTGGTAGATCCAT
Source organism: Cirrhinus molitorella (assembly GCA_033026305.1). Classification (NCBI taxonomy): domain Eukaryota; kingdom Metazoa; phylum Chordata; class Actinopteri; order Cypriniformes; family Cyprinidae; genus Cirrhinus; species Cirrhinus molitorella. Next base: position 2,039,206 of record CM065123.1, read on the forward strand.
GTTCTTCGAATAAAACCGGTGACATATTGGCATTTGATAGTCATTGCGCTGACTGAAAACACATCAGCGGACTCTAATTTCACCTTTGAATTAGTGCTAATCCAAGGGATTCACATACTTTTGCAACACACAGATATGTAACACTGGATAATTTGTCTCAATAAATAAATTACAAAGAAAATATTTTTCTCTCACTTGTTTGATTGGGTTCTCGTTTCTACTTTCAGGACTTAAATGAAAATCTGATGATGTTTTGCATTCCTAAGTTCAACAGAAATGCGTTTGATTGGTTAGAAGTCTCAACGCTGCACAAAACATTGTGTAAAATCAATCTAATGCAGTGTGAGCGAATACACAGAAATGTAATTCCATGAATTGTCATTTTTTTATTCATTTTCACTTCTCATTTTAATTGCGACAGCTGTAATACATTGTTTAATTGTGCCTTTTTTGCCCCTTTGCAATTGTCTAATAACTAGATTTTGTCTGAACATGTAAGTTTAAATCTAACCAGAGCTCTAAAATGAAATGAGTATACATAAAAATGTCTTTATATCATTTTCCAGGCATACGCTCGCTTCGCTGGTGCTCCGCTCAAAATCCATAAGATTTCTAACCCCTGGAGAAGCCCTACAGGTAAGCAGGCCCAGTTTTAACAATCTGTTTCTTGGCAAACACTCCGCATTCATTAAGATGAACGTTTAGCGTGTTTTAACTGAAGCTCACAGGCCTCTTCCTCTTTCCTGCCGAGCTGCTGATAACTTGCATCTGTATGTTTTCTCTTTCCACATTCTTGTCTGTCTCCATTATTATTTGCTTTGGCTTCTGAAAGTTCCATCTAATTTAATATCGAAGACTACTGTTCTTTCAACAGTTTTATACTGGGTAGAAAACATTTACTTTGTCATTTTTTTTACAAAGAAATTAAGAAAAATAAAAACCATCTAAAGCATTACTGTTAACTAGCCTGTTAATCACATTTTACTAGCTGCTAAAACCTTAATAAATAAACAAATTAATTAATTCCTTTATTTGAAAATGAATACTTAGTCTGCATTCATGGATTAAATTGATCAAAAGAGACTAAATTGTTACTATAAATACTGTATCTCAAATAAATGTTGTTCTTCTACACTATATTTATCAAAATATCCTGAATAAAATGTATCACAACTGTTTTAACACTAGTAATAATAAATGTTTCTTGAGAATGATTTCAGAAGGACTGAAGTAATGGATGCTGAAAATTCAGCATTGCATCACAGAGATAAATTACATTTTAAAATATATTGAAATGGAATCCAGTTAATTTAAATTGTAATAATATTTCCTAATATTAACATTTTTACTGTATTTTTATCAAATAAATACAGCTGTAATGAGCATAAAGAGACTTGTTTCATTTTTTTCAAAAAGTGGATGTTTGTTGTTATGCAATATTAGTATGTTTTCTGAAGATTTCTATTATTGACATCCAGAGTAATAATCGAAAGCTTAAATGAACTGTTGTTGATCAAATATTTTTAACTGATGCTGATATCTTTTCTAAAGGTTCACTTCCTGCACTCAGGACCAAAGATGAAGGCAGCTGCTCCCAACCCAGTCAGATCATCATTCAGTTAAGGAAACAGGTGATTTATCTCTTGCCCACAAAAACCTTGCTGCTGTCATGATCACATTTTGTTTTTCATCAAGCGCAAATGTCCCTGTTTATTTCACTCTTCATGGGCTCATTTTGTACCAAACAAGCTTATTTTTTTTCGTTTAAGTACCGCAGCCTTGTCAGTGTAGCTTGCTGCCATTATAAAAGCTCCCCTCATTAATCATGTTTGATTGCGCAATGAAGGTGTCCATTAAATTTGAATGGAATGAGACAACGTGTTTTCAGGAAAGGTTTTAATTAGGTGCATAATTAAAACCTTTCCTAGAAAGACATTTATAGTTTCTCTTTCTCATGTAGTGTGGTTATACGCAGAGTCAGGAGCATACACAGATCAGATCAATGCTTGCAGCTTTATTCACAAAACACTATGCAATTTTTGGATGCTAAAATGCTTTCTCCTGTCCACCCTTTTCTTTAATGCGGAAGTAAGCCTATGGGTGACACTTCCAGTTCATTATCCACTATAGGGAAATAACGAGAAGTTATGTGCAGTAAATGGTAAAACTGTTTGCAGTACAAACCAGTGTGCTCATAATTAAGATAATGCATAAAAAAAATGGTAAGACCAGTGTTGGGGAAAGTTACTTTTAAAAGTAATGCATTACAATATTGCGTTACTCACTAAAAAGTAACTAATTACGTTACTTAGTTACTTTTTATGGAAAGTAATGCGTTACATTACTTTTGTGTTACTTTTTAAATCTGGGCAGGGCTTGCTTGTTTGTTTTTAATATAAAAATGTTCGTTTCTTAGCAAATGTAAAAGCCCTTTCACATCAAAATGAAATTATGAGTCTAAGGCTAAAGGAAAATTTAATTCATGCCTGAACGGTAGGAAAAGAAAGTTCAACACTCTTCAGCAATGAGAAAAAAAAGCACAAATGTTAGTTAATATAAAGTAAGTTTTGCTTATTAGTACTCTGCAAAAAATGCCTTTTTTACTTAGATTTTTTGTCTTGTTTCCAGTCAAAATATCTAAAAATTCTTAAATCAAGAAGGATTTTCTAGACAAGTAAAATTTATTGTCAGATTATTTTGCTTGTTCTAAGCCAAAACTCACTTAATTTTGACTTGTTTTTTCTGAAAACAAGAAAATAATTATTTACTTACTTTATTATTATTATTATTTTTTTATATATATATTTTGGCTGGAAACAAGACAAAAAAATCTTAAGCAAGAAAAGTATTTTTGCAGTGTAAGGTTGAATTGGATCAACAAAGGTCAGCAGCAAGTCATTGGTTAATAAAATGAGATTAAATGCATAAAGAAAACAAAAAGTAACTGGCGTTACTTTTTTCAAAAAGTATTTTCTTGGAAATGAAAAAGTAGTGTGTTACTTTACTAGTTACTTAAAAAAAACTAATATTATTACCTTGTAATGCATTACCCCCAGTACTGGGTAAGACACACCAGTTTGCAATATCAAGCTGCAGAACAAGCTGTTTTATACAGCTAAAAATAGCTGGATGCAAATGAGACCGGAAGCCAGACCTCTTACGGGAAGAAAAAGGTGAATAGAGTGCTGCAAGTCCAAAAAGTGCTGAGTCCAAAAACCTGGAAATAAGTTTATATAAGCATTTTTGTACTTTAGATTCCACTGTCCCAAAGTCAGTGGTTTTTTTTATAGGTTGTTGGCTAAATGCCTAAAATAACGTCTGTGGTTAACACAAGCTAAAGATATTTTCACATTTTATTCTGTCTTAAAATACATATGTGATACTACATTGTGATGTTGGCCGTGGCTAACAAGTGTCAAAATGGGAATAATGTGGTTGTCAGAAACAGGAAATCTCATCCACTCACTATTTGCTTTTACAGCCTTTTTGTGTTTATACACACAGTCTTGCAAACTCAGAATTTCCAACTTGTAGATATTAAATAAAGATTAAAAGATTTGTCGAAAGCAACTATGGTGTGCTTCGTTCATGGCCCAGCTTGACCTTTTTTCTGGATTCAGCCTTCAATGCATTTTTGTTAGGTGAAGATTATCTTGATGAGCAAAAATTGTGAGAATAATGCAATAATGTCCAGTCAAGTCAAGTCAAGTCAGCTTTATTTATATAGCGCTTTTTACAATACAAATTGTGTCAAAGCAACTTTACAGTATCAAATGGGAAAGTAATATATCAATAATTCAAAAGAAACTTTAAACAATTGTAGTTTAAGGAAATTAATCAATAGTTCCAAATTAATATATTGTTTGTCCCCAATTTAGTTGTTTTCCCCAACTGAGCAAGCCATAGGCGACAGTGGCAAGGAACCAAAACTCCATCTGTGACACTGATGGAGAAAAAAAAACCTTGGGAGAAACCAGGCTCAGTCGGGGCGTCAGTTCTCCTCTGACCAATAAACAAGTAGTTTATGCTCCCATACAGACCTGTAGAGGTGGTCTATATGTACTGACCCACTATCTGGATACAAACTGGATCAAGGGAAACTGAAGTGGCCTCCTGTACCTGTTTTCTGAACAATACCAGACGTAATAGTAACACTGCAAATTTGTGTTTCAGAAATACAATGCAGACTATGATCTCTCGGCTAAAGAAGGTGCGGACACTCTGGCCTTCATCTCGCTGCTGGAGGAGCGACTGTTACCTGCGCTGGTGAGATTCGGAACCTTAATCTCAAAGTAATACATTTGTTGCAGACATGCTCAAACTCTCGTCTCCCTGCAGATCTATGCTTTATGGATCGATTCTAAAAACTATGTGGAGGTGACCCGCCGCTGGCACGGAGAGAATATGTCCTTCCCGCTTAACTTCTTCCTGCCGGGTCGCATGCAGAACAGGCAGCTTGAGCGACTCCGACTGATCCGGGGAAACGGTTCGCTGGAGGCGGGAGAAGAGGCAGAGAAAGAGGTTGGTGGGATTTTGGATGTTGTGCTTGATGATATTTGGTGAGTTTTGGTGGGCGGTGTCTGTTATGACACTAACGCTCTCCTTGAGATCCCAGGGCGGCTGTTAGACTGTTAGCCAGAGGAAACAGTGTTCTGGTCCCTGAAGAGGACACTGATAAACCAGCAGATGTTGGGAATCTGGGCTCAAATACAGCAGAAGTTCCGTTCTGGCAGAGAATTCCATTCTGGATAGTTGCTAGTCTGATGTTGGGAAACAACTCTGCTTGTTTATGACTCACTGCTTGTGAGTCACAGTGTGCATGCTTGTGATCTCATATATTGCTCATATATTGAATGTTATACTTGCTTTTGATATAAAACAAAGTTTACTTTATATGCAGTGTTAAAGGGGACATTGGATGCAAAATTCACTTTTGCATATAAGTGTGTGGACACAACCACCCTACAATGATAAAAATCCATTCACTACTTTTTACTTTGTAATCCCCCAAAATAGCTAAACCGTCTCCATTATCAAGCTGTTTTGATTTTCTGAGCAGTATAATGGACATTTGTGACCCTAGACCACAAAACCAGCCTTAAGTCGCTGGGGTATATTTGTGGCAATAGCCAAAAATACATTGTATGAGTCAAAATTATTGATTTTTCTTTTATGCCAAAAATCATTAGGATATTAAGTAAAGATCATTTTCTATGAAGATGTTTTATAAATTTCCTACCGTATATATATCAAAACCTACTTTTTGATAAGTAATATGCATGGCTAAGAACTTAATTTAGACAACTTTAAAGGCAATTTTGTCAGTATTTAGATTTTTTTTGCACTCTAAGCTTACAGATTTTCAAATAGTTGTATCTCAACAAATTTTGTCCTATCATAACAGACTTGTACATTAATGGAAAGCTTATTTATTCAACTTTCAGATTATTTATAAATCTCAGTTTCAAAAAATTGACACTTATGACTGGTTTTGTGGTCCAGGGTTACATTCGCATATCTCCAAAAACATGGCCGCCATTGGCTGATGACATTTGAGCACCTATTAGACAAGGTTAACAGAGGCTGATCGGAACAAAAGTCGGTGGGCCTGGCCCTAAAGGTCTGCCCCTTTCGAATGTTTTGGGTTCCCTTTGCAATTAACCAATTAATTTTGATAATTATTGGTATTGACTCTCCAGAGAATCTTCCTGCACTTCCAATTCAGTCCGATTCATTCCGGGGTATTACCAAAAATCCAAAATACCCGAACATTTCACCAGACTCACAATCGGTGTGAAAAAAAGTGAAAAAAAAGTACAATTTTGTACTTTTGATCGCTGTAGTGCCCCCTTCAGGTCGATTGGGGCAAGCCTTGGTGACATTGTCGGTGGTGTGAGTACTACCATCCCTCCAAGTTTCAAGTGTGTACAACTTACAGTTTGGTCTGCCTGATCAGTTTTATGTGGAGATTGCTGATCCTTGGCCATTCTACAATTACAGTAGGGTTTCCTAATAACAAGCAGTAAACGGTAGGGCTGGGCAATATATATGGATCGATAAATTCATGTGCATCTCGTCAGTAAAGCCGTTTTTTTGATTAGCGGTAAATCTCCATCACCTGTTTTCAAATGGAGTGCCAGTTAATACACAGAGCCGTAGATCACTGAAAAGCTACCCCAATGAATCACCCGCGAAACTGAACCTGATATTGCGTAGCTTGTCAGTGATCTACGGCTCTGTGTATTAACTGGCGCTCCATTTGAAAACAGGTGATGGAGATTTACCGCTAATCAAAGAACCGGCTTTACTGATGAGATGTGCATAATATCGATATAAATATATCGCCCAGCCCTAGTAAACGGTAAAACTGTTTGCACTACAAACCAGTGTGTTAATAATTAAGATAATATGCTAAGACACACCAATTTACAATATCAAGCAGCAAAACAAGCTGTTTTGTTAATTAAAAATATCTGGAAACAGAGGACATCGACATTAAATTTACAAATGCATGAAAATAAGATGGATAATCTAGCTGATTTTTCTACTCCTTCTCAGTCTCTGTTCTCTGTGTCTCTCTCCAGCTTTACCATGATGCTCTGGAGTGCCTGAATCTTCTTTCTCAGCGTTTGGGATCGAACAAATTTTTCTTTGGCGATTCGTAAGTGTTGATCTTTTGAGTTTTACTCTGTTGATTATGCGTTAGGTTTAATATACATTTGACGTCTTTTGTGTGTGTTCTAAAGGCCATCTTCTCTAGACGCGTATGTGTTTGGACATCTAGCTCCGCTTGTTAAGATCCGGCTGCCTAACTGCCGCCTGCAGCAGAACTTGAAGAATCTAGACAACTTGAACACATTTTGCACTAACATCTTGAGCTTGTACTTCCCCAGCGAGAGTTCAGGTGACCAACATCCACAATAAAGCGTTTGCAAAAAACAAAGCGTCCATTGTTCTGTCTGAATAAGAGTCATTGAGTCCTGATGTTCATGTCTGTTCTGTTTGCAGAGGGCGTCAGTCGTCCGGTGTCCAGCACTCAGCAGGGGAGTAACATTGACAACGAGCCATACAAGAGACGCAAGCAGCTGCTGTCGGTGCTGGTCGCAGTAGCAGCGATGTTGAGCTACGCTCTCCTCACTGGTATAGTTGCTATTGAGCATGTGCAGGAGGAGGAGCCTATTGGCCCCGCCTCTCTCAGAGGCCCCTCCCACGAGGAAGAAGAGGAGGAGTGATGGATGAATGAAAGTTGGACTTTTTAGTTGCGGTGGAATGGTCATGTCTATTTGGTGGAGGAACATACAGGAACAACATAATGTCTTATTTATTCCTTGACTTAAGGTTTAATTGCATGATAATCTTTGCTTTTATATTTTTGTTAAACAACTTTATTTTTTTCCATAGAGCTACACGTTTTGCTTTAATCTCTTGACTGGGTGCAAAAAAATAAAAATAAAAGCAGAACTGTTTATAGCTACTAATATTAAGCTAAGTTTAGGTGAGAAAGCACTTACAAACCTCGACTTTCATTGTGTGGACCAACTGAGGATTTAAAACTCTTTTGATAGCTTTATGATAATGAGATTGAGAGATTTGCATCTCTTATGTGATGTTGCCTTGTTTGTTTTGAAGCTCAGTGTTTTCTTGTTTTAACACGTTTTATTTGCTACCTGCAAAATCATCTTTCTGCTTTGCAGTCAGTACTGGTCTGCTGTGAGATTAACTCGTGCTAAGAAATACCAATGTTTAATCAAGTTAGTGTCTTACAGACATAAATCACCATCTACATCATGTCTCATTTCAAACCAGTGTGACTTGGTTTCTTGTGTGAAATATGAAAGGGACATATTTTGCAAAATGTCGACATTGATGTTCTCTCAATTAAAGTGCAGTTTTTGTGTGAAAAAAGGAGAAAAAGTAGTTAAAACAGCTATTTTCTTATTTATTTTTATATAAATATTCGCTAAAATATCCCTCTTGGCTATTGGATGCACTATATACACTATCAGTCAAAAGTTTTTGAACAGTAAGATTTTTAATGTTTTTTTTAAAGAAGTCTCTTCTGCTCACTAATCCTGCTCACCATTTATTTGATCCAAAGTACAGCAAAAACAGTAACATTTTAAAATATTTTGTTTTCTATTTGACTATATATATATATATATATATATATATATATATATATATATATATATATAATATAAATTATTATTAATATCAACAATTGCGTAATTTTTTTCAGGATTCCAAAAATCAGCATTTATCTGAAATAAAAAAAACTCACTATACCATTCAAAAGCTTGGAGTCTGTATAATTAATTTTTTTGGGGGAGAAGAAATTACAGAAATAAATACTTTTACTCAGCAAGTATGCTTTAAGTTGATCGAAAGTGATGCTAAAGGCATTCATAAAGTTACAGAAGATTTCCATTTCAGATAAATGCTGTTCTTTTGAACTTTCTATTCATCAAAGAAACCTGAAAAAATTCTACTCTGCTGTTTTCAACACAAGAATAATATATATATATATATATTTATTTTATTTTTTTTTCGTTCAGAATATTAGAATGATTTCTGGATCATGTGACTGGAGTAAATTACATTTTAAAATATATTTAAATAGAAAGCAGCTATTTTAAATAGTAAAAATATTTCACAATTTTGGATCAAGTATAAATGCAGGCTTGGTGAGCAGAAGAGACTTCTTTAAAAAATCTTACAAAAAAAAAATCTTCATGAAACATGATTCAAAATATGTCATGTTTTATCTTACAGGTTTACAACAACACAAGTGTTAAAGTTGACAGCTTTTTAGTTTTTGGACAAACAAACCCTTTAAACTTGTTCAGCTTAGCACAGGATAACGAGAGAAACGTTCTTGTGTTATTGGTAATTGAGGATTATGGCACTTGCGTATTTTTCAGGAGACAGTAACAGATTATTAAAGCCAAAAGTTACTGTCCAAAGTAATTTTGCTGACAGACCACAAAACTGGCAAAGATGTTTAGTTTCCTGTAACTTTCCATGAGGTCCATTGCAGTAAATTAAATGAGAGTGAATTTTTTTCTCTATTTTGAAACAATGGGTTGATGAAGATGGCTGATTTGGCTACTGTTACTTATTGTTTGTAGTCATTTTTATCTCCTAAACATCTAAAGAGCTTCAAAAGTAGTTCACTGTTGTGTTGGTGTCTGTGTATTCATTCATGCGCTGAAAAGTCAGTTAATCTCTTTTCACTAGGTGTTACGAGCTGTAAATATATATTGCTTATGAATTTCTATTTTCATAATTTAAGGGGCAAATAAAATGGTCCTGAATGATCCTGATTCGGCAGTGGGTTTCTTTATTTCCTGCAGATGCACTGCTGCATTAACACAGAGGGGGTTGCAGATTTTATCTGTTGCATTGGTGTAACAAGTGACCCTGAGGAGCGTGTGTGAGCTGGAGGTTGTACAAGAGAAAGATATTCTCTTTAAGCCGCAGTTTACCTGCCGGCAGTGTTTCCGAGCATCAGAGCCGACTGAGCGAGGGCTGTGTGAATTAGTGCCCTGGGGAGACACAGCTGTGTGTTACAGCACCAGACTGGAATCTCTCTCTGGCTCCTGTTTGTTTCCTTGTATTTGTGTGTGGAAACACAGTGAACCCCCTTCCCACCGCTAGATCCAGAGCAATCAGGAGCTCCCCGAAGCCGCACGACATCGTTTAATGACCTCAGAAGAATCATCTGGGGAAGAATTCCTGTTTGAGAAGGAAAAATGCATTTGGATTGTGCTCATTTTCCACACTGGGAAGCAGCGGGTGGGGTTATGCTCTGAACTATGTGTCATGGACCGAACCGGTTCTGGTTTTGTTCAGGGTGTAAAAGTTTGATTCATGACTCCATTGTGAAAATTTTACTCAAAACTCATATTTTCCCTTCTGGGAAGAGGGCAGTTTAACAAGCTCCTCATTTAAAGTGCTTTCGGATGGTGTGTAGTACCAAAAGCTGAACAATTTTTTTTTTTTTCTGCTTGCAGGGTCCAGTAAAGCTCAAGTATGACAGAACTGTTCCCCCGACACCTGCTGTTAAAAGCTGTTTCTAGGGAAACTCGGAGGTAATGAAAAATAAACATCACCCCAGGACAGACTGCCGGGACTGGACGCTGAAACTGAACAGCCCTCATACTGCTTTGCTTTAAAATGTCAACAGCATTTTCTTTCTTTATGCCAGGGGATTGTGTTTGCAAGCAGACTGGCACAAAATCAAGAGCTGACGCTGGATTTATGAACTTGAGCAAAAATAGATGGCCAAAGCCAGTGTTTGCATTCGTTCTTTTGACACGACAACAATTCTTGTGGCGTTACCATGTATGTTATTTTAAGTATTCCATCACGGACTACTGAAAATGGTGTACGATTTGCACATCCTGATTTTGCTGAGTTAGATGTGTTTTTTAATCCAAAAATTGTCTCTTGACCAAATTCCTACACCTAAACCTAACCTTACCCATAAATAATCCCTAAAATCTGAGGAAATTATAGATGAATGGCACTGATGCACAAGCACCAAACACTGATGATAAGCTTGAATTTCACAAAATTTATAAACTGGTTTTTAAAATCTGATTGGTTAATCACAATGATGTTCCAGGGTCAACAAAGATGTTTATCCGGGAACATGTTGCACTTGGTAAACTATGGTTCTGCATAGGATTTACTTCTAAACTCAGAAATTGCTAGTAAATTTCACAAATATCCATAATAACAGGTTAATTAAATGTGGATTAGGTAGAAAGGGAAAAAAAGGTTCTCCGTTATTGATATTTTTGTAGACCTACATATACAGTTGAGGTCAGAAACTGCAAAATGTTGACTGTGTTACCAAAACAAGAGGGATCTTTTAAAATGCATGCTGTTTTTTTTATTTAGTACTAATCTGAAGAAGATATTTCACATGAAAGACATTTACATACAGTCCACAAGAGAAAATAATAGCTGAATTTATAAAAAATTACTCTGTTACTCTGATTGTAAATACTGTTGTCTTTGGTTTTTCAGAATTTTTGTGTATTTGAACCCTTTCCAACAAAGACCGTATGATTTTGAGATCCATATTTCACACTGAGGACAACTGAGAGACTCATATGCAACTATTACAGAAGGTTCAAACACTCACTGATGCTCCAGAAGGAAAAGCAATGCATTAAGCGCCGGGGGGTGAAACTTTTTGAAATCGAAGATCAGGGTAAATTTAACTTATTTTGTCTTCTGGGAAACATGTAAGTATCTTCTGTGGCTTCTGAAGGGCAGTACTAAATGAAAAAATATGATATTTAGGCGAAATAAGAAAAATGCACACATCTTCGTTATGTTCAAAAGTTTTCACCCCTGGCTCTTAATGCATCGTTTTTCCTTCTGAAGCATCAGTAAGTGTTTGAACCTTCTCTAATAGTTGCATATGAGTCCCTCAGTTGTCCTCAGTGTGAAAAGATGGATCTCAAAATCATACAATCACTGTTGGAAAGGGTTTAAATACACAAAAATGCTGAAAAACCAAAGAATGTGTGGGACCTGAAGGATTTTTTTCTAAAAAAACGGTGGGTAGTTTAACTGTTCAGGAAACCCAAAAAAAGCACAGTTGTGGATCATCCAGGTAACAACACAGTATTAAAAATGAAGTGCATGTTAACTTTTGAACTGGGTATTTTTCTTTTTATAAATTCAACTATTGTTTTCTCTTGTACACTATAAACGTCTTTTATGTGAAATATCTTATCCAGGCCAGTACTAAACAAAAAATAACATGCATTTTGTATGATCCTTGTGATTACTTTGCTAAAATAATGAACATTTTGCAGATTCTGCAAGGTGTATGTGAACTTTTGACTACTTTACTTTCACTTTCTTACATAATTTGAGGTTTTACTAGTTATTTATTTACATTTTGCTTCACTGCATTTTCTGTTCGCAAGTGTCAAACGCACGTCCACGGCTGTTGCACTGGGATTTAAAGACGGCTTGTCAAAGTTACATTTTAAAAGACGTCCCGGTTTATTCTATTTTGGAACGCTGAACGTTTCCTTTGGGAACGCCCCCTGAGTCTACTCGTGCTATCAATCGTGTGTGTTTTACACTAGAATAATGTGTTGTATGGTGATGAGGAGGGCGGATTCAGTTCTCAGATCAGCTCATTCTCTCTTTCTGTAAACGCTTCTCTCTTTCTCTCTTTCTCTCTCTCCTGCACAGCGCAGGTTTGTTCCAGTGGAAATATTCGTGTTTCAATGCATCGCTGAAGAATCTGTTCTGGATTTTTTCTGCATCAGTTTTGCGTGTATTATTTGCAAACATGAAAGTTTGGGTCAGTCTGTTCGTGTCCATGTTCGTCTGGTTCGCGGAGAGCGCACAGAAGCAAGATGTACCGGGTAATTATTCAATTTTTCAGAAAAAAGAAAAAAAAACTTCCATAAATAGTTCCACTGACCTCTCTGAGGTAGATTTTTCCCTTTATATATGCCTGTATTTTTTAAAGTTATAATTTCTTTGTTTTTAATGTGCATTCACTCTTTTTGCTGTCTTTAATTCGTACTCACTCTGTTTTGAGAATGTTTGAGAAACGTTGTTCCTCGTCCAGTTTCATGAAAGCTCTGACAGAAGAGTCTATGAACAAGATTAGATTAGAGGTTATTCCAGGAGTTTAGCTACTAAATTGTAGAAAATACATAATTTGCACACTCTCCAAACCTGTATGACTTTTTTTCTTCTGTGGAGCATGAAAAGGGCAAAAGCATAATCAGCGTGTCCAAGGATATGATTTGAGATTCAATTTAAAACTTTTTTTTGTGAGTCAGATTTTTTTAATGAATCAGTTGATTCATTTCACAAATGTAGTCTGATTGTTCCAAACTTTTATGACTGACTTTCTTCTGTGGAGTATGAAAAGGGCAAAAGCATAATCAGCGTGTCCAAGGATATGACTTGAGATTCAATTTAAAACTTTTTTTGAGAGTCAGATTTTTTTAATGAATCAGTTAATTAATTTAACAAATGTAGTCTGATTGTTCCAAACCTGTATGACTGACTTTCTTCTGTGGAGCGTAAAAATGCAAAAGCATTTAAGCATATTACTTGGGATTTGATTTAAAACTTTTATGCGGGTCAGATTTTTTCAATGAATCAGTTGATTCATTTCACAAAGCCTAGTCTGAATGATTCATTCACAAATAGGTCTGATCCAGTTCTCCAGTTCAGCACTCCAGCTTCTGCTAAATTGTACTAATATTAATTCATAACTTAAGACAAACTGGGAGGGGAATGAGAATGTTAAACTATTAGCAATCATTAAAAATAAATGCCATACATCGGGGTGGTAAGTAAGATAATGATACATAATAGAAAAGATGCCAATTATAAGCTCACTGAGATAAAATAATGGAATTTAATGGTCGTCATTTAAAAAAAAGATCTTTTGACTTTAAATATCATGCAAAAGTCACATGGACTGCTTTTGTGGTGCTTTTATTGCTTTTCATTTTATTGGTCATTTTGGTTCTTATTGCAGTTTGACAGCTGTGGTCACTATAAACTGTCATTGTACAAAAAATGAGTCGAATGTTCTGAAAGTAACAGTATGTGCCTTTGGAACAACATGATTGTTCATTTACTGTTCCATTATTTCTCACTGTCTGTGTTTTTCTCTCTCAGTGATAGACGTGTTGACTTTGGAGGATGTGAAGCAGACCGTGGCTGCGGTGGAGAAGATCTCCTTAGCGCTGAAGACTCTCAGTGATGTGTATGTGATGTCTTCCTTCCGTCTGCCTCCGAAACTGGGTGGAGTTCTGCTGGGCCTCTACAACAAGCAGGATAACAAGAAATACCTGGAGGTTGCCATCATGAGCAAGATCAACAAAGGTAATGACCATTTTTGTTTTTGTTTTTCAATCATAATAAACTTGCTTTTTGTCTAAAACATGTTTTCTTTTCCATTGACATCACTGCGTAGGCTATTGTATAATGATGACCAACATCCATTAGCTTGTTGCTTGTTGTTTCAACCTACTTGCATTCAGATTTGGCTCTATTTTAATAAGGAATGCCCACTTTATAACCATCCAATCATTTGCTTTTTTGTTTCACTTGTAAATACTCCAAATGAGGGTAAAAATCATCTGTGGTGGATAACGCTGTCAAATCACTATCAAATGTCAGTATGTTTTATTCAAAGAACAGGGATCTATCAAAGTCTGACCATGTTTGTTTAAGTGAATCAAGTCACGAACAAAGGAGATTACTGAGGACCTTGGAAAAAGAGTTGATGTTGCTCATCAGGCTAGAAAAGGTTACAAAACAATCTCTAAAGAGTTTGGACAACACAAATCCACGGTCAGACGGATTGTGTACAAATGGAGGAAATTCAAGACCACTGTTACCTTCCTGAGAAGGGGTCGACCAACAAAGATCACTCCAAAGCAGAACGAGTAATAGTCTGCGAGGTTGCAAAACTTCCCAGGGTAACTTCTAAGCAACTAAAGATCTTTCTTACATTGGCTAATGTTAATGTTCATGAGTCCACCATTAGGAGAACACTGAGCAACCAAAAGTAACCCAATCGCGTTTTGAAGAGGATCACAAATCGTGTTACAGGGGTAAAATACATGTTTTATTGGTGGGGTTTCCCTGGTAAAATTAGCATTCCAGGGACTAAATATTACGTTAGTGGAGTTGCTTCAACCCGCGGACATGAAAAACAACCCGCGGAAACACTGGTAAAGTAGCCCAATTCCACCAGAAAACCGCAGACTTGGCAACACTGACTGAATTACAGTCAAATTGGCGGGTAATAATCTTTATCATCTTTGGATGATAAATAAAAGACGTTTTGGTGAGCAGAAGAGACTGTTATATATTTACATATCCAAAAGGTGCTTAGATTCAGCTGCTTTTGCTCTGAAGCGCTGTGTGTCTTTTTCTCTTGAATTGCATCCAGGAGGGCTGAATTACAGTTCTGCGCTACAGCGCCACACTGGTCAAACCGCATTATTGCAGGCTCTTACATTAGGTCATATGAGATCAAACGACTACTCGACAATAAAAAAAATTGTCGCCAATCTTTTATTGCTGACTTTGTCGATAATGTTGACTAATCGTTTCAGCCCTAGTGTAGACAGCCTCAAGCTGTTGGTTTATTTTGTTTTTGTTTTTTTTGGCCAGTATATGTTTTGAATGGCCGGTAACTTAAAAATGTACTAGCCAATTTGGCTGGTAATAATCTTTATCATCTTTGGATGATAAATAATCTTTGGATATTTCTATTCATCAAAGAATCTTAAAAAAAAATGTACTCAACAATTTTAAATATTGAAAATAATATATGTTTCTTAAACGGCAAATCAGCATATTGAATGATGCTGAAAATTTCACTTTGATCACAGGAGTAAATTACAATTTAAAATATATTTAAATAGAAAACTTTTTTTTAATAGTAAATATATTTCAAAATGTTACTGTTTTGCTGTGGATCAAATAAATGCAGGCTTGGTGAGCAGAAGAGACTTTTATATATTTACATATTCATCCAAACGACGCTTAGATTCAGCTGCTTTTGCTCTGAAGCACTGTGTATCTTTTTCTCTTGAATTGCATCCAGGAGGGCTGACAGCGCCACACTGGTCAAAGCACATTATTGCAGGCTCTTACATTAGGCCATATGAGATCAAACGACTACTGGACAATAAAAATATTTGTCGCCAATCTTTTATTGCTGACATTGTCGATAATGTCAACTAATCGTTTCAGCCCTAGTGTAGACAGCCTCAAGCTGTTGGTTTATTTAGTTTTTTGGTTTTTTTTTGGCCAGTATAAGTATTGAATGGCTGGTAACTTCAAATTTGGGGAGAAAAATTTATTTCAATCCCTAAATACATCACATCAAAGAGGTAAAATGGTTTGTGAATGTGGTGTCCGGTCAGAACATCTCTAAAATGTTTGTTTTTCTCTAGTTCTGGTCCGGTATGTTCGTGAAGATGGGAAGCTGCACACAGTAAACATGCAGAGCCCAAATCTGGCAGACGGACGGACTCAGTCTGTTATTCTCCGTGTCGGCGGCCTGCGCAGAGAGTACCTGAGCCTCGAACTCTATGTGAACTGTCGTCTGGTTGACTCCGCCCAGAGACTGCCCCTATTGGTCGCTTTGCCCAGAGACACAGAGCTGGTGGAGATTCGTAATGGCCACAAGGCATACGCTCGGATGCAGGTAAGACCAACATAATATGATCTTGATAATATGTCTTGATTATGCTTTCACATCATTTGCACTACCGTTCTAAAGTTAGTGGTCTGTATGATTTTGTAATGTTTTTTATGCTAATGCTGCATTTATTTGATCAAAAATAATAATAAAAATGTTTTCAGTTTAAATAAGTGAAATATTATTTTAATTTATACATTTTTTTGTTAGTTCTGTGATTGCAGCATCATTGATCCATTATTCTGATATGCAGATTTGGTGCTCAAGAAAATATTATCAGTGTTACAAACAAAAAACAGATACCTTCCTTTGATTAATGAAGTTCAAAAGAACAGCATTTATTTGAAATAGAAATGTTTTGTAAGAATGTAAAAGGTGTTTACTGCACTCTAAAAATGCTGGGTTAAATATAACTCAACATTGGGTTGTCCTGACCCAGCTATTGGGTTGTTTTGACTCAGCGGTTGGGATGTTTTGACCAAACCGCTTGGTCAAAACAATCCAATAGCTGTGGGTTTTCCTTTTTTAACCCAATGTTATATTTAACCCATCATTTTTTTAGAGTGCATTCTGATCAATTTAATGCATTCCTGCTGAATTAAAAAATTGGCCCAAGATTTTTATACTGTAGTGTGTATTTTTTTTTTCCATGGAAGACAGAAATGTGAATATGATATGAGCTGTTTCCTTTTGAGATTCACTGAAGTAATAAAGGTTTTCGCTGAGTAAACTATTCCTTTAATTTTTAATGAAAAAAGAGAGTAGGTGTTGTGATTGGTTAAGAGCTGAAATTCAGATATTAAGATACAGTTCCAGTCAAAAGTTTTTGAGATGTTTAATGTTTCTTAAAAGAAGTCTATTTTCACAGAAGCCTCCAAGCCTGCATTTATTCGAAGTACAGCAAAAACACTAACATTTTGAATATTTGTACTATTTACTATTTTCTATTTGAATATATTTTAAAATGTAATTTTATTCCTATGATTTCAAAGCTGAATTTTTAGCAACATTACTCCAGTCACACGATTATTCAAAAATCATTCTAATATTCTGATTTGCTGCTTAAAAAACCAAAATTTTTAACATAACTTTTTATTTCAAATAAATAATCTTTGGATCTTTCTATTCATCAAAGAATCCTGAAAAAAATGTACTCAATTTTAAATATGGAAAATAATAATAATAATAATAATGAATGTTTCTTAAACAGCAAATAGGTATATTGAAAATTTAGCTTTGATCACAGGAGTAAATTACATTTTAAAATATTTTTAAATAGATAACAGTTTAGTAAATAGTAAACATATTTCACAATGTTACTGTTTTGCTGTATTTTGGATCAAATAAATGCAGGCTTGGTGAGCAGAATAGACTTTTTTTTTTAGAAAACATTTAAAATCTTACTGTTTGATTAGTATTGTATGTAATCAAATGGGTTTTTTTTTCTTCCAGGGTTCAGTGGAGTATATTAAACTGGCACTAGGGGGCACTGTTGCCCAGGCTGGGGCTATTACTGACTGCCCCTTTCAGGGAGATGCCTCTTCATATAACATAGGTTAGCAAACATCACCTAAAAAAAATTGTACATGCAGCTCAAAAATGTGGTTTTTAGTTGCATGCAAAATCTTTGTCTGAAATATTTTTGTTTAAACTTTGTTTTCCAGTGAATGGTGAGGTTAATTCTATTCTAGGTGAGTTCACATTAGGTAGTCACAATATGCGATTTGTTTGTTTTTTATTTATTGATTGATTTAATTTGAAGACATTTGATTCCTTCTGTACAGGTGACCACACTAAAGCTCTGATTGGACAGCTGATCATCTTTAATCAGATCTTGGGAGAGTTGAGAGAGGACATCAGAGAACAGGTGTGAGTGAGTCAGTGCATATATGTGAGGGAATCTGTTCTGAGCACATTTGATTTATGTGTTTTTGTACTATTTAGGTGAAAGAAATGTCTCTCATCAGGAACGCTATTCTGGAGTGCCAGATGTGTGGTGAGTAAAAGCATCAAATAGGCATTAAACACTGCAGGGTTGGAAATTAATGAGAGCTTGTAGCAAAAATGCCACCAAAATAAACAAAAACACCCCATAAATTCAAGATAAAGGGGCAAAAAAAATGCTCCTGTTGCAACTGAAATGAATTGTGAAAAGGAATGAAAAGTGTCAATTCACTACATTACATTCAGATTCTGCATCAGATTGCTTTTACACGCTGTTTTGTGCACTGTTGAGCTTTATAACCAATCAAACGCATTTCTGGTGAAATTAGGAACGCATTGGCCAGTCAGAGGCACTTAGATTAGTCAGCACTGAAAACAGAGCTGTTGTTGAGTGTGCACGCTTGCAAATTCCCTTATCATAAACAACACAGGCAGATATGATGTAAATAAAAGATTAATTTTGTAGTTTCAGTGATTATAACGGGAGTTTTTGCATAACTTGTGCCAAAGCGAATAAAAATGTTTTATATGGTTTTCTATATCGATATTAATAATCATTATTGCAATATAAAGTGCCATAATCTACAGTAATGATTTTCATCATAATATTGGAGGCCTACAAAAGTTTGAAATATTGATTAAAGTTATTGGGTAAATTTAAGTAGGCCTATTTGACATTAGAGACAACATAGTATGTTTTTTATAATAATAAGGTGATTTGCCTAAAAATTGCCCTCATAAATGTAGAAAATGCCCCTGGAAATCAATTCCACTGGGCAAATATTGCCCCTTAAGGATAGACAGTAGAGGCAAAGACATTTTTTATGCACCTGTCAAATTTGCGATTTTGGGCTTTTTGGTTTTTCCTAAATTAATTCTAAAATTTGCACTCATAAATGTAAAAAATGCCGCTAGAAATGAATTCCACTGGGCAAATATTGCCCCTTAAGCGGAGATACTAGAGGTAAAAACATTATTTATGCACCTGTCAAATTTGCGATTTTGGGTTTTTTGGTTTTTCCAAAATTATTGTAAAAAATTGCCCTCATAAATGTAAAAAATGCCCCTGGAAATCAATTCTACTGGGTAAATATTGCCCCTAAGGGTGACAGTAGAGGCAAAAACATGCACCTGTCAAATTTGAGATTTTGAGCTTTTTGGTTTTTTAGTTTAGACTAGTGGAAAGAAAACATCCAAAAGACACTGCTAAAGCACTTTATCTGTTTGGTCAATAGAGTTAAATTGCAATACATATTTTTAAAGGCTGTTTTCTCAAAATGAGTTTTTTCTCCTACTATAAGCCATAAATCTCCACTTCAGTAGCATTTACACACACCAAACTTTACATTTTTATTCCTGTCTATATCCGGAAGGTTTTTGCAGAGGGATTTGTTCATATATAATTTACTTGATTTTATACATCATTTTATTCCCACCAAAATTAAAATAAATTAATTAATTAATTAAATTAAATTAAAAATATTGTTTTCTGTCTGTTCTAAGTATTTTCTGAATTATGGAGTGACAAAATGAGATACCCCAAATTCCCTTTATAATCAAAAAAATGATTTTTGAAACTGAAACTAGAAATGTACACAAATTAGCACATATTTCATTAAATAATGCCTCATTTGCATATATATAAACATTTTAGAAAACTTGGAATACAAACAATGTTTGCACTGATCAATATAATCAATCAACTGGGTAAGTAAGGTGATAACTATTAGTTAATCTTTTTACTCTATTCACCTGCAGTGTCTCGCCTTAATGGAAAAATTCATTTCTGATCCTGATACAGTGTATACTATGTATGCGGGAAGCAGTATGCTAGTATTCCTCAGTAAATATAGCCAGACAGAGGTTTTAGCTTCTTTTGTGTATGTATAATTTGCATGAGCTTATCGATGATATGTCTCTTTGCTTTGAAGGATTTCACGAGCCGCGTTCACGCTGTCAGCCAAACCCCTGCTTTAAGGAAGTGGCCTGCATGGAGACGTTCGATTTCCCAGGGTACCGCTGTGGCCCCTGTCCAGAGGGCATGACAGGGAATGGCACACACTGTCAGGATATAGATGAGGTGGCTGGTTTTATCTTCTTATACTGATACCACTGTGACTATTCATGTGTTCCAAAGAGCCTTGAATAAAAATGCCTTTGTGTTGATTTGTTAAAGCGGTTTCATATTAGCATGTCTCACCCCATTAGTGTGCAGAGGCTCAGCCATGTTATACACCAAGCGCATGTATCAACACAGCAAAAGGTTTTACCTGTGAGCCTTGCCCAGCCGGACTGTGGGGTCCTCCTCTCTCTGGGTTCGGTGTGGAATATGCTAAGAGTCACCATCAGGTACAGTTCATTTATTTGACAGAGATACAGTAAAAACAGTGGTATTGTGAGATGTTTTACTGTTTGAAATGACTAATATATTTCAAAATGTCATTTATTCATGTAATGCAAAGCTGAATTTTCAGCATCATTTACTCCAGTCTTCAGTGTCACTTGTTCCTTCAGAAATCATATGCTGATTTGTGGCTTAAGAAACATTTCTTATTATTATCAATGTTAAAGACATTAGAGCTGCTTAATGTTTTAATGAAAACTGCTAAAAAAATCTTTTGCATTCTTTTGATTGATAGAAAGTTCAAAAGAACCGCATTTATATGAAATAGAAATCTTGTGCAACATTATAAATGTTTTTACTGTCACATTTCATCAATTTAATGCATTACATTTGTTATAAAATTAAAAAAGTGAACAAATCCTTTGTTTTTCTTACAGGAATGCATTTGATAGGTTAATTTTGAATGTTAGTGTCTATAATTAATATTTTTTGCCTGATATTTGAGCAGCTGGGGTATCACAAAATGGCAAACCATTTAAAACAAAAGTGAAATTTTGGTAAAATACACTACCAGTCAAAAGTTTGGACTTTGGACACACCCTCTCATTTAATGTTTTTTAAAGAAGTCTCTTATGCTCATCAAGGCTGCATTTATTTGATCAAAAATACAGAAAAAAAACAGCAATATTGCAAAAGTATAAAATTATGGATTTTATTTTAATATACTTTACAATATAATTTATTCCTGTGATGCAAAGCTGAATTTTCATCAGCTGTTACTCCAGTTCTAAGTGTCACGTGATCCTTCAGAAATCATTCTAATATGCTGATTTATTATTAGAATTATCAATGTTGCAAACATATTTTTTTGCAACCTGTGATTGTTTTTTCAGGATTCTTTGATGAATAACAAATTAAAAAGAACAGCATTTATTTAAAATATAAATCTTTTCTAACAATGTAAATCTATGCTATCACTTTTTATTCATTTAACACATGCTTGGTGAATAAAAGTATTCATTTCTTTCAAAAAAAGAAAGAATATAAATGTACTGACCCCAAACCTTTGAACAGTAGTGTATATTGTTAGAAAACCTTTCTATTTTAAATAAATACTGTTCCTTTTTAACCTTTTATTGATCAAAAAATCCTGAAAAAGTATCACAGGTTCCAAAAAAATGGTTTCCAGCTCTGATAATAAATCAGCATATTAGAATGATTTTTGAAGGATCACGTGACACTGATGACTGGAGTAATTCAACTTTAATTACAGATATAAATTCAATTTTAATGTATATTAATATAGAAAAACATTGATTTACATCGTAATAATATTTCACAATATTAAATTTTTTTTTCTGTATTTTTGATCAAGTGAAAACAGCCTTGATAAGCATAAGAAACGTCTTTAAAAAACATTAAATGAGAGGGTGTGTACAAACTTTTGACTGGTAGTGTATGCAATTCAAAGTCAGTGTGGAATATGCCACTGTACTAGTCACCACCAGGTACAGTGGCCCCCAAAAACTATTAAGACACTTAAAAATGCCTTTACATTAGATAGCAAAATGGCAAAACAATCAGCAAACAAATGTCTTTTGTCAATGTATTTGTTTCAGGAATGTTCTGATATCGATGAATGTGTTGATTTGGCCAACGCCTGCACACCCAACTCCATCTGCGTCAACACCATTGTGAGTATGAGCAAAATCCCTTTCAAGGAAACTCTATTCACTCTATGGCCATATTTGCAACGCCTCCATGCAGCTCATAAAAGACCAAATCCAAATCCATTCTAAATGAATGAGGCAATCCTGAAAAGTCAAAAACTGCTCGCTGAACTCGCAATTAAATTACGCATTTCAAATCAGCAACAAAATCTGAAATGAACTAACCCACAAATGTATTTTCTATTTTTTTTGATGCTAAAATAGCATTTAAAAAGTTTCTTTTTCAGGCTAGATCAGCTAATGCACAGCCATAACGCGATGCGCATGCGAATTGGCATATGGTAATCTTTTTTCTCTTCTTCTCCCTTCTCTTAGGGAGGATATCGATGCGGTCAGTGCAAGGTTGGATATGTTGGGAATCAGACAGCTGGATGTTTCCCTCGGAAATCGTGCGCTTCGCTCAGTTTCAACCCTTGTGACACGAACGCTCACTGCATCATTCAGCGGAACGGCGACGTCACCTGTGCTGTATGTCTGCATTGTTTTCTAACTAGATTCAGTGTGTAAGGATTTTAGAGACAAGCAGTTTGCCACACAATCACATCTAATTCCTAATGCGATAGTTCAACCAAATATGAAGATTGTTGAGTTATGCATGCATATGTTGTTCCAAATCTGTATGATTTTCTTTCTTCTGTGGAACATAAAAGAAAAAAAAAAGAGAAATGTCTCCACTGACACATACTGTATTGACAAAAAACACTGTTTGGTTACCAGCATCTTCAAAATGTCTTCTTTCGTGTTCCACAGATGAAAAAAAGTGATACAGGTTTCAAATGGTTGGGCAGACGGTATGCATTGTGCGTAATAAACAAGTGGCTAAGCAACGTAGACAGCTCGAATTAAGGAGATCCCTAACTGCATACAGTTCTGACTAATGGTCTGAGAACTATTTATAACACACAACTAATTCTTGTAAACAGCCGTTAACAGAAGCCAGAGACATTAAAGACGAACGCAAGAAGACAAAATCAAGAAATATTGGAAGAAAATCATACAGTTGAGGTCAAAAGCTTACATACACCTTGCAGATTCTGCAAAATGTTAATTATGTTACCAAAATAAGAAGGATCATACAAAATGCATGTTATTTTTTATTTACTACTGACCTGAAAGATATTTCACATAAAAGATGTTTACATACTGTCCAACACAAATTCTTTGGTTTTCCAGCATCTTTCTATATTTAAAGCATTGACTGTATGATTTTGAGATCCATCTTTTCACACTGAGGACAACTGAGGGACTCATATGCAACTATTATAGAAGCTTCAAATGCTTACTAATGCTTTAGAAGGAAAAATGATGCATTAAGAGCTGGGGGTGAAAATTTTTGAATAGAATGAATATGAATATTATTTTGCCTAAATGTCATATTTTTTTTCTTATTTAGTACTGTCCATCAGAAGCTACAGAAGATACTTACATGTTCCCCAGAAGACAAAATAAGTTAAATTTAGTTAAGTTTACACCCCTGGCTCTTAATGCTTAATGTCCTCAGTGAGAAAAGATGGATCTCAAAGTCACACAGTCATTGTTGGAAAGGGTTCAAATACACAAAAATGCTGAGAAACCAAAGAATTTGTAGGACCTGAAGGATTTTTCTAAAGAACAGTGGGTTGTTTAACTGTTCAGGACAAACAAGAGACTCATGAACAACTATCACTAAACAAAAAAAAAACAACAACAACACAGTACTAAGAACAGGGTCATTTTTATAAATTCAGCTATTACTTTCACTTGTGGATGTAAATGTCTTGTATGTGAAATATCTTATTTAAGTCAGTAGTAAATAAAAAATAACATGCATTTTGCTCAAATAATTAACATTTTGCAGATTCTGCAAGGGGTATGTAAACTTTTGACCTCAACTGTAAATACTGAATTTGGGAATGGGGGTTTATCTGAACTGTCTAACTGTTTTCGCTTCACTTTACCTCTGTATAATACATATTAATGTAGTATTTAAAGTGCTGCGCTTCTTTGTTTACAGCAGGGGTCACCACACATGGTCCTGGAGGGCCGGTATCCTACAGAGTTTAGCTCCAACCCTAATCAAACACACCTGAACCAGCTAATCCTGGTCTTAATAGGTACACTTGAAACTTCCAGGCAGGTGTGTTGAGGCAAGTTGGAGCTAAACTCTGCAGGACACCGGCCCTCCAGGATCAAGATTGGTGACCCCTGGTTTACAGCAATAACCAAGGAAATGCTATATTGCTGCTGCTCCATAAGCGCCACCTGCTGTCAGAGAGTGAATTTGCGTCTCATTCAGCCCGCCTGCTGTATTTGTTCCGTTCAGACGTGTTATGTAACATAATTTCACAGAGCTTAAGTCAGACCTTTCTGTCAAATTCTACAATTTAATTTGCATCAAAAACTGCTTATGCTACATGTAACATGTTGGTTTGGTTCATGATTAAAATGCAGTGGTTCTGCAACTGTTTAATGCATTCTGATTCATATAAAGGCACAGTCAGGGGGAAAAAACGTGATAAACTGGCAGATTTATCAAGATGTCTGATAAACTTCTGTATGATTCTCTTAGTGTAATGTTGGATGGGCCGGTAACGGTCACACCTGTGGGAAGGACACAGATATTGATGGTTATCCGGATCGCTCCTTACCCTGCATGGACAATGACAAGCACTGCAAACAGGTCTGAAACTCTTTTTACCCACAGTCTTTCTCCCTGCACACACTTATGCAGTATAAACATTGACTGAATTTATGTGACTTTTTATAATTAATGGGAAACCATATTGCTCTATTTATTCCGATGGTTTATAGACATGATTTTTTCCAGTTCCAGTACGATTGTTCATACATCTTGTACCTTTCAAGCAAATTAAGCTATTCATTCTAGATGAGGTAATGCGTTTACACAGACCAAGTTTGTTTTTGCATTTGTTTGGGCTTTAATATGATGGATTCACTGTAGCTTGCAGTCCCAGAACTTTTCCCAGGATTGTATGCAGCTCGTGCTTCAAGTGTCGCACTAGGGGTGTTCATAATCTGTGTTTTTCAGGACAACTGCATCTTCACTCCCAACTCCGGTCAGGAAGATGCAGATAATGATGGGATCGGTGACCAGTGTGATGAGGATGCAGATGGAGACGGAATAAAGAACGTAGAGGTGTGTTTATGGTCCAACCGAACAGTGTGTATATTAAATATAATATAATAAACTAATAAATGAAATATAATATCATTATATAATTAGGGCTGAAATGATTAGTCGACATTATCGACAATATTTTTGTTGTTGAGTAGTTCTTTGATTTCATATGACGTAATGTAAGAGTCTGCAATAATGCGGTTTGATCAGTGTGGAGCTGTAGCGCAAGACTGTAATTCAGCCCTCCTGGATGCAATTCAAGAGAAAAAGACACACAGCGCTTCAGAGCAAAAGCAGTGGAATCTGAGCAGTGTTTGGATGAATATGTAAATATATACTGCGCAGTAACAGAATAAACAACAAAAGCTGACAGCAGTGTGAAAGCAGCAGTTAAAAATGCGTCTGATTACAGCGATGTGGATGTTTGCACGAGATCTGCAGTTCAGTAACATTATCTTACTCTAGTAAAGTCCGCTCACATCATGTTTATTTATATAGTAGCCTACGTTATGCAATAGTAGCCTTAAATCAATCAGCTTTACGGTATTTAACATGAAAAATCTCTGGCTTTCAGTTAGAATTACAACTTGATTTCCTGTTATAAAGCAGCTCTCCAGTGTGGAGATAAAGGCTAATGAGAAAAATATTTTTATTAGTGGGAAACAATTTTATTAAAGTGATTTGGTTTACAGAGATCAAAGCAGGACTGTTTTGGTTATCATAACCCTAGAAGGTATTTTAAGACATTATGTTGTGAATAAAATAGTTTGTCCAATAAATAGAGCCTCTTATCACTTACCTTTATTTTGTTTCTTATCTGTATGCCTTACAAAAGGAGATGTTAGGCAGAATGATGTGTATAATGATGTGTATGTGTTTCTCTGTCTCTCACTCTCATTTTGCAATAAGGTATCATTTGATAACATTAGCTAATGTATTAATTAACATGAATGATCAATGAACAATACATTTATTACATTTGGGCATTAATCTTTGTTGGTTAATAAAAATACAGCTGTTCATTGTTTGTTAATTTAGCTCACAGTGCATTTACCAAATGTTATAAAACACAACTTGTGATTTTTATAAATGCATTAGTAAATGTTTAAATTAACATTATGCTGTAAAAGTTTAGTTTATTCTTAGTTCATATTAACTAATGTTAAGTAATGAACCTTATTGTAAAGCATTACCAATTAATTGTATAATAATTGTAATTACATAATATGCTTTTCTAAAGCTGAAATGACCTTTATAGAATATGTATAACTT
Organism: Cirrhinus molitorella; assembly: GCA_033026305.1. Classification (NCBI taxonomy): domain Eukaryota; kingdom Metazoa; phylum Chordata; class Actinopteri; order Cypriniformes; family Cyprinidae; genus Cirrhinus; species Cirrhinus molitorella. The sequence continues at coordinate 2,065,833 of CM065123.1, forward strand.
AATATTTTTTAATAATTCCAAAAGCTGAATAATCAGTCAAAGTCTACTGATTAATCAGTGAAATCGTTCCCGTAATCGTTAGATTAATCGATTATCAAAATAATTGTTTGTTGCAGCCCTATATATAATGAAATCAACTACTTTTTTTTCAGGATAACTGTCGGTTGGTTTCCAATAAAGATCAGCAGAACTCTGACACTGATTCGTTCGGTGACGCGTGTGATAACTGTCCCACCGTTCCCAACATTGACCAGAAAGACACTGACAATAATGGAGAGGGAGACGCTTGCGATGACGACATCGATGGAGATGGTAAAAACCACTCAGCTTAATGACTTGATCTGCTTTGTGTCCCTGCAACATCATCCTTTGCGTATGTGATGTGTGTGGATGTTTTGCAGGAATCCAGAACGTCCTGGATAACTGTCCTAAAGTGCCAAACCCAATGCAGACAGATCGGGACAGAGACGGAGTGGGAGATGCATGTGACAGCTGTCCTGAGATCAGCAACCCTATGCAGGTACTGAATCACATTTTAGTTTATTTTAAACTCTTTGTTTTACTTTATATTCATTTTTGGTGAACTTCTTTTTATTCACTCATTCTCATGTCATTCCAAACCTGTGTGACTTCCTTTGTTTTGTGGAAAATAAAAGATTTGAGAGCTTAAATTTAGGTCTGTTCCTAATACAAACCTAGTATACAGCTCCAGAAGACTTTAAATACACCACACATTTCATATGGACAACTTTTCTGGTACTTTAGGGTGCTTTTTTGTCATTTTAAAGCTTGATAGCACCTGTCCCCATTCACCTTCCACTGATATTCTTCATATTTTATTTTTATTTCAGAACAAAAATTTACAGATAATGTACTCAGCCCCTTGTCATCCAAGATGTTCATGTCTTTCTTTCTTCAGTTGTAAAGAAATTGTTTTTTGAGGGAAATATTTCAGGTTTTCTTTCTATATAATGGACTTATGTTGTGCACCCTAGTTTGAACTTCCAAAATGCAGTTTAAATCCAGCTTTAAATGGCTCTAAACGATCCTAGCCAAGGATGAAGGGTCTTATCTATCGAAACTATTGATTATTTTTTAAACAAATTGACAATTTATATATTTTTTAACTTCAAACGCTCATCTTGTGTCGTCTCTGCGATGCACATTCGTAGTTTCTGTGATCGGGGTCAATACAGTTAGGGTATGTCCAAAAACTCCCATCCCTTTTACCTCGCTGCAGAAGTACCAACCCAGTGTATACAAAGTGAACATACAAAGAAAATCAAACATTCTTTACAAAAAAAGGTAAAACAGCATTGTAGGATGATTTTAAAGCTGAAGACGAAAATGAGATGGGAGTTTTTGGACATACCCTAACTGTATTGACCCAGATCACACATACTATGCATGCGCATTGCAGAGACGAGACAAGACTGGCATTTGAGGTTAAAAAATATCAATTGTTTCACTGGATAAGACCCTTCGTCCTTGGCTGGGATCATTTAGAGTCCTTTGACGCTGGATTTAAACTGCATTTTGGAAGTTCAAACTTGGGGGCACCATAGAAGTCCATTATATGGAGAGAAATCCTGAAATGTTTTCCTCAAAAAATATAATTTCTTTACGACTGAAGAAAGAAGGACATGAACATCTTGGATGACAAGGGGGTGAGTACATTATCTGTGCATTTTTGTTTTGAAAGTGAACTAATCCTTTAATAATTGTATTTCCTTTGACAAGTACAAAACTTCACCATTTATGTTCCACAAAAGAAGTTTATACAGGTTCATACAGGAACCAGTGTTGTAGTATTATTTGTGACCCTGGACCACAAAAAATCGTAAATTGCATGGGTATATTTGTAGCAATAGCCAAAAATTATCAATTTTTCTTTTATGCCGAAAATCATTAGGATATTAAGTAAAGATCTTGTTCCGTTAAGCTATTTTGTAAATGTCCTACTGTAAATATATCCAAAAATATTTTTTTTTATTAGTGATATGCATTGCTAAGAACTTTAAATGTGGTTTTCTTAATATTTAGATTTTTGTGCACCCTTAGATTCCAGATTTTCATGTAGTTTCATAATAGTTGTATCTACAGCCAACAACCCATACATCAATGGAAAGCTTACTTATTCAGCTTTCAGATGATGTATAAATCTCAGTTAAATTTTTTTTGTGGTTTTGTGGTCTACTATGTCTAATAACAATTTATAGTTTCAGTTTTTATTTTACTTTATTAATAATTTTTTAATACTACTTTTTAGATTTAATTTATTTTTCTTTCAGTTTGTAGTTCAGTTTTAGCTTTGGATTTTATTTATTTCCAGTTTTCCAAATAATTTCCTAGGCCAGTTTTCTAGTTTTTGATATTTTCTATTAATATATATTTTTTATGGTGTTTTTTATATATATAATTTTATAGAAGTAATTGTATGAATAATAAACTCAATTATTACTATTGCAGACAGATGTAGACAATGACTTAGTCGGGGATGTTTGTGACACCAATCAAGACACGTGAGTAAACACAACTCAAATGTAAATTCAAACACATAAATCACATTGACTCATTAAAGTTCACTTCCAGAATGAAAATGTCCTGATTATTTACTCACCCAAGATGTCCATGCCTTTGTTTCTTCAGTCGCAAAGTTTTTCGAAGACAACATTCCAGGATTTTTCTCCATATAGTGGTCTTCAGTTGGTTTCATTTTCTCCTCTAACTTCAAAATCGTCCATTGTTTTACCATTTGTAAATGGGGTTTGACTTTCTTTGTTCACTTTGTAAGCATTAAGTTAAAACTTCGGCCTACGTCACGCGTGCGTGATTACATAATATGTGAGGTCGAGCTAGTGCAAGACGAGCATTTGTAGTTAAAAGTGTATAAGCTTGTATTTTTCTTAGAAAGTGACAGATCGTTTCGCTAGATAAGATGCTTATTGGGATTGTGTAGTGCCATTTGAAACTGTAATTTGAAAATCCGCTAGATGAAGAAAAATCCTGGAATGTTTTTCTTAAAAACCTTAATTTTTTCGACTGAAAAAAGAAAGACTTGGATGACATGGGACTTTTGATTCTGCAAGTGAACAACTAATTGGTAAGACTGCCGCCATCTAGTGTCTCACAGTTGCTCATATAGTTTATTTTCATCTCGGACACGCAGTAGTGTTTAATGTTGTGTGTTTCAGCGATGGAGACGGACACCAGGACACTCGAGACAACTGCCCCGACATCCCAAACAGCTCTCAGCTCGACTCGGACAACGACGGCATCGGAGACGACTGCGACGATGACGACGATAACGACGGGGTCCCGGACGATCACGCCATTAATGGCATCGGACCTGATAACTGCAGACTCATTTCCAACCCCAACCAGAAAGACTCAGACAGTAGGAGCTTCTTATCAACTAATGTCTAATAATCCTTCTGAATAGTGACTCATGTCATGCCTTTCTTTCTCGTCATTCAGGTAACGGAGTCGGTGACGTGTGTGAGAACGACTTTGACAACGATGCAGTGCTGGATTTGATTGACGTGTGTCCAGAAAGTGCTGAAGTCACACTTACGGATTTTAGAGCCTATCAGACGGTCATTCTGGACCCGGAGGGTGATGCTCAGATCGACCCGAACTGGGTGGTGCTTAATCAGGTAAAGGATCGTGGGATTGTTGCTGCTCTCTTTGACACAGGTTGTCATCACTTTTTTTTTTACCATAACTATGACGGCATTTTACTGGCATTAATAACTACAACTAATGCCGGCGCGCGCAGTAAATCGCTTCCGTGAGAGGAAAACTGATCTACACGCAAGGCGTGACATCTTCTTTCCGTGCAAATCAAGCCCTCATGTGCTCGGACACAACTCACAGCACTTTTTATTTAATGCCAAAATACAATTTATTTATTTTTTATTATTATTTAACAATATTTATAAAGGTACTTATATATGTATGTGTATGTGTGTATTTTAGATAAAATACATTGAAGTCTATATTTATCTATATTATAAATATCTTATTTTAGCAATAAATAAAAACCTAAATAAAATGTTAAAATTTTATAAAATATATGCATTTGCATTAAAATGCTATTATATATAATATATATAATTTAACGTAACAGTGCTGCTCAAAAGTTTGGGATCAGTATGATTTTTAATGGTTTTTAAAGACGTTTCTCCTCATCAAGGCTGCATTTATTTGACCAAAAATACAGAAAAAAAACTAATATTGTGAAATATTTTTTCAATTTAAAATAATGGATTTCTATGTGAATATATTTTAAAATGTAATTTATTCATGTGATCCAAAGCTGAATTTTCAGCATCATTACTCAGAAATTACAATTACCTTCAGAAATCATTCTAATATGCTGATTTATGTTGGAAACAGTTGTGCTGCTTACTATTTTGTCGACAGCTGTGTTTTTTTTTTCTCAGGATTCTTTAACCAAAATTAAAAAGAACAGCATTTATTTAAAATAGAAGTCTTGGATTTAGATTTTTATTTATTTTGGCATTGAATAAAAATATAAATAAAGTTTAAGTTTGATAAAATCTATGCATTTATATTTATATATTATCTATTAGTATTATCTATTAGTATAATATTTAATTTAAAAATACTTGTTTGTGTATTTATTTATTTGTTTGTTTGTTAGTTAGTTAGTTAGTTAGTATAATATTTATTATATTAGTATAATTTATTCTGTACATTTATATTAAAGTAACCCCTAAATTGTCACCCGACCGTATATATCGTTGGAACGGTTTACCTTTTTTTTATGTTTTAAATTATGTAGGAAAAGTAATAGATTAATTTATGACAAGAGTGCTCCTCAAAAATCTACTTTTTTGTCACAAAAAGACTGTCTTCGTTGCCTTTTTCCATATCATGTTTTCAAAATCATAAGAAATTACACATCACTTGAAAACTTAAAATCTCAAAATGCATCCTTTGAAAACCATTTTAAAATCAGACATTGCATTACCATGGAAATGTGCATCAAAATCATATTACAAAATGTTTCGTTAATGAATTTAAAAAAATTAAGCTTGAATACTGCATTTTATCGTCTATGTTCAAAAATGGGAGTGACAGTTAAAGGGTTAACTAACACAAACGACTAATGAACAATACATTTATTACACTTTTTATTAATCTTTGTCGATGGTAGTTAATAAAAATACAGTCATTCATTGTTAGTTCACAGTGCATTATCTAATGTTAACAAACACAGCTTGTCATTTTAATAATGTATTAGTAAATGCTGAAATTAACATTTAACTAAGATTAATAAATGTGGTAGAAGTGTTGTTCATTCTTAGTTCACGTTAACTAATGAACCTTATTGTAAAGTGTTACCAGTTTTACTTATAAATAATAAATTGATGTTTGGGTGCCTTCTGACTTGGAGTATGAGTGAAATGTGATGTTCACAGTGCCATATTTTGCATAAAAATGTTTAAAAAATAATAAAATAATAATACTCCTCTGTAAAGAAATTTGAAATAAACATTACAATCAGAATAATATATATATTTTTTTGCTTACTAAGGCATTTATTTGAAGTTTTTTATGAAGTTTTATATTAAAAGGTATATTAAAAACCTTCATTTTGATTTTTACATACCTCCTTACAAAAATTAAGAAATTGAACTGAATCTCACTAGAAGATATTTATAACAAAACAAAGGTTTTAGACTAAAAAGCGTGGAAATTGTTATCCATGATGTCATGGGTATTTAAAGGGGAAGTCTGTCATTTTCTGTACTTTTCTAGAAGGTTATATTAATACAAATGAATTTGTATTTTAGGGTATGGAAATTGTTCAAACTATGAACAGCGACCCGGGTTTGGCAGTGGGTGAGTCTGGTTTCAGATTTTCCGATTTCAGAAGCTAAACACAGTGGACTCTCAAATGCAAACTGTAAATCGGTTCTCCACAGGTTACACTGCGTTTAACGGTGTGGACTTTGAGGGGACATTTCACGTCAACACGGTGACTGACGACGACTATGCCGGCTTCATCTTCGGCTATCAGGATTCGTCTAGTTTCTATGTGGTGATGTGGAAGCAGACCGAACAGACGTACTGGCAGTCGATCCCCTTCAGGGCCATGGCTGAACCTGGTCTGCAGCTCAAGGTGCAAATGTTACTAACTTGCTTTGAGTCATGGAAAATATATATACGTCTATATGAGCTTTTGGGGAGTAAGACTTAAAAGTCTGTGTTTGCGTAGGCGGTGAAGTCTCGTACAGGCCCAGGTGAGTTTCTTCGTAATGCTCTGTGGCACACGGGGGATACGGATGGAGAAGTGAAACTGCTCTGGAAAGACCCACGAAATGTCGGCTGGCAAGATAAAACCTCATACAGGTGGCAGCTCATACATCGGCCACAGGTCGGCTACATCAGGTGAGACCTCCAACGTAATATACGGTCCAAAAGTTTGCAGTCAGTTCTGTTTTTTTTTTAAATACATTAATCATTTTATTCAGCAAGGATGCATTAAATTGATCACTAAAGTAAAATAAATATATAAATAATGAATGAAAACATTTTGTAATATGATTTTGGTGTTCATTTTCCAAAGCTGTTAATTTAAATATTAAATAGCTACTTTAACCATGGAAGCCCACTTCCGCAACTGAATAATAAAAAAAAAACTGCAACTTTTTATCTCACAATACTGACTTTTTTTCCTCAAAATTGCACAATATAAACTCACAATTGTGAGTTATGAAGTTGAAATTGTGATTATATTCTCACAATTCTGACTTTTTTTTTCAGAATTGCAAACTAAACCTTGAAATTGCAAGTTATAATTGTGATTGCAAACTCTTTTTTATATTTATAATGTTACACAAGTTTTATATATCAAATAAATGCTGTTCTGTTGAACTTTCTATTTAACAAAGGACCCTAAAAAAGCCATAAAAAACGTTATTTGAAATAATCAATAAATTAAATTAAATATTTACAAAGTTATTTGTTAACTTTATGTACTAAAATAACTAAAACTGAAAAGTCTACTTTTTGATTTTGCTAATATTTGTTCTGAAGAAAGATGGACATGTATAGTGATCAAAGCCAAAATATTAAATGTTGTGAATGAATATTTACTGAGTAATCCACTATTTTGTAGAGGGGGGTCAAAATGGCAATTTTCACCTGAGATTCAGAGCCAATATACAAGGGGGTAAAATGACTTTAGAAAGATGCCAGCATCATAATGTTATTTTTACACAGAGATTGGTAGGTCTGTTGACCTTAGCAATTTTTGTTCCATTATGTGCCAATGGTGACCATTCAAAAATGGGGAAACATTTTTTCAAGTTTTTTTCATGCATGTAACTCAAGAAGTATTAAAGATATCTTAAAGCCCCTTTAGATTTTGGGTCTTATCAAACTTTCCATTTGGTGTCTTTATTTTTAATGCCCAATGAGATTCAGTTCCAGCGATATTGGAATGTCAATATGGCTTAAGGAGTAAATTGTTAAAATGTACATCTTTTCAATGGTCAAAAACCAAATGTGGATCAGTTTACAAAACTGTGATACTTCTTTTCTTTAAAAAAAGATATGCCTGAAGAACAAATAATGTTGAAAATAGAAATGCATCTCGTTTCCTACGAACATACCGGTTTGCATGCCATAAGTATTATTTTTCCACTCAAGAAGAGTTTTCATAACTCAAGAAGTATTAAAGATATTGGAATGTGATTTTAGATTCTAGTTGTTAATAAACTTTTCTTTTGGAATCTTAATTTTCAAGGCCCCATATCATTAAGTCCCAGAGAAATGAGGATCTCAATGAGGCTTCATTTCCAGGTTGTTGAATATTACCCTTTATTATCAGTGGTCGAAAACCAAATGTTGGTTACTTTGTTGATACTTAGCTGATACTCAGTTTATTTAAAGAACAATGTCTGAAGAAGAAATAATTTTGAAATTATTAAAACATACCTGTCTGAGGGCTAAAACATTACCTTGCTTTCTGTAATCTATTCAAAAGATTCTATATTTGAATCAGTTTCAGGTATATTTGTAAGAAGGGATTTTGTTCATTTTAATAGCTTCTGAAGCTACCAAGAGTTTAAACATGCAGTACTGTAACATGTTAAATGTATAATTAGTAAATATTCATCCATGACATTTAATATTTTGTCTTTCATCACTATACATGTTTATCTTTCTTCAGAAAAAAAAAATATTAGCAAAACCAAAAAAGTTTTTGAAGTTTTTTTTTTATTTGAAACAGAATGAACCTAAAAATCTTTTGAATGGTGGTGTAAATTACTGTAAACATCACCTTTTTTACACTTTTTTTTTTAGAAAATATTTGAATTGACTGCATGCCAAAAACGTCATCCATTTTAAAGAACAATGTCTGAAGAAGAAATAATGTTGAAATTATTAAAACATACCTGTCTGAGTAAAAGCTAAAGGTCCACTGAAATAGTCAAGTTGAGGTGCATTACCTTGCTCTCTGTAGTCTGTTCATAAGATTCTATATTTGAGATGGAAATGTTTTCGAAGTTTGGTTGATTTGAAATGGAATCAACCTAATATTTTAATTGGTGGTGTAAATTACTGTAAACACCACCTTTTTTAGAGTTGAGGCACATTGCTTTGCTCTCTGTAGTCTATTCATAAGATTCTATATTTAAATCAGTTTCAGGTATATGTGTAAGAAGGGATTTTGTTCATTTTAACAGCTTCTGAAGCTACCAAGAATGCAGTATTGTAACGTAAAATGCATAATTAGGAAATATTCATCCATGACATTTAATATTTTGGTTTTTATCACTATACATATTTATCTTTCTTCAGAAAAAATCTTAGAAAAATCAAAAATTTGAGATGGGATTTCGAAAGTTTTCACAGTTTGGTTGATTTGAAACAGAATGAACCTAAAATCTTTTGAATGGTGGTGTAAATTATTGTAAACACCAAACACTTTTTTACATTTTTTTTTTTTTTTTTTTTAAATATTTGAATTGAGTGCATGCCAAAAATAGGTCAATTTGAGGCACACCTTGCTCTCTGTAGTTTATTTAATTATTATGAGATTCTATATATGAATCAGTTTCAGGTATATTTGTAAGAAGGGATTTTGTTCATTTTAACAGCTTCTGGAGCAACATGCAGTATTGTAACATGTAAAATCAAAGCAAAAAACTTTAGAATTTTTAGAAAATATTTTAATTGACTGCATGCCAAAAACGTTACCCATTTTATATTTAAACTGCATTATTCCTTTACTAAGTATAATAATATAAGATGCTCATCCCTGCTGAAACAACTTTTCTGTCTGTGGGATTGTTGTCACCTTTGTCATCACAAGAGGGCGCAATACCAGACTCGGTCATTGGCCGCACTGGCAGCTGATGGAAGCTTGTGCTGGTATACTGGAGAGAGGGTGGTGGTGGTGGGTGTGGGGGGGTATGACTAGTTATCCTTAAAATTTCTTCTCAATTGCCCCCTCCTCTTGCCCCCCTCACACCCCTGAGACTCTGCTGAGTGGTTGGGCCCCCTGGCTGCCCATTGTTGTGGTTGCCATGCCAATGAAATCCTTGGCAAGAATTTTCTTGGTGGCTGTTCATATGCAGATCCAACGGAAACTACTGTAGTGGACGGCCCGTTAAAGAAAGGGAGAGAGTGGACCGCAGAGGACAGTTAAACATGCATTGTGTATGATTTCCTGTACTGCGTAATTTCTCTGCATTGTGTTGTAAATCAGATGCTCTTTGCCAAAGAAACGACGAATGATGCTCAAAAAGTAGTTTTTGTGATAAGGTCACAACAGAAGTTGACTACAGTAGTTTGTCGTTTGATGGTTAACCAGTGCCAGAGTCGACATGGTTATTGAACTCTTCAGATCGGATCTAATTCCAAAGTTTCTAGTAGTTATAAATACCTACAGGAAGAAAGAGAGCTGTGTGGCGCTCACTATGCGTGTGTGTACACGTGTATGCACAGTTTTGTGAGACAATGTGTAGCCGAGGCTTTGTAAGGGCCCTTTCAAACACACACACATAAACACACCTGCTTTGTATTCAGCGAGAGGAGTGAATAGAGCACTGGACTTCAGTGCGCGCACACGCTCACACTGGATTGTGCTGCAGACATGCTCCACTCATACATAATGCAATTTAAGTCCGGCCTGCCGCTAAATCAAATCAGATCTCATTTATTATCAGGTAATTAGAGGGCGAGCAGGTGGAGTTTTAGCAGCGGCCTGTAGCATAAAGCAGCTCTCGGCTTCATTCAGACTTGAATGTTCTAGAACAACGGTTCTCAACCGCTGGGTTGTGTTCCAAAATTGGGTCAGCAACGCTAAATGCAAATAATACAATTCTACTAACCTTATAAGTGTGTGTTTAGGATAGTAAAATAAAAGTGGGAGGAGAAAAATGTTTGCCATTTTGGATGTGCATAACTCTAACGTAGTGCAAATTAATTTTTCACTTTGTAGAAGAAAAACATGTTCATGTTTATATTTTCTGCATTTTAGTTATTATATTATAATATACACTACCAGTCAAAAGAGGTTTTTTACGTTTTTAAAGAAGTCCTCTGCCCACCAATCCTGCGTTTATTAGATTTAAAGTACATCAAAAATGGTAACATTTTGAAATATTTTTGCTATTTAAAATAACTATTTGAATATATTTTAAAATATCATTTATTTCTGTGATGCATAGCTACATTTTCAGCATCATTACTGCAGTCTTTAGTGTCACATAATTCTTCAGAAGTCATTCTAAAATGCTGATTTATTATTATTATTATTATTATTATTAATATTTAAAACAGTTGAGTACAATTTTGGGGGGATTCATTGATGAATAGAAAGCATTTATCTAAAATAAAAATCCTTTTAACATTATGCACTATACCATTCAAAAGGTTATAATTATTATAATTAGTGAACAACCATTCAGTATATTTTTTTTTTTTTTGGGAAAGAAATTTAGCAAGAAAAATTGATTAAGCGTGATGATAAAGGCATTTATAATGGTACAAAAGATTTTTGAACTTTCTATTCATCAAATAAACCTAGACAAAGATTCTATTCAGCTGTTTTCAACATAATACTAATAATAATAATAAATATTTTTTGAGCAGCAAATCAGAATATTAGAATTATTTCTGAAGGATCATGTGACTGGAGTAATGATGCAAAAAAAAAAAAATCGCTATGAAATCACAGGAATAAATTACATATCAAAATATATTCAAATGAAAACAATTATTTTAAATTGTAAAAATATTTCTAAATGTTACTATTTTTGACTTCTTTTAAAAAACATTAAAAATCCTACTGTTCAAAAAAGTGTGGACTGGTTATGTAGTATTTAATATACACTATCAGCATCAAAGTTTTTTTTTTTTTTTTTTAATGTTTTTAAATATGTTGATGAATCAGTAATATTGTGAAATATTATTGCAATTTCAAATAACAAAATATACTTTAAAGTGTTATTTATTCCAGGATTATGTGACACATAAGACTGGAATAGTAGCTGCTAAAAATTACATTTCAAAATATAATAAAATGGAAAACGGTTATTTTTAATTGTAATAATATGACCTTTGACCAGTAGTTTATATTTTTAACACACTGGATAAGAGTATTATATTATTCATTAGAATAGTTTCATAATGCACTGTGCCTAATTATTTTTTCTGTTTATGCCATTTGTGGGTCAGTGTTTGATCTTAATGAAATTTTAAGGACATGATAAACAGTTTTGGCGTCCAACATTTAACCTAGATTTAGGTTAGATTTCCTAATCTTGAGTCCTGCACAGTAGTTACACATACGAGGGCTTTCATGTGTGGGTTTGTGCTCCTGTATCAGGGTAAAGCTGTACGAAGGCACAGAGATGGTGGCTGACTCCAACGTCGTGATTGACACCTCCATGAGAGGGGGCCGCCTGGGCGTGTTCTGCTTCTCTCAAGAGAACATCATTTGGTCCAATCTGCGCTACCGCTGTAACGGTAAACATTAATCCACTCTTTGATATTTAAAAACTCATAATGAATCCCCAAATGCAAGAAATCTAAAACCTACAAATTCTCAATAAAAGTCATTTATTGACAAAACAAGAACAAGGATTACAACAATAAAACAACAACATGTCTTTTCCAGATACTGTTCCGGAGGACTTCAGTACACACCGTAAACAGGTTCTAATGCACATAAAGGTGTGAGAGGGGCAAAACGCCCTCTGTCTCTCTCTAAACCCTCCGAGACCCAGTGTGGGGCCACTGAACTTGTGCGCGAGGGGCCAAACAAGCAGGACAGATGAGAGATTTACCCAGCGTCTGTATCACTCCAGATGAGGAGACTGAATGAAAGGAGAGAAAAGACTTTTATTTTGCATTTTGTGTGTTTATGTGTGGGTATGAGAGAATGTGTATGTTTGCCATTAGCGTGTGTTTTCACTAACAAATGTGTTGAAATAAAGGGATATGATGTATTTTCTAGAACAGAAGAAATACCCAACAGTACCATGGTTCTATAATCATTATTAATACATGACAAAAGCACAATTCAATTCTAAAACAATTCTAAAAATGACGGTTAAATGTCCGTTCTCCTGCTCTATGCCAATAATGATGAATAAGAGGATATATTTGAAGAGTTCAGATGCAAAAGCCTCTAAATCCATCTGACACATTTCTTCAAAAAGTGCATTTTTATCAGGCTCAGGTGTATAGGTTTCTATGTACTTCTGTTTGAAGTAAAAGTATATGATGGATGTATAACGTGTCCAGAGCATTCACTCAGTATCATTATATCATTTTTGACTGAGATGGCTTTTAGAGGGTTTTGCATCAGAACTCTTAATATATTTGCACAATATCTATAATAACTGCCATATACTCACACCGGTGTTGAACATGCACCAGCTCTCTGGCGCCGCCCTAGCGGTGGAGCTCTTCATAGGCTGCTGTTGTGGCGGGAGATTGCAGCGGGGAGTCGCGTGTTCCTCGTGGTCAGGGAGGCCGGGACGAGTGCAATATTGGCGGGAGATTGAACAACAGTGCACAACATCCCACACCTGCCAGACCGCAGGATTGCAAACACACTCTCCTAGAGACTTTAGACATTTCCCCTCCGAACTATAACACAAATGCATGTATTTATTTTATAATGCATTAAATATGAAACATTAAAGTTATTTTTAAATTAAAAGTATACCTTGTTAAGCAATAAAACGGTTCTTATAAACTCATATCAGCATGCCAAATCTTTGCAATAACAAAATCAGGACATGTTTGTGTAAATATTCAGGACTAAAAAGTTTTTGCAATTTGGAGTTTTTAATTTTTTTCAGTTTAGACGCAATTCGGGCGTCAGTTGCATCGTTTACGATTATTTATTTTTATATACCCTACTGAGAAATTAATGTTTAGCGTTTGACTTCTGTTTTCGAAATCGTCATCGTTCCAAGTGTTGAGAATCACTGTTCTAGACGACCGGTTGCTTAGTAACGGGGTTGACCAGCGAATAGTCCAGCAGACAAAAATGCACAATGCAAGACAAACGTATGCCTATTAAGATAACAAAGTTGTTTAAGATAAGTCACTTAACTAAATATCCTTAACAAATAATAATAATAATAGGCTACTAATCAAAAAAGAAAGTTTTTCTCCTGGCCCCAGCGAGGAGTTCAAAAGGACTCACCTATAGTTTCGCAACGCTGTGTCAGAATCACATCAAGTTTGATCTTTTTATATAACTTTAGTCCGGTTTCATGCATCTGGCGCGTCTGTAGCTCGATGGTTCTGGTTTTGCCCAAAATGTGAGGGGCACAAAAGGACCTGCGGCCCCGCAGCGCCCCGCCTCCATCCAGCCAACAAAGAGCCTGAAACTCACTGATGCATGCATGCATACTGCAGACAACAGAGCAGATCACACTCAAACGCACACTCGCACACAGTCGCAGATCACACTCTGATGCATGCAGACAGACACTGAGGATGCATCCAAACCAGTGTGTGTGAAGTAGGCTATACACTGAATTACTTAAATATTAAAATAAACTTTTAAGCATTAAAAAGCTGGTGGCCGTTATGTTTTTCAGTGTTTACAGTTATTCCGAAGCACAGTTTTGGTTGATTTGCATCAAACTCGCTCTATTTGCGCACGCACGTTAAGCGCTGGTCAACACCGCCGCCTGCCGGGCGCGCGCGCGATTGCAACTCTGAGCTTTCGTTTTTGTTTATTTGAGATGGGTATTCATATTCAACAGCAAATATCCAACTTGTTTGTGCCGTAAGAGTGTAAATTGTGTGATTTGTAAATTTTATGGGTCTGGCTTCCGGTCTCATCCGCGTCCAGCTACTTCAAATCGTTTTGCTGCTTGATATTGCAAATTGGTGCCATATTATTTTAATGTATTATCTAAAATTATGGAAACACTGGTTTGTAGTGCAATCGGTTTTAACGTTTACTGCACGTTGTTATTCTTCTCGCGGCTAATACACCGGAAATCTCGCCCATAGGCTTACTCCTGCATTGAAGAATGAGGTGGATATCTGATAAGTTATTGAAAGAGAGTCTCTTTGGGGAATCCTAGAGGTAGGAAACTGCTAAATGAGCCTAAAGATGGGCAAACACATTCTCAAACACACACACACACACACACACACACACATACACTTAACACCAAACAGAGAAAAGAGACAGATAGGCTAAATTCACACAAACAGGCCCTTTGCTTCAACTTTAAAGTCTTTTTGATTTTCTTTAGAACATTTGTATTTCACAAAGTATTTCACATGAAAGACATTTACATATAGTCCACAAGAAAAATTAATAGTTGAATATATAAAAATGACCCTGTTCAAAATTTTACATACACTTGATTCTTAATAATGTGTTGTTACCTGAATGATCCACAGCTGTTTTTTGTTTTGTTTTGTTTAGTGATAGTTCATGGATTCCTTGTTCATCCTGAACAGTTCCACTACCCGCTTTTCTTCAGAAAAATCCTTGCAGGTCCCACAAATTCTGTGGTTTTCCAGCATTTTGGTGTATTTTAACCCTTTCCAACAATGACCATATGATTTTGAGATCCATTTTTTCACACTGAGAGCAACCGAGGGACTCGTATGCAACTATTACAGAAGGTTCAAACACTCACTGATGCTTCAGAAAGTAAAACAATGGATTAAGAGCCGGGGGGTAAAAACTTTTGGCTCATTTTGTTTAAAAGTTAATACATTGTTTTCCCTTCTGAAGCATCAGTGAGTGTTTGAACCTTCTGTAATAGTTGCATACGAGTCCCTCAGTTGTCCTCAGTGTGAAAAGTTGGATCTCAAAATCAGGTTAGTACTAAATAAAAAGATTCTGCAAGGTGTATGTAAACTTTTGACTTGAACTGTATTTATTAATATAAACTGGATATATTGGACGCTTTGTGCTTATTAGTTTAGAAAGCCGATGTGTACGCGCTAAAAAATAAGACACGTAACATCTCTAGGAAGATACATATTTGTGTGTTGACAAACAGCTCTCGGAGAGAGATTGGAGCAGCTCTCCGTCAGCTGGCGCGCGTGTGGCAGGTGCGCGCGGCGGGTGATTTACGCGTCTCCCTCGTGCGGGACGGTGGCGCGGGGGTCACACCGCACATGAGTCCGTCACATGAGCGCGTCAGAGTCAGAAGTGACTGGGAAAGATCTCAACGACGGTATACAGGATTGAGTCCTCTGTTTCTGTGAGTTTCTATCTGTTATACTATATATGCATAGATTGTTAATAATGAACAGTGTTTCTATTCCATGTCAAGTGTTAATTGTGAGAATGGTTATGTTTATGCATTTAACCAAACATTATTGTAATCAGCATAAGTACTAAAGTTACTGTTTTTTACTATGGCAAAAGAAAAACATTTTTCTTTTTTATTCTAAAAGTATTTTTTTACCATAGTATCATCACTGCACCGTGGTATTGCTACAGTGTTTTCTTTGTAAGGGTTTGTGTCCACAATAAAATAGTACAGTATTGGTAATATTATGGTACTTTGCTGTACACTATGTACTGATATATTACTTAAAAAAAGCTATATAACGGTATATTCTTATACATTTTCTGTTAGTGCAGTTGTGTGTTTTGTGTGTTTTTAATTAATACATTTATTTTAGCAAAATGTTATGATGTTCCAAAATCAGTTATGACTGAGTTTTTCTATTTTGTTAATTTTGTGAAATACAACGCAGTAATGTTTGACATCAGTAATAATAATAATGAGAAATGATTTGATGTCAGAGATTTACAATACTATTTCATTTTTATATTTTCAAATTTCATGTTTAACTTAAATTAAAAAAATTACTAGCCGAAATTCTCAGTAAACTAGTTTTTTCAGTGTAAAAAAAAACTTTTATGTGTACTTTCAAACATACACACAAACAGTGTAATGCACATGTGCACGCTTTGCCACAGACGTCAAACTTCCAGTCATCTCTAACAGGAAGGTTCTGTGTGTGAGACTGAAACAGAAGCAGCTGTTTTTAGGAAGATCCTGTGTCCTGAAACGTTCAGTATGAGCATTTAGACACGTTTGGAGTGGAAATGAGCTTTCTTTAAAAGTGCTGGCACACCAGAGTCAGCCCGTTTCCACTTGCAATGCACTTCAGTGAATGATTCTGAAGCATTAGTCTGAAATTAGACCGTATGAAGGAAACGGAGAGCTGTTGAGTTCCTGCTGTGTGTCTCACACCTGCTTCTGTGCCACAGAGCTTTCAGCCCAGTCTATTTCCACTGGGGCAGGTGCTGGAGGGGCAGGCCGGTGTGGAGGGGTATATTTAGAGCCCCCTATTTCTGCCCTGCAACTCCCGTAACTGCCGTCCCATCAGCTAGAATAAATATCAGCTGTCAGTGTCAGAGCAGACAGGAAAGAAAGCTGTGCTGTCATGCACAATGTGGTTCTAATGAGATTTGGGATGTTTGCTGAAAATGGGCTCCAGGTTTGTTCTGTTTAAACTTAAATGATTCAAGTCTGTTTTGACAGATTGTTCATATCGGAGCTGTTGGTCAAGTGCAAACACACATCTAGGACTGGAGTTTACTCTCGCGTTCCACCACTGTTTGTTCTTGAGTCTTAGTAAATAACGCATCAGTGGTGAGAGTCCAAACTGCGAAATATCCCCCATGCGAAAGCACTTTTATTTCCATCAGAAGTGATCTGATCTGTTGTCTATGTACAGTAGTTGCGGTATTCAGATTGTTTCACTCTGTGTTTCAGTGACTGTATGAAGGAGGAAAACATGTCCACAACAGTGTGAATGCATTTGCTGCCCTTTATCAGATTCTTCTTTCTCTCCCAAGGCTGGTCAGCATGACATTATCAGTCTCTTGAAGGGTTTCAGGAACTCGATCAGATGAAATCTTGAGATAAAAGGTTTGTAGACACCACTGTGTTGTTTTAACATTATGGATGATGCCTGTCAGACACATCTTCTTTTATTTAGAACACATTTCCACATTCAGTTGAAGACAAAATGATTAGCCCCCCTGTGAAATTTTACATTTTTTTTTTTTTTTAGAATATTTCCCAAGTGATGTTTAACAGAGCAAGAGGATGTTTTCGCATTATTTACTGTTATTTTTTTCTTCTAGAGAAAGTCTGATTTCTTATAGTTGCTTGAATAAAAGAATGAAAAAATAAATAAATAAAAAAACTGCTAAGGTCAATATTAGTAGCTCCCTTAAGAAATTATTAGTTTGATTAGCTATAGGACAAACCACTGTTGTCCAATGACCTGCCAAATTAACCTAAATTGCCTGATTAACCTAATTAACCTAGTTAAGCCTTTAAATTGCTCTTTAAGCTGAGGATTAGTATCTTGCAAAACAACTAGTAAAATAATATGCACTGTCAGTTTGGACTTGAGAGAAAGAAATGCTAATGCTCATAAAGATGGAGAAGGATACACACGTTTATCAAAGCATTTTCAAGTGTCAAGCACTGCAGTGAGATGCATTATCAAGAAGTTTAAAGAGACCAACAAAAACTTTGGGAAGAAAACTAGTGAGAGAGGTTTCTAAAGACCCAAGAACAACTGCCAAGACACTAGTGAATGACCTAGACAAGTCTGGAATTGATGTCTCAACGAAGACAGTCACTAGAGCCCTGCACAGGAATGAACTGCGAGGTTGCCGACCAAGAAAGACTCCACTTCTGAAGAAGAGACACCTCCAAGCTAGAAGGAAGTTTGCTATGTGATGCATACTGGAAACATGTCCTTTGGTCAGATAAGACAAGACTATAGCTTTTTGGCCATAGAGATGTTGCCTATGTTTGGAGAAAGAAGGGAGAGGCATTCAACCCCAAGAACAGCGTTCCCACAGTGAAACATGGTGGTGGGAGTATAATGCTGTGGGGATGTTTCAGTGCGTTTGGAACTGGGAATCTCATCAGGGTTGAAGGAAACATGAAAAAGGAAGACTATAAGAAGATTTAGAAGACAACCTCAGACAGTCTGCAAGAAAACTTGGTTTGGGTCGACATTTTGTCTTGCAGCATGATAACGACCCAAAGCATACCTCACTTCTGGTGAAGAAATACCTCCAAATGAGCAAAGTGAGTGTACTTGACTGGCCTGCACAAAGCCCAGACTTGAATCCAATAGAAAATCTGTGGGGCACACTAAAGTCCAGAGTTTGTGCCAGAAGACCAACAAATCTGGAGGAGCTTGAGAGATTTGCTAAGGAAGAATGGGCTGTCATTCCTCAGGAGACATGCTTGAAACTTGTTGAGAACTACAGCAAATGACCAAAGGCTGTTATCAAGCAAAAGGGATACACTATTGACTAGTAACATCAGAGGGCTAATCATTTTGACCAGTAGACTTTTTAAAGCTTCCTGAATAAAGTATTATTCAAAATTGTCTTTCTGTTAAGCAACACTTGGGAGTTATTTGAAAAATAATGAAATATTTTATAAGGGGCTAATCATTTTGTCTTCAACTGTATGTGAGTGGATTTGTTTGATTTGTCTCCCCCTTGTGGTTGTTTTATATAGTGTGCTTCAGTGCCCAAAGCTTCAGCACCTGTGTGGGCACCTGTGAGCAGGCCATCCTGCCTGTGTCTGTATGGATGGGAATGGCAGCATCAGCTGTTGGTGGGAATCACTTACACACAACATGGAAACACATTGTGATCGTTGTTACAACAGTCCTGCTCTTTAGTGCTCCTTCAGGTAAGAGTGCCTTTTTAGCCTCACAAAAAAAGTTTACTGATGGTATCAGATAATAATATTGTGGTACTGTGGCAGTGTTATTATAGTATTATGTATACTGTTATATATGGAAACCCTGTTTCCGCCACTGAATTAAAAAAAAAAAAAAACACTTTTCATATTACAATTCTTACTTTTTATCAGAATTGTGTGATATAATCTCGCAATTGCAAGACATAAATTCTGAGAAATAAAGTCTAAATTCTGAGTTTATATTTCACAAATATGACTTTATAACTTGCAATTGTGAGTTTATATCATGCAATTCTGAGGAAAAAGTCACAATTGAGAGTTTTGTGAGGTTTTGGCACACAATTCTGACTTCATAACTCGCAATTGCATTTTTATATCGCACAATTCTGTGAAAAAAGTCAGACTTATGAGTTTGTAATCACAATTGTAACTGCATAACTCGCAATTGTGAGTTTAAATTGCACAATTCTGAGAAAAAAGTCATAATTGCAATTTTTTTTCACACAATTCTGACTTCATAACTCGCAATTGCACGTGTATATCATGCAATTCTGAGAAAAGTCAGAGCTGAGAGTTTTGTTAGTATATCTTGCAATTCTGACTTCATAACTCACAATTCTGAGTTTATATTGCACGCTTCTGAGAAAAAAGTCAGAATAGCGAGCTTTTGGCACACAATTCTGACTTCATAACTCACAATTATGAGTGCAATTCTGAGAAAAGTCAGAACTAAGAGTTTTGTGAGTATATATCTTGCAATTCTGTCTTCATAACTCACCATTATGAATTTATATTGCACAATTCTGAGAAAAAAGTCAGAATTGCGAGTTTTTGGCATTCAGTTCCGACTTCATGACTCGCAATTGCATTTTTATATCGTGCAATTCTGTGAAAAAAGTCAGACTTGTGAGTTTGTAATCACAATTCTAGCTTCATAACTCATAAGTTTATCGCACAATTCTGAGAAAAAAGTTAGAATTGCGAGTTTTTATCACACAATTCTGAGAAAAAAAGTCAGAATTGTGAGAATATAATCATAATTTCAACTTCACAACTCGCAGTTGTGAGTTTATATTGTGCAATTTTGAGAAAAAAGTCAGAATTGTGAGATAAAAAGTTGCAATTACATTTTTACATTTTTATTCAGTTGCGGAAGTGGACTTCCATAGTTAAAATAGCTATTTAATATTTTAAATTCATAGCTTTGGAAAATGAACACCAAAATCATATTACAAAATGTTTTCATTCATTATTTATAAAAAAAAATGAAGTTTGAATGCTGCATTTTCACGTCTATGTTCAAAAATGGGAGTGACAGTTAAAGGGTTAAAGTTTAGTTAAGTTATATTTAATTTTATTCTATTTCAGCTTTATTTTAATTAATAACAACCATTTTAGTTTGCATATTTTAAAAAAAATGGTTGGATAAACACACCCAAGAGAAAAAAAAAAACATCATTGTACCATGGTACATTGTTAGTAAAAC
This sequence comes from Cirrhinus molitorella, assembly GCA_033026305.1. NCBI lineage: Eukaryota > Metazoa > Chordata > Actinopteri > Cypriniformes > Cyprinidae > Cirrhinus > Cirrhinus molitorella. The sequence goes on from CM065123.1 coordinate 2,086,557, forward strand.
CTATTAACTGTACATTCATTTGGAGTCTGACTCATATAGAATGAATTCTGGAAATTGAGCCAACTTTTAACATTGCACTGAAATTTGATTTCTTTCCCTGCAGTATGTGCACAGTGTCGAATCTTGCGATGCAACTCCGATTTTGTGGCAGCGACTTTGGAAATTGGCGTCATTGGAGGAGGGGGCAAAGAGGGCACCAACACCGGCTACTGCAGTGCCCTTCGCACCTATGCTCTCTGCACCCAGCGGACAGCCCGAGCGTGTCGTGGAGACCTGGCCTACCACTCTGCCGTGCAGGGTATCGAGGACCTGCTCATTCAACACCGCTGCCCCAAAACAGGCCCCACGGCTCAGCCGCGGCCTCTGCCCCAGGCCCCTCTCTCAGGGGACGGATGCTTCTATGAGAAAGGGTTCATGCAGAGAGAGGGCAGGCCCCCAGAGTACCTGCACTGCGGGGTGTTTGGAGACCCTCATATCCGCACATTTAATGACGAATTCCAGACGTGTGCTGTGCAGGGCGCCTGGCCTCTCATAGACAACAATTACCTGTACATCCAGGCCACCAACACGCCCACTAGAGGGAGCTCTTACACCACCGTACTCACAAGGGTGTGGAACAAATCACATGCTACTTTTATCCTCTTGTATTCAGTGGTGGCCCAAACTATTAGAACACTAGTATTTTCAGTCAGTTCTATCTTTTGCTGTACTGTGTCAGTATCAGTTGACATGTCCAAGCATTCATTTTGCCATTAATTGTAATAATCCAGTGAGAGTCTGACAATAGCCAGTGCTCCACACAGAGATCTGATCTCAGTTGAATTTTTTTATTTTTTTATTTTTTTTTTTTTGAATTTTGAATTTTGAATTAGAATGTATTGTCATTGTTTAAAAATAATGATGAGATTATTTTTAAACAATGACAATCCAGTCTGTCTGGAATGACATGAAGAAACAACAAACTGAGACAGACTAAATCTAGAAGAACTGAGGCAACATCTCCAAGATGCTTCAACAAACCTACCTGCAAAGCTACACGAAAAACTATGTGCAAATGCACCTATAGGGCAAAAGCTGCTTTAAACGCAAAGGAACGTCACACAAAATGTTGATTTGATTTCATTAAGAGAAGTTAATTGACAAAGAAATCTATTTATGACATTATTTTTGACCAGTGTTGGGGGTAACGCAAGTTACGTAATAATATTACTTTTTTCAAGTAACTAGTAAAGTTAAACGCATTACTTTTTCATTCTCAAGAAAATATCTGAGTTACTTTTTGTTTTCATTATGTATTTAATCCCATTTTATTAACCAATGACTTTGCTGCTGACCTTTGTTGATCCAATTCAACCGTACACTGCAAAAATACTTTTTTTACTTAGATTTTTTGTCTTGTTTCCAGCCAAAATATCTAACCATTCTTAAATCAAGAAGGATTTTCTAGACAAGTAAAAATATTTTCTTGTTTTCAGAAAAACAAGTCCCAAATTAAGTGAGTTTTTGTTTAGAACAAGCAAAATAATCTGATAATGGGGTAAGCAAAAAAAATATCTTATTTCAAACAGAAAACAAGCAAAAACACTTTATTTTGACTTTTTTTTTTTAGAAAAAAACAAGAGAATAATTTTTACTTGTCTAGAAAATCCTTCCTGATTTAAGAATTTTCAGATATTTTGGCTGAAAACAAGAACTAACAAACAAAACTTACTTTAGATTAACTAACATTTGTGCTTCATTTTTCTCATTGCTGAAGAGTGTTGAACTTAATTTTCCTACAGTTTTACTGTATAGACTCCTTGCAAACAAAACTCTCACTGGATTATTACAGTTAATGGAAAAATGAATGTTTATAAATGTAAACTAATATTTCCTACTGACACACTACAGCAAAAAATAGAAATAACCATCTTAAAACCATTCTAATAATTTAATTCTGACCACCACTGTAACTCTCATTTAATAAAATATAATAGTTGCCCAGAATTTTTTAAGTAATAATATGTATTTGCATTGTAATAGTAATTACTATTTCTCAGAAATGAGTTGCAATCATTTTAAATAGAGAACTGGTGAGATTTTCTAGAGGGGGCACTTCATTGCTTTTTATATCTCACAATTTAGATTTTTTTTTTCTCAGAATTGCAAGTTTACATTGCTAAAAAGTTGACTTTGCGACTTTATAATTAACTTTTTTCCTCTGACTTCTGAGTTTACATTATTAATGTAAATAATAACTTTCAATTTTGAGATTTCAAAAGACAGATTTTAGACTCAGACTATGGTTCTACTACTTAAATTTTTTTGTCTTGTTTCCAGCCAAAAAGAATCAAGAAGGATTTTCTAGACAAGTAAATAATTATTATTTTTTTGTTGTTTTCAGAAAACACAAGTCAAAATTAAGTGAGTTTTTGCTTAGAACAAGCAAAATAATCTGCCAGTGGGGTAAGCAAAAAAATCTTTCTTCAAACAGAAAAATAGTATTTTGCTTATTTTGCAAAAACACACTTAATTTTGACATGTTTTCAGAAAGAAAAAATTTTTTTTTACTTGTCTAGAAAATCCTTCTTGATTTAATATTTTGGGTGGAAACAAGACCAAAAAAAACTAAGTAAGAAAATCATTTTTTGCAGTGTACTAATAAAGAAAACTTACTTTAGATTAACTTACATTTGTGCTTAATTTTTCTCATTGCTGAAGAATGTTGAACTTTCTTTTCCTATGTTAATTTACTTTTCCTTCAGCCTTAGGCCTATTCACCTAATTTCATTTTGATGTGAAAGGGCTTTTACATTTGCTAAGAATCAAACTTTTTTATATTAAAAACAAACAAGCAAGCCCTGCCCAGATTTAAAAAGTAACGCAAAAGTAACGCAACACATTACTTTCCATAAAAATTAACGTAATTAGTTACTTTTTAAGGGGATAATGCAATAGTGTAATGCATTACTTTTAAAAGTAACTGCTAATTAATGACAGAATTTTAATTTTAGGGTGAACTATTCCTTTAAAGATTCTTAATTTGCCCATACAGAGTGTATGTGATGGACTCCACATTTTCGGTTCAGCACAAACACTTTTTATTGCCCTATAAAAGGTATATCACTTCCCCCCTCATACAAGCCTTTCCAGCTGAGAAGGAAGAAACAGACTGACATCTAATGATGAATAGCTATGAATAATTAATGAGAAACGTGCATGAGTTTAGAATCAGCGCTGTTTGAATATCCTGCACCTGACATTTCTCCGCTCTTTGGTTCTTCATCAGATCACGGTTATCTTGAAGAACTGGCGTGAATGCGCAGAGCTGCAGGTATATCAAGCGGAGCTGGATAATGTTCCTCCGGCGTTTGTGGATGGTTCTGTGACCAGCGGCGATCGCAGAGGACATCAGAGTCTGCGCGTTCACTCTCACGACCCTGGCCGACACGCGGAGATCTGGGCTACGCATATCGGGACGACGATAGTGGTGCGACAGGTCGGCCGATCACTGAGTCTGTCCGTGCGCTCCCCAAGTGCGATCGTAAAGTCCTATCCACCTGAGCAGGACTTGCAGTTGTGTGTCTTGGGGTGTCCAGTCTCACAGCGTCTGGAGATGCCATTTGCGCATCCGTCTATGCCTGCGTACACACACTGCTCCTCACTGCTCCCAGTGCAGGATGTGTATTTCCAGGCTTGCTTGTTTGATTTACAGGTCACTGGAGATTTGAACTCCAGTGCATCAGCTGTGGCTGCGCTAGAGGACGCTCGCGCGATGATTTCGGACCCTAATAGGGTCCACCTGTTGACGGACAGGGCAGGTAACAACCCTCCATCATTGCCGGTGGTGCTGGCCTTAAGCGTCCTTGTAGAGACTCTCAGACATGCTTTCTTGGGCCCAGTGTGACTGAAGCGTGATATATTTATACTATTGCTCGATGTTTACATCTCAGTGGTTTGGACGTTTGTGCTCTGTGAATCTAGGCTGTCTGGAACGGCCTTGGAAGAAAAATAATGTTATTGTGTTTCAGTGTTAAATGCACATGAAGTGTGTTGATTATAAATGTGACATATTTGTGGATATTTTTATCTGGATGAACGTGAACAAATGAGCAAACGTGCAAGTATGAGTGATATTTGCTCATGCAATGAAATTTATGAAGGAGTGTATTTATAATAAATAAAAAAAAAGTTAAATATTTCCACAGAGCAGAAGTTCATTGTCAGATGCTGGCCCACACATAAATCATCAGGGTTATTCTATTTTTTTTTTAGTTTTTTATTATTTTATATTTATTTTTCATTTTTGTTTTAGGATTTTAGGGATGCCAAAGTTAATGCATTACCTGATATCATGTAAATATATTTTTAATTATTTAGTTATTTAAGGCAGGTTAAAATTCTTTGTAATTTCATTTTAGTTTTACAGTATAATAGACCATAATAAAACAGAAAAAAAGAAAAGCATACAAATATTTACAAATCTTTTTAGTATTTTTGTATTTTCCTCTTATTACGGTTATTTATTTATTTTATAAAGGTAATATTGTGATATTTGGCCATGCACCAAGTTAAAATCACAGTATTTTGACATGTACTAGGGTATTATCATGTTTTTTGGATATGTATCAGGGCAATACCATGGTATTTTAACATGTACCAGGGTAAGCCCATATGTTTGGACATATAACACTGCGATGCCATGGTATTTTGACATTGTTTCTCTGTAGGTTTGGGCCTCCATATTGGAGTCATGATAAATTTTTTATGTTTAGTTTTTAATTTGTTTAACAACAAAGTCATTGTTGTACTGGAGAGACAGACTAATGCAGTTCACGACTTATTGCAATCAAAATCAAAGCAAAAAAAAAATGTTTATGTAAATATTGTATTTGGGAAATTTACCAAGAAAATAGATTTTTTTTTTTCAGTGATTTTTTCCCCCATAGATTTTCCTTGTCAAGAATGCCTATGGAAGACCATGAAAATCCTACAATATGATACAAGCACAGTTACAGTTTCTGGATGAGGATCACAGTATAATGATTCATATAATGTATAGGACACATAATACTATGTATAATATATCTATCCAAAAAAGAGTCAAGCATTACACTTGTCTAAACTTCCTTAAACAGCATTGTAACTGGAGATGGAGGGTTCAGGACAGACAGCATAATGAATGAGGTAAGCAGCTGTTTGTTTATTTACATGTACTCTTATCACAGTGAAGAGGAATGGTTCCGTTATATAAACAGACCTTTCTGTAGACTCGTGCAGTGAGGTGTGTTGGACCAGTCAGCAGATGGCAGTGCTCAACCAATCAGAACCAAGTTTCTGATGCACGTTTCAGAGCATGTGGACTGGTCTTGCATTCATGTGGTCATCTCTGATGACCTACTTCACTGTACACTGTCTATTCAGTCTAATATCTCTTGTATATTTAAACAAACAAACAAAAAAAATAGCACAAATTGGACATGTACCAGATCCAGGATAATACCATGTTTTTGGCCATATACCAGGCTAATACCATGGTATTGTGAACTTGAAGGAATCTAATATTGTGGTTTTAGCCATGTGCCACAGTAATAAGTGGCAATATAATGGTATTTTGGACATGCATCAATGAAATATCATGGTATTTTGGACATGTACAAAGGTAATACTGTGATTTTGGTCATGTACCAAATTAAAACCATTGGTATTTTGACATGTACCAGTGCAATAACATGTTTGTTTTTAGAATATACCAAAGCAATATCATAGTACCGGGGTAAGACCGTGTTTTTGGACATATACAGTATCTCACAGAAGTGAGTACACCCCTCACATTTTTGTAAATATTTTATTGTATTTTTTCATGTGACAACAACTGAAGAAATGACAGTTTGCTACAATGATAATTAGTGAGTGTACAGCTTGTATAACAGTGTACATTTGCTTTCCCCTTAAAATAACTCAACACACAGCCATTAACACTTTAAGACCTAAGTGCAAAATTGGTCATTTTGTATATTTGACTGTAAAATAATAAAAAAGATGTGCTATTTTCAAGTGCAAAGTGTAATTTTTCAGAAAACAAATGGCTTTCAAAAAAGTACAGTTATTGATCTTTAATGTTGTGTGGTGAGTTTATAAACAAAATTTAAATAGACAAAAAAAAAATACATTTTCTGATTTTCATTTTCAGAAAAATCATGATCGAAATAATCCAACACTTCAATATGTAACTATATTACATTTATACAAGTAATTTTGTGACACTGGGTTGCACAGTTTTCATTCAGGAGGCTTTTTTGTTCATACACGCACACATTTACACATGCAAACACTTGCATTCACCCAAAAAGTCTCACTCACACTGCAAAAAATGCTTTTCTAGCTAAGATTTTTTTGTCTTGTTTCCAGCCAAAATATCTAAAAATTCTTAAATCAAGAAGGATTTTCTAGACGAGTAAAAATGATTGTCTTGTTTTCAGAAAAAAAGCTAAATAATCTTATTTCAAGCAGAAGACTAGATTATTTTGCTTACCCCATTGGCAGATTCATTTGCTTGTTTCAAGCAAAAACTCACTTAATTTGAACTTCTTTTTTCTGAAAACAAGACATTAACATGTTTAGAAAATAATTGTTGATTTAAGAATTTGTAGATATTTCGGCTGGAAACAAGACAAAAAAATCTAAGCTAGAAAAGCATTTTTTGCAGTGCAGTCTGCTCCCAAAATCATCCCAATCGCCTCTTGTGTTGTTTACTCTTCCTTCATCATGTTTTTGTTAGTTTCGTTTATTATTTTATGCAATCTAAAACTCCCTATCTCCCCATTCAAATTCATCCTTCCCGCTCTCCTGGAAATCTGCTGTCATTTGCTTACAAAGCACAAGAAATTACCATAGTAGCCCACATAGTGCCGAAAAGTGCATGCTGTTTGCTGTGAGAAGCAAGTTGAATTATGTTGATAGCATAAACAGTTGAAGAGTTATGATAACATACATAAATTCATCTTGGTTTAGTGTATTGGCACCAACACAGCCGGTTTAAAAGGGTTAATGTCTAAACCGCTGGCCACAAAAGTGAGTACACTAAATTGGGCCCAATTAGCCATTTTCTCTCACCAGTGTCATGTGACTCATTAGTGTTACAAGGTCTCAGGTGTGAATGGGAAGCAGGTGTGTTAAATTTGCTGTTATCGTTCTCACTCTCTCATACTGGTCACTGGAAGTTCAACATGGGACATATCCAGAGGTTGTGTTTGGGAAACAGACATATGAGTGCTTCCATTGCTGCAGAGGTTGAAGGGGTGGGGCATCAGCTTGTCAGTGCTCAGATCATACGCCGCACACTGCATCAAATTGGTCTGCATGGCTGTCGTCCCAGAAGGAAGCCTCTTTTAAACAGGATGCACAAGAAAGCCCGAAACAGTTTGCTGAAGACAAACATGGAACCATGTCCTGTGGTCTGATGAGATCAAGATAAGCTTTTTTGGTTTAGATGGTGTCAAGCGTGTGTGGCGGCAACCAGGTGAGGAGTACAAAGACAAGTATGTCTTGCCTACAGTCAAGCATGGTGGTGGGAGTGTCATGGTCTGGGGCTGCATGAGTGCTGCCAGCACTGGGGAGCTGCAGTTCATTGAGGGAACCATGAATGCCAACATGTACTGTGAAATACTGAAGCAGATAATAATGTTTTTTGAAATGTACCAGGGCAATACCTTGGTATTTTAACAGGTACCAGGGTGTACCAGGGTAAGAACATGTTTTTGGACATATAAGACTACAATGCCATGGTATTGTTACATGTACCAGGGTAATACTATGACATACTGGACATGTACCATGGCAATATAATGGTATTTTGGGCATGCATCAAGGAAATACCATGGTATTTTGGATATGTACAAAGGTAATATTGTGATATTTGGCCATGTACCAAGTTAAAAGCATAGTATTTTGACATGTACCAGGGTATTACCATGTTTTTGGAAAAGCATCAAGGCAATAATATGGTATTTTAAGAGGTACAAAGGTAAGACCATGTTTTTGGGCATATAACACTGCAATGCCATTATATTTTGACATGCACCAGGGTAATAACATGGTATTCTGGACATGTACCTTTGCAATACAATGGCACTTTGGACATGTAGAAAGGTAATATTGTGATTTTTTTTTTTTTTTTTTTTTTTTTTTGCCATGTACCAAGGTAAAACCATGGTATTTTGACATGTACCAGGGTAACACCATGTTTTTTGGATATGTATCAGGGCAATACCATGGTATTTTAACATGCACCAGGGTAAGACCATACGTTTGGACATATAACACTGTGATGCCATGGTATTTTGGCATGTACCAGGTAATACCATGCTATTCTGGACATGTACCATGGCAATACAATAGTATTTTGGCCAAGTACAAAGGTAATTCTGTGATTTTAACAGGGTAAAATCATGTTTGTTTGTTTTTTTACCAGGGTAAGACCATGTTTTTGTAATAATACCATGGTGTTTTGGACATGTACAAAGGTAATATTGTGATATTGGGCCATGTACCATAGCAATACAGTGGTATTCTGGATATTTACCAATGTAATACACTGGTATTATCTTAAGTATATATGGGTGCCATTTAAAAACTGTGGCAAATGCATCTGGTAATCATTCGGTACTATGGCATAAACTTAAATACACCACACCATGCGTTTACATGCTACTCTAAGATACTTAAAAGAATACCACATTATTACTGTGGCATATTTGCAAAATCATGTATTTTTGGTACTTGCATTTCAAAATAGCACGGTATTATCGTACGATACAATCACGGTACCCATAAATTGTTTATGCAGAAATCGCCTCTGGACGTGTCACACGTGCGTGTCTGTCTAATATGTTGTTTTGCAGCAGGACACAGGAGTCTCCAGTGCGCGTTCATACCCCACCCCTGCTCCATATAATTACTCCGCCTCCTCAGCGTCTCCTGCCCCTGACCCACGAGCTGTCCACGCGTTCTGTTCGGGCTCTCATTGGCCTGGGTGGACGCAAACAGCCTGGGTGTCCTATGAGAAAGACGTGCGTGGGGAGATCCACGAGGCGCATGTGGGTGTCCAGCACTGATGCCCATGTGTGTCCAGCTCGCATCATCAGCACAGCGGCCGTGTGAACTATATAACCACCCACTCCCACTCAGTGTTTACTGACAGATCACCAACAAACGACCAAAACATCTAATAATAATAATAATCATAATCAAATAAGTTAGTTAATAACACCTGCCGTAGCTACTCGTGAGCTTATTGCGCAACTGATTCATTCAGCTACACTAGAAAGAACTAGAAATAGCCATTTAATAAACGTTTAGTGGCATTATTGGAATTAATATTCGCAAATATAATGGGTGTACTAACAAAGAAACCAAAGACCTTCGAGGTTCTGTTTAGTGACCCGAACAAGAGTGCGTACAGCGGTGGAGATAAAGTGGCCGGAACGGTGATCTTGGAGGTGGCGGAGGTGGTGAACATCTCCGCCGTTAAACTGTTCGGAGTCGGATGCGCCAAAGTCGATTATAATAAAGGAAAGATGCACTGCAGGGATGAGATTGAGTACCTGAAATATGAAGAAGTTCTTCACCTCGATCACCAGCCAACAGGTGAGACAAACTTTGGTTAACTCGGTGTGTTTTCCGGAGGGCATCTTAAAGACACGTCGAACAAAAATAAAATACTTACAGAACTTTTATACTTTTAATAATAAAGCGATACATAATGACTGAACTTACGTTTCCAGCGTAAAGCGTTCAGGTACGCACTGTTGCTAAGTAACCTACTCTAAATCTACGTCGCTAGCGCACTCTGACTAACCTATAGTGTTACTTTAGTTGTAACTAAAAGGTTTTAAAACGTATTAAATGTACTTATTTAATACCTTAATACATACATTAAAGAAACCTAGTAGCCTAGTGTAATTTAAATATGGATGAACTTGGACAGATGTTTTCATCTCTATAATTTACCTCAGAATTTGGTGTCTAATTGGAAAGATCATGTTCCATGAAGGTATTTTGTAAATTTCCTACTGCAAATATATAAAAACGTATTTTTTGATTAATAATATGCATCGCTAAGAACTTTCACAATACTTCGATTTTTGTTGAACACTCAGATTCCAGATTTTCAAAGAGTTGTATCTCTATCCTAACAATCTTATTTATTAAGCTTTCAGATGATGTATAAATCTCAATTTCAAAAGGTGTACCCTTATGGCTTAGGCTCACAAATGAGTGTTTCTCAATGCATAACCTCTTCTTCGCAGATGCAGATGGCTCCATCACTCTCAGGCCTGGAAACAGATACGAGTTCATGTTCGGGTTCGAGCTTCCACAAGCAGGGTGGGTATCATTTCCAGTTTCTGCATGACAAACATTGCATTCAAATGATTGAGCCATCATTTTAATGCAAGATCTACCCCTTCTGATTAGGTGCCTTGTGTCCTCCTATGTGGGAAAGTTTGGCTCAGTCCAATACTACGTGAAGGCCATTGCAGAGAAAGCCAGCCATCCGTACGCAGAATGCAAGCGGTATTTTGAGGTGGAGGAGCCGATTGACATCAACACCCAGGAGCTCATGGTGATTAAGTCCAGAACAGTTCACAAGCGTTTCTGTGAAATGGACGTAATTGAAACGTGAGAGATTAATTCAGCCCTTTCTGCTTCCTCTCAGGCTCCAGTCACAGGGACGAAACAGAAGAAAGTCACCTGCATGTTTATTCCCGACGGCAGCGTGTCTGTGGCCGCCCGCATAGGCAGAAAGGGTTACTGCGAAGGCGAAGACATCTGCATCGATGCTCAGTTCGAGAACTCTTGCTCTCGGATCGTCATTCCTAAAGCCGCCATCATAGCCAAGCACATTTACAGGGCGAACGGCCGTATCAAACAGTTTCACGAGAAGCTCACGTCTGTCAGGGGAGATCACATAATCTCTGGGATGTGTGACGTGTGGCAGGGGAGAGTGCTTCGTGTGCCAAAACTGAAGCCAACCATCCTAGGCTGTGACATTATCCACGTTGACTATTGTCTGAGGGTGAGTCAAACACTTCGGATCAGTGTTTACACTTTTAAACAAGGTTCTTTATGGCCATTCCATAAAGAACCTTAAACATCCATAGAACCTTTTCACTGCACAAAAGATTCTTTAAAGTGGAAAAACCTTAATTTTTAAAGACTGTTTGTTGTATCTTTCTCTCTGGGGTTAGATCTATATGCACATCCCAGGAAGCGAGAAGCTCATCCTAGATCTTCCTCTGCTCATCGGGACCATCCCCTACAACGGCATGAGCAGTCGCACCAGCAGCATGAGCAGCCAGGATGGCAGCGGCACCTCAAGCACCTGCGTGTCGCTCCCGTCTTCTCCACCCAGCTATAGCGAGATCTCGCGGGATGACCGCATGAATAGTTCCTTCACCCCTCTCTTGGAGGATTACGACGAGGATGACAGTCCTATATTCATGCGCATTAGCGAGTATCGCCTCCCCCCTCCCCCAGCATACACTGAGGTACGCACGCACATATAAATAGATATGCATAAACACAGCCTCGACTTTAGTACAGATTGCACTCATTGAGATTGTGTCTGTCTTCTGATTAAACAGCAAAACTAAGACTGCCTTGGAAGTGGAGTTCTCCTCAATTTTAAACTCCGAATGCAGGAAGATTCAGATTTCAGATCTCAGATCTCAGAATGAAACTGCAAATGGACCATGCATGCTTTACTCCAGAGTTTGCGGACTATGAAATGCCGTGTCGCGCCAAGAACTGGTTGATTGCAAGTCGGTGAAGTCGTCTGAAGCTGGGCTGTTTGGCTGATGTAGGAATCCACCTCTTGGAAATGACCACTGACGACTTTAATTGTGAAGAATCCTCAGCATCTGAGAGAGTTTTTACGTTTATGACTTTGCCATATTGGTATAACATTCTGTCTGCACTTGTTTCAAATTGGAAAGTGTTTGTGGGACAATATTTCTGAGATGCAGTTTTGTGAGTGAGTGGAAATGATTATATATATCATATTAAGTTGTTTGTGAAGCGGTTGGTGTGCTGTTAGTCTAGTACTACAAACTTTCCTAGCAGCATGTGAATTTATATAATTTAAAATAGAAATCAAAATATGCATTTGTATGATTATATAGGCCTCTGTAGTCAGTTTAGTGAGTATTAGTGCCAAATTAATCCACTCTGAAAATTTGAAATTGATTGTTATGTGCATTTTGTACTCATTTTTTTTATTTGAACTTATCAGTTCTACAGATAATAACATTAGAGAATACAATAAAAATTTAAAATAATCAAATGCAATCAAGTGTCATTTTTATGAGATCTACAGTTGAGGTCAAACACATTGCAGAATCTGCAAAATGCTAATTAATTTAGCAAAATAAAAGGGGTCATGTAAAATGCATGTTATTTTTTATTCAATACTAACCTGAATAAGATATTTCACATAAAAGACATTTACATATAGTCCACAAGAGAAAATAATAGTTGAATTTATAAACATGACCCCATTCAAAAGTTTATAAGCACGTGATTCCTAATACTGTGTTGTTACCTGAATCCACAGCTGTTTTTTTTTTTTAGTGATATTTGTTTACTAAGTCCCTTGTTTGTCCTGAACAGTTAAACTGCTCGCCTTCAGGTCCCACACATTCTTTGAACCCTTTCCAACAATGACTCTATGATTCTGAGATCCATCTTTTCACACTGAGGACAACTGAGGGACTCATATGCAACTATTAGAGAAGGTTCAAATGCTCACTGATGCTTCAGAAGAAAAAACGATGCATTAAGACCTGTGAGGTGAAAACTTTTGAACTTTTTCATTTAGTACTGCCCTTTAGAATCTACAGAAGATACTTACATGTTTCCCAGAAGATAAATTAAGTTGAATTTACCCAGATTTTCAAATTCTAAAAGTTTTCACCCCCCGGTTCTGAATGCATGGTGTTTCCTTCTGAAGCATCAGTGAGCGTTTGAATCATCTGTAATAGTTGCATATGAGTCCCTCAGTTCTCTCTAGTGTGAAAAGATGGATCTCAAAATCATAGAGTCATTGCCAGAAGGGGTTCAAATACACAGAAATGCTGAAAAACCAAGGAATTTGTGGGACCTGAAGGATTTTTAACGGGCAGTTTAACTGTTCAGGTCAAACAAGACTCAGACTCATGAACAACTATCACTAAACAAATAAATAATAATAATAAAAAAACAACAGCTGTGGATCATTCAGATAACAATACAGTATTAAGAATCAAGTGTATGTAAACTTTTGAGCAGGGTCATTTTTATAAATTCAACCCTTTTTTCTCTTGTGGACTATATGTAAACATCTTTTATGTGAAACATCTTATTCAGGTCAGTACTAAATAAAAAATAACATGCATTATGTATGATCCCTCCTATTTTGCTAAAATGATTTTAGCAAATTACATTTTGATTCTGAAGGTGTATGCAAACTTTATATTATTATTACATACTGTGAAATTTCATAGTTACTGTACTAAGAGTGTAGTTTTGTTTTATGGCACATCTGGTGTGTAAATGCATTAGTGCATTAGAGTCTGTCTACACTCCTGGCATGAGGTTGAATGTAGAGGAAAGGTTGATAGCAGGAAACAAAAACACACAGAAGTGTTATGAGCACCTGTTGTGTGCATGTGAAGGGAGTGTATTCTGGCTGGAAAATATTCAAGAGCTATTTCCTCACGGCCAAAGCACTTCCATCCATGGGTCGGTGTTCAGAATAGCATTTCAGTTATGTAAGTTCTAATCCAAATGGGCAAACGTGCTAATAACTATGACTCGCTCACCAGGCAGATCAGACATCTACAGTAGCCTACGTCTACAGTATACTTACAGTATTCTGTGTTTTATCACATTTTTGGTGCAGTGGGGTGCAAATATCTACTAGTAAAAATGTTCTATAGCATTTTTACAAGAATTTGTTAGTATTTGGTAAACTATAAGTGTTGTCAAATTAATATATGCAATGCAAAAACCTTAATAAAGCACACAGATTAAAATAATATGTGAAGACACTGTTGTCCTGTCCGCAGTCATCCGTGCAGGACTGCATGCGTGCAGCGATGGAACCGAGTCAAGGCCGAGATCAGCAATCCTGGAACCATTAAATCAGACATAAGCAACCTGATGCGGCTGTTTACTCACCGTGCAGCTGTTCCCCTTTATAGCGCTCTCTCAAAAAGGAACTGTACCTCTCCTGACCCCCCTCCGTCTAACTCACGTACTCGCTCCTTTCCAGCTATTGAACTTGAACCTGGCTCAGAAATCCAGAGTCTGCTCGCATTCTCTTGATTTCTCTGTACGTTTCCCTCAGAGTGGAGTGAATAATGCCATTGCATGATGCTGTGTGAGGCAAATAAATCACCGGTTGAAGCCCACTGCATAGGTCAGAAAGGAAGACGTCTGTGAACCTGTGCTGGCATTTATCACTTTTTGCATTCGCTGAGCAGTTTAAAGTGAAAATGTCAGAGAGTCATGCTAAGCAGAGATGCAAGGCTGCAATACAGTACATTTGTGTTAACATCTCACTGACATTTATGTTCAGTTAAGCTTTTTATAATCAATTCATACTATTAAAAACACCTTATTGTGTATCTATTGTAATATATATCTATATATAATTTAATTGTTCAGCAATATAGTGTGCAGTTTTATTTTATTTTATTTATTCATAGCCCAGTTTCTCCAGAGTAATGTTGTGTACAGGTCGTCCTGCTGACTAACGCTGTTTACTGCCAAGGACTCAATGTTGTGATTGACAGGAATGATATGAGCCTTAATACGTCAAGCCAAAACAGTTTATTGTCTACTCTCTCCTGTGTCATAGAAGAAATAAGCAATAGTGTCTTGCACAATAGTGAGGCTGCAAAAGAAATATTTTAAAGGTGAAATATTTAGGGATAGTCCACCTATAAACAGTGTTGGGGAAAGTTGCTTTTAAAAGTAATGCATTACAATATTGTGTTACTCCCTAAAAATATAACTAATTACGTTACTTAGTTACTTTTTATGGAAAGTAATGCGTTACATTACTTTTGTGTTACTTTTAAAAGTAATGCATTACAATAGTGCATTAACCCCCTTAAAAAGTAACTACTTACGTTAATTTTTATGGAAAGTAATGTGTTGCGTTACTTTGCGTTACTTATGAAATCTGGGCAGGGCTTGCTTGTTTGTTTTTAATATAAAAACGTTCGATTCTTAGCCAATGTAAAAGCCCCTTCAAACCAAAATGAAATTAAATGAATAAGCCATAAGGCTAAAGGAAAATTACATTCACACAGGAAAAGAAAGCTCAACACTCTTCAGCAATAAGAAAACCCCCCACAAATGTTAGTTAATCTAAAGTAAGTTTTGCTTATTAGTACACTGCAAAAAATGCTGTTCTTACTTATATTTTTTGTCTTGTTTCCAAGCCAAAATATCTAAAAATTCTTAAATCAACAAGGATTTTCTGAAAACAAGTCAAAATTAAGTGTGTTTTTGCTTGAAACAAGCAAAATAATCTTGTTTTCTGTTTGAAATAAGATTATTTTGCTTACCCCATTGGCAGATTATTTTGCTTGTTCTAAGCAAAAACTCACTTAATTTTGACTTGTTTTTTTCTGAAAACAAGAAAATAATTATTTACTTGTCTAGAAAATCCTTCTTGATTTAAGATTTTTTGATATTTTGGCTGGAAACAAGACAAAAATGTAGGTAAGAAAAGTATTTTTACAGTGTATGGTTGAATTGGATCAACAAAGGTCAGCAGCAAAGTCACTGGTTGATAAAATGGGATTAAATACATAAAGGAAACAAAAAGTAGCTCAGATATTTTCTTGGTAATGAAAAAGTAATGTGTTACTTTACTAGTTACTTGAAAAAATAATATTATTACGTAACTTACTGCCAACACTGCCTATAAATAATTCCCATGTCATTCCATACCCATATATATATATATATATATATATATATATATATTTTGTTTTTGTTTTTTTTTTCATATTTTGAAGAACCAAATAGTTTTGGTTTCCATCAACTTACATCAACTTGCAACTTACAAGTCCATAGGACATTCTTTAAAATATCCTCTTTGAAACAACATGAAGCAAATACTGTTCGAATTTTACTTTTTGGGTGACTATGCCTTTAAAAAGTTTAAATAAACTATTTATAGGTCAATTTCGCAGAAAAAATATAAACACTGTGCTATCACAACAGCTGTTTGTCTGAGCACAGCAAAATAGGCTGAACTAATGGTGGGAGTTTGTTTTGGTCAACCAATTGTAGATGGGGGAGGGTTTGGGGAAACCTCTTTATTTTTGTTATTGCAAATCTGCTTTGGTGACCCCAGTGTTAAGGAAATGGCACACTTCACCTTTAACATGGTAACCAGCAGACACAGTTAATAAATTAAACCTTTCACCTGAGTCGTCCTGTCAAGAATCATTAGTTCAGGACAGTATGTGTGCTGGGATGGAACTACATCAAGGATAAATCAGCAATCCTGGGAGCATCAAATCAGAGAATCAGACACCTGATACGGTTGTTTACTCACTATTGCAGCTGTTCCTTTTCTTAGAGCACTCTCAAAAAGGATCTGTGTCTTTCCTGACCTCCCTCACGTACGGTTTCTGTCTCTTGGTTTCCATCGTTTGAACTCTAACCTAGTTCAAAAATCCAACCGAGCAGAGCTCTTTTCTTGCTTTTTCTGTTGTGCTTGCGATTTCAATACATGATATTGAAAAGCACTGCATGCTGTGCCAGCATGAGCTGCCATTCGCTCTTGCTTTTGCAAAGCAGATTATAATGAAAATGTCAAACGGTTACATTAAGGTGCCATAGTATTCATTTTAACAGTACAGTACAGTTTGTCCTGCTGACTAACGCTGTCTGCTCCCAGCAGGGTGAACGGGACTCTATTGTGATTGACACATGCAACGTGAGCCCTGGTATTTGTTTTACATAGCATGGCCTAGAATGCAAAGCATTTTGTAAAATGCATAGAGATGATGTCAGTGAGAGATGTTATTAATAGAGTAATGCTGATATTTCACATTATAGACAACATTATTAGCACACATGATAAGGATGGATAGCTTGCTTTATATTGTAAATTGCTCATAATACTACAACTAGCCTACTACTCATACTACTCAACAAACCCATAAATGCCCCAAAAAAATGTTGTCTTGCAGTGTTTAATAAATCCATAAACCATGCATATCAACTTTTTTTTAACCAACTCGTCTTAAATTACTGAAATAATCCCACAAATTTTAATTGAAGGACATTGAAGCAATTTTGAAGGACTAGCAATCTGTGCAACCACCCAGCAACGTCTTACCAAGCATCCAGAGCAACCTAGCAACATAATATTCATAAAAAAATGTTTTATGTAGATATCATTGATGTTTTACTTTTATATGTTGAACTGTTGGTTATTTTGAGTCTTTCCAGTGATTCAAATCTTTTGAGTCTGTTTACTAATAAGAACTATTCATATTCGATTAGTGATTCATTGGTTCTTTCTTTAAGTACATCAAGTGTAAGTGTGTATTTTGAGTCATTCACTGATTCACAACCGCTTCATTAGTACCGAAACAAGTTTTATTAGACTTTATTTGAATTTACGTGGCTCCAAAATAGCAATTTTCAAGTTTCAAGTGTTGTTCAGAACAAAATAATTCATTGCCGCGATTCGAATCTTTGACTAAAAAAAACCTATTCATATCCGATCGGTGACTCAGTGATTCTTTCTTTAGGTACGAGTCATTCAGTGATTCACAACAGAGTTTTAAAAGCTCTAATAGACTTTATTCTAATTTACGTAGCTCCAAAAATAGCAATTTCCCAGATTCACTCACTACTAAGATTTGGCAGTTCATTCGTGTTGTTCACGAACAAAATAATTAATTGACGCGATTCGAAACTTTTGAGTCGATTGACTGAAAAGAACTATTCATATTCGACCAGTGATTCTTTCTTTAGGCTACACATTGTACAAGTGTAAGTGTGTATTTTGAGTCATTTGTAATTCACAACCGAGTTTTAAAAGCTCTATTAGACTTTATTCTACTTTACGTGGCTCCAAAAACAACAATTTCCAAGTTTCACTCACTAACAAGATTTGGCAGTTAATTCGTGTTGTTCACAAACAAAATCATTCATTGCAGCGATTCGAATCTTTTGAGTCTATTGACTAAAAGAAATATTCATATTCGATCAGTGATTCAGTGATTCTTTCTTTACATACTTTGTACAAGTGTGTGTATTTTGAGTCATTCAGTGATTCACAACCGAGTTTTAAAAGCTCTATTAGACTTTATTCTAATTTGTGGCTCCAAAAATAGCAATTTCCAAGTTTCACTCACTAACAAGATTTGGCAGTTCATTCGTGTTGTTCACGAACAAAATAATTCATTGCCGCGAATCGAATCTTTTGAGTCTTCAAAACGCTGAATCGTTCAGTAAAGGGGCGTAACCCTTCAGCAAGTTCAACCAATGAAATGCCGCTTCACAAACCGCACCTAAAATGCCATTGGTCGAGCTGTAGTGAGTCTTTAAAGGCCTCAATGAACTGCCGAGAATGATTCGTTAAAGGATTCATTCAAAAACGTTCACGAACCAAACACTGATACATTGAATCCACTGTAAGTCTCTTTGGTAAAAGCGATTTAGAAACGTATGAATGACTATGCAGATTTACTCCAGACTGGATTTACAGCGTTTGGGTGGAGGCCAGTCTATTAAAGGGAGGTGGCCTTTAAAAAAAGCTGATCAAGCCATTTAAACTAAGAACGCCATAATCAGCTGCAGCCGTTCATACAGACCGACACAAAACCCTTTCAACCAAAGATGAGTCAGTCCTGCTTTGTTCTACAAATTACTATTCAAAGGTGAATCACTGTTCAAACATTATTTTCTGAAATGTGAAAGAAAACAAAATGTGAACAGAATATGTGGCTTCATGAGTTAGCTTTGTATACCAACATCTGTGAACAAGAATTAGCATGAGATTGTCAAGTGCATTGAATTGAAGAACAACTTTGGGAGTGAATCTGAGACAAAGCTGGCTTGTTTGGTCTTAGAATCAAGTTTCTGTGACCTTTATATCAGTAGCAGACTGGCTTATCCAGGGCTGATATTGTGTTGAATGCTGACTCACTTTTTTATTTGCTGGTCATCAGTGTTGGGGAAAGTTACTTTTAAAAGTAATGCATTACAATAATGCGTTGCTCCATAAAAAAGTAACTAATTACGTTACTTTTTATGGAAAGTAATATGTTACATTACTTTTGCATTACTTTTTAAATCTGGGCAGGGCTTGCTTGTTTTTTTTAAATAAAAACGTTTGATTCTTAGCAAATGTAAAAGCCCTTTCACACCAAAATGAAAGCACAAGTGTTAATTCATCTAAAGTAACTTTTGCTTATTAGTACACTGCAGCAAAAAAAAAAAAAAAAGTTTTTTTATCTTAGATTTTTTGTCTTGTTTCCAGTCAAAATATTAAAAAATTCTTAGACAAGTGAAATTTGTCTTGTTTTTTTTCTGAAAACAAGTCAAAATTAAATTTTTGTCTTGTTTCCAGTCAAAATATTAAAAAATTCTTAGACAAGTAAAATTTGTCTTGTTTTTTTCTGAAAACAAGTCAAAATTAAGTGTTTTTGCTTGAAACAAGCAAAATAATCTCCCAATAGGGTAAGCAAAATAATCTTGTTTTCTGTTTGAAATAAGATTATTTAGCTTGTTTTAAGCAAAAACTCACTTAATTTTGACTTTTTTTTTTTCCCAGAAAAACAAGAAAATAATAAAATTTACTTATTTCTTACTTAAATTCTTATGATTTCTTATGATTTTCTTTTTTTTATATATATATTTTGGCTGGAAACAAAACAAAAAATCTAAAAGTAAGAATTACTAGTAAGTATTTTTGCAGTGTACGGTTAAATTGGATCAACAAAGGTCAGCAGCAAAGTCACTGGTTAATAAAATGAGATTAAATACATTAAGGAAACAAAAAGTAACTGGCGTTACTTTTTTGAAAAAGTAACTCAGATATTTTCTTGGAAATGAAAAAGTAATGCGTTACTTTACTAGTTACTTGAATAAAGTAATATTATTACATAACTTGCGTTACTTGTAATGCATTACCCCCAACACTGCTGGTCAGTGCATCAGTTTGACAATCTCCTACAGAAAGTTCTTCTGTAGCTGACATATATTTAGGAATGCAACACGAGATGTTCTGTTTAATAATGTATGGCCTGAATCATGTTAGCAGTATATTTGTGAGCACATCCTCATTTTCTCAGCCTGATTCATATGGGATGAGTGGTGATGTGAATGTAGATAAAGCTTTTACTATGCAGAGTGTCCTACAAGTCTAAGACCTCAAGTGTCAAAAAGAGTCATGTTCATTCCTGGAATAAGTGTTTGTGTGTGGACAGGGGGTTCTTTGTATAAAGCTCAATTATTCACCCTTCTACTGAGGGCAGGACAGGTTGAAGATTATGTAGGATGCTTATGCTGCTTTTGTTTTCCGAACACAGCCATCCAGAGAGAGCGCTGCATCCTAATTACCAGAGCTGAAGGACAGAGGACATCTCCTCGCCTCCTTAGCTGGAATAACTGGCCTGGTAAGTGTGTGTTTGCTTTTCTCTACTTCAGCTTAAAAGGATCCAACAGGCCTAGATGGAATTTCGACCGAAAATGTGCAGCAGAATGGGTTTAAACATGGTAAGTGTTAAAGGAATGGTTTACCGGTTTGCTAAAAAAAATTTGTGCTGTCAAAGATTAATCACGATGAATTGAATGCAAAATCATTTTTTGTTGGCATAATATATGTGTGTGTACTGTGTATATTTATTATGTATAAATAAATACACATGCATACAGTATACTGTATATTTCGAAAATATTTACATGTATCTGTTTATATACATATAATTTATACTATATATAAATAAATGTAATATATAAACGTAACATATTTTTCTTAAATGTATTCATGCATGTGTGTGTGTGTGTATTTATGTATACATAATAAATATACATAGTACAAACACGCATTATCTAAACAAAAACTTTTATTTTGAATGCGATTAATCGTTTGACAGCAGTACTGAAAATTTACTCACCCTCAAGCCATCCAAGATGAAGATGAGTTTCTTTTTTCATCAGAACAAATTTGGGAGAAATTTATCATTAAAATCATGTGCTCACCAGTGGAAACCTCTGCAGTGAATGGGTGCCACCAGAATTAGAGTCCAAACAGCTGATAAAAATCACAATAATCCATATGGTTCCAGTCCATCTTGTAAAGCTAAAAGCTGCATGTTTGTAAGAAACAAACAAATTATGTTTTTAACTTCATCTGAAACACTATATCCATAAAAAATTGCTTTGTTCAGTAAAGTCGTCTTGTCCGAATTAGGAGAAAAATATGCAGATTACAAGCGAAAACGGTTTTGTAGTACACTTTTTATTTTGGCTAGAAGCAACAGTTTAAAATGATGGACTTGTTTCTTACAAACACGCAGCTTTTCACTTCACAAGGTGTTAATTGATGGTCTGGAGTCTTGTGGATTACTGTGACTTTTATTTATTTAATCTGCTGTTTGGACTCTCATTCTGATGGCACCCATTCACTGCAGAGGTTCCATTGGCGAGCAAGTGTTGTAGTGCTAAATTTCTCCAAATTTCTTCTGATGAAGAAACAAACTCATCTACATCTTGGATGGCCTGAAGGCAAGTACATTTTTGAACTTTTCCTATAAAGATTATACAGTGTTGTTCACATTAGACTAAGTATGTAATGAACACATACGTAAGTAGTGGGAACTTTTGCACAGATTGTGTCTAGGCTTGGTAATCACTTCACTTCTGCTCTGGGAGTTTAGGGTCTGGCTGCAGATATGCACTCTTGGTTTACACACCTGCTGTTTGTGAGGTCATATGCACTCTTTACAGAGAAATTGGAAAGTTGTAGGGATGTTGTTGATAATTGTGTTGGAATGTTTTAACCATAAACAATACACAACCATATAAATGGATGTTTTTTTTTGTTTTTTTTTTTAAGTTTGTGTTATGTAAGTTGAAACAAAGTAAACTGTTTGTGCAATTAGTTTACCATTTCTAGCATAGACTTAGAAACTACATTTTATATTATTATTTTTTTTTTTTTTTTTTTTTTTTTTTTTACAGAATTCTGAACTTAATATGAGACACTGCAGGTGAATAGGGTAAAAAAATTAACTAACCAGTTGATTTGATTACATTGATAATTGCAAACATGTTTTGTATTCCAATTTTTCTAAAATTTAATGAAATATGTGCTAATTTGCATAAATTTCTAGTACAAAAATCTAAACACTGGGGGAAGTTAGTTTTTAAATTCTTCTTATTTTTTTTTACGTATTAGTCAAATGTTTTTACAGAGGGAATTTTGGGGAGAGAATCTCATTTTGTAACTCAAAGTATATATGAACAAATTCCACTGTAAAACCTTCAGGATATAGACAGGAATAAAAATGTAAAGTGTGGTGTGTGTAATCGTTACCGAAGTGGAGATTTATGGCTCAGTGTAGAAGGAAAAAGCTCATTTTGGGAAAATGGCCTTTGAAAATATGTATTGTAATTGGAATCTATTGACACAAATAGATAAAGTGCTATTAAAAAAAACACTTAGCAGTGTCTTTTAGATGTTTTCTTTCCACTAGTCTGAAAAAACACTTTTTGAAAAACCAAAAAGCTTGACAGGTGCATGAAAAAAAAACAATGTTTTTGCCTGCAGTGTTTCCCCTTAAGACTTATTTAATAGATGTATTTCAACTCTTTGTAATGAAAAAGGAATTTTAAAATAAACAGGATTTAAGCAATTTTTTTTTGCATCTGAATATCAGCCAATTTGCATGTCCCCAATTTTAATGCTTTAATTTTTTAAATATTTATACTATTATTTAAACAACACATTGTTGTCACAGTTTTCACAATACTATCATTGGTGCAAAGCACAAAAATGTAAATATGGTGTGGTGCAATTATATTTGAAAAATAGAGAAATATTCTAAGCTGATGCATATTAATATTTAATATATGAAACTATTGGTACACTGTAAGGCTGTAGTCATATATTAAAATGGACTTTGGGACTTTGTGCTCCAAAGAGGACTTGGTGGGTTTTTGTTAAATGTCAAAATCATCACAATTAAAAGAACCAAAGACTTAAACTACTGCATTGAATTTATTTAATACACGGGTTTCACAATTTGAGTTGAATTACTGAAATAAATTAACTTTTCCATGACATTCTAATTTATTGAGATGCACCTGTATATAAGGGTAATTAATGGCAGAATTTTCATTTTTGGTTGAAATGTAACTCTTATAGTGGTCCCAAAATTTTCTGCCAAAACTTTGCACTATTTCCTGAGCATAAATATGTTGTACATTTATTATTGATGTTTGTCATTAACCCTGAGCTCAACAGTTGTAGCTAGACTAAAATCAGTATATCTTCGACTTAACTGAGCATTTTACATTTTTCCTCTCTGATTGCTGAGTGTGAATATATCACTGCAGCGCCTTCATTCGACCGCTCTTATGTCAGTCATCTACGGCTGCTGTAATCTTCCACTGGAGATGAACTGCTGTCCGCTTCCTTGAATAAAAGCCCAGACTTATTCCTGGAAGGATTCCTCTGCCTGTCCTCTAAGGCACGCCTGAGTCAGCTACTAAATTCATCTTCAGCAAATTTGCCCAACCAGTGGAGTGTTCTCGAGATGAAGAGTCACGTCAAGAATGATTCTTTCACCTCTGCTGATCATTTGCTCAAAAGAACTTGACATTTTCCTTGCTTTTCAGCTGTATCTGGTCAAATGAGATTCCAGAGACATGAAAGAAAGAGTCATACACAGTAAATCAAAGGTAATGAGAGTGAGACCTTTGATTCAACTTAACCAAGGACATTTACTGTTACTTTAATAGCCTAGTGACACACACACAGACACACACAGACACGTACAGTTAAAGTCAAAAGTTTACATACACCTTGCAGAATCTGCAAATTGTTAATTATTTTAGCAAAATAAGAGGGATCATGCAAAATGCATGTTTTTTTTTTTTTTTTTTTATCTGACCTGAATAAGATATTTCAAACAAACAACCACAAGATATAATCCACAAGAAAATACAGTAGTTGAATTTATAAAAATGACCCGGTTCAAATGTTTACATACGGTTGATTCTTAATACTGTATTATTACCTGAATGATCCACAGCTGTGTTTTG
This sequence comes from Cirrhinus molitorella, assembly GCA_033026305.1. NCBI lineage: Eukaryota > Metazoa > Chordata > Actinopteri > Cypriniformes > Cyprinidae > Cirrhinus > Cirrhinus molitorella. The sequence goes on from CM065123.1 coordinate 2,110,884, forward strand.
TTTAGTGATAGTTGTTCATGAGTCCCTTGAACAATGACTGTATGATTTTGAGATCCATCTTTTCACACTGAAGGACTCATGCAACTATTACAGAAGGTTCAAACACTCCAGAAGGAAAAAACATGCATTAAAAAAATAATTTCATTTGATTTGGGGTAAATGTAACTTATTTTGTCTTCTTGGAAACATGCAAGCATCTTCTGTAGCTTCTGAAGGGCATTACTAAATGAAAAAAATATATATATTTAGGCAAAATGTACACACTTCCATTCTGTTCAAAAGTTTTCACCCCCAGCTCTTAATGCATGTTTTTTCCTTCTGGAGCATCAGTGAGTGTTTGAACCTTCTGTAATAGTTGCATATGAGTCCCTCAGTTGTCCTCAGTGTGAAAAGATGGATCTCAAAATCATACAGTCATCGTTGGAAAAGGTTCAAATACACAAAAGTGCTGGAAAACCAAAGAATTTGTGGGACCTGAAGGATTTTAATAAAGAACAGCAGACAGTTTAACTGTTCAGGACTAACAAGGGACTCATGAACAACTATCACTAAACAAAAAACACTGTGGATTAATCAGGTAACAACACAGTATTAAGAATCAAGGGAATGTAAACTTTTGAGCAGGGTCATTTTAATAAATTCAACTATTGTTTTCTCTTGTGGACTATATGTAAACATCTTTTATGTGAAATATCTTATTCAGGTCAGTACTAAATAAAAAATAACATGCATTTTGTATGATCCCTCTTATTTTGCTAAAAGAATTCCCATTCAGCAGATTCTGTAAGGTGTATGTAAACTTTTGACTTCAACTGTAAGTACAGATCTCTGAACACTTAGCTGCTTGTTCACATCAGATTGGAATTTCTTATTGATTTGAGCAAATTGCAAATGCTTTGGCACATGTGTGTAAACGGTAAGTACAATTGTCTGCGGTTTGCACAACAACTAATTGCATATGGCTTGTTGATCAAAACTGATGAGTCGATTCTCACTTAAACTGTCAAACACTTCAGAACTTCTCAGTCATTTTTTATCGTGTAAGCCATTCAAAACGATCCATTCAATTATGAAAAACTGGTATACACGCATGTATATTCCATAAATATCTGACATAGACATTGTTTGTAATGTCTGCTAAATTGGCAAATGACCACATTGACAATGGAAAACATCAGATGTGATGTTAAATCTTTGGCCTGACCAACAATAGCGACAGGATGTCCACCAAGAAAATTTTTTTTTCATGGATGTTATTTTGTAGTTATTTTTGTGTATTTGTGGTAACATAACTGGACAAGCAAGATTTCAATTTACATGTAATGCATTTGTACAAAAATAAATGTACTGTATAAATACAAATGTTCATATACTTTTTTTTTTCTTTACATACTATTGACTTTTCTCAACATATGAGATTCCTTTATAAAACCTTAATTTCCATGGTTGACTGTCATGGTGAAAAACCAACTAAACATTTTGACCAGTGTGGCTCACACAATGACAAAAATACTTTATATATTTTTTTTAAATTACTGAAACGATAACTAAGTTTTGAAGCATGAATTAAATGTTTTAAAGTTCCTGCAAACAGTTTTGCACTCAGAGTTTAGGGAATGTTAAGATTGTTTAAAAAAATGTGCCAAAGCAATTGAGGAAAAAAAAAAGAAAAGCCTGTCTTTTAGGGTTAAAGGAACTGTTGCAAATAACATGCTAGAAACATAATCACTGTTATAATGATCCATTCATAGACTTAAGTATTTGCCTATTAAAATCCAAACAGTGACTTTTTTATTATTATTTTTTTTGCAGTGTAAGAAAAATGTACTTCATTATGTTCAAAAGGTTTCTGGCTCTTAATGCATAATTTTTCCTTCTGAAGCATCAGTGAGCATTTGAACCTTCTGTAATAGTTGCATATAAGTCTCTCAGCTGTCCTCAGTGTGAAAAGATGGGCCTCAAAATCATACAGTCATTGTTGGAAAGTGTTCAAATACACAAAAATGCTGAAAAACCAAATAATTTGTGGGACCTGAAGAACAGTGGCCAGGTCAGAAGCAATCACAAACTACTAAATAAAAAATAACATTACTATTTTAGTAAAAAAAACATTTTGAAGATTCTGCAAGGTGTATGTAAACTTTTGACTTCAACTGTATATTGAGAACACATTTTATGTTAGTCATCTTTACAAAAGCAACTCAGATGCAGGTTTATGAGGTTAATTCAGGTGCTTTGTAGGAAAAGGACATGGGACACACATACTGTAAAGTGGAAATGATTGTGCCATAAGTGCTTTAATGTAGTATCACACACCCTACAGGCCACATGACAGAACTGCTTATCTATCTACCGATAATGAGACAAAGTCTAGACACACTGTAACTTTATTGCATAAAACGGCAATAACATGAATATCTACAACCGCTTGACTTGAAACTTTATAAAATATTACGTACTTATCATCCAAAATAAACAATCTACATTTACAGGTATTTTTTCACATATCTAATGTATAAAAGCTGTCTAAAACCTACATTAAAACATCTTTTAAAAGTAAGATTCTAAAATATAATTTCACTTATGAACTACTAATCCTTTACCAAACTCTAAGAATATAGCTGCATTACAAGAGAAGTTTGTGGCTCATTGTCTTTCTCTGTGTCCTCCAGCCGTGTCCCTCGGATTCAAACGCTCTTCGTCAGCAATCGGCCATACTGCCAACCGATCGGATGAGAGGAAATCCACTGCATACAGATTTCAACATCAGCTGCCAAACATAACGATCCAGCCCAGAAGGGTCCTGAGGGACAGACCGGTTACAGAGGCACTCACTGGCCAAAGGAGGGCGCTACGGAGTCACCGTCGCCTGCTTCAGTAAATCGCTTCATCAATGTTATCATCACTGTCTCCTCCAAAGTCCTCTCCATTTTCAAAGTAGGACATGATGTAATCGGTTTCCTGTTAGACACACACAGGATTAATTGGCTAAAACTTTTTATTGATTGTTGGTTTAATACAAGTTAACCTCAAACAAAAACATTTGTGGCATAATTTTGATTACCACACAAAATAATTTCAATTCATCCCTCGTATTCTTTAAAAAAAGGCAAAAATCAATGTTACTTTGAGGCACTTTGAAGATTTTACACACAATTTTTTAGAATTTTAGGCTTTATGTGATCATGGCAACAAAGTTACACAGACGATGTTAGTTAGTAATTGGTTTATATACATGCATATTGTTTACATCTTGTGACTATACTATTAAACTAGCCTGCATTTATTTGATCCAAAGTACAGCAAAAGCAGTACAATTATGAAATATTTTTACAAATGTTTTTGATTATATTTCAAAATGTAATTTCCTTGATCAAAGCTACATTTTCAACATCATTACTCCAGTCTTCAGGGTCACATGATCCTTCAATCAATATTTAAAACCAGTTAAGTACTTTTTTTTATCTAAAATAAAAGCTTTTGTAACATTATACACTATACCATTCAAAAGTCAGTATAATTTTTATTTATTATTTTTTTGGGGAAAGAAAGTATAGAAATTAATACTTTGATTTAGCAAGGATGCTTTTAAATTGATCAAAAGCCATTTATGATGATAAAGACATATAATACTACAAAAGATTTCTATTACAGATAAATGCTGTTCTTCTGAACTTTCTATTCATCAAAGAAACCTGAAAAAAAATTCTACTCAGCTGACTAAAGGACTAAATGTTTTCAACAACAACAACAACAACAACAATAATAATAATAATTTTTTTTTGAGCAGCAATTCAGAATATTAGAATGATTTCTGAAGGATCATGTAACTGGAGTATTGATGCTAAAATTCAGCTTTGAAATCACATAAATAAATAACATTTTAAATGTTCCTGCTTTTGCTGTACTTTTAATCAAATAAATACAGGCTTGGTGAGCAGAAGAGACTTTAAAAAACATTAACTTTTGACTGGTAGTGTTAAAACATAACAAAATGACAAACTGAAATCTAATTCAAAATGTATGTCATTTGTAATATTTTAGAATAAGGTTTAATTGGTATATTGGGTAACTACACTGAACACAATTATAAACGCAACACTTTTGTTTTTGCCCCATTTGTCATGAGCTAAACTCAAAGATCTAAGACTTTTTCTATGTACACAAAAGGCCTATTTCTCTCACATATTGTTCACAAATCTGTCTAAATCTGTGTTAGTGAGCACTTCTCCTTTGCCAAAATAATCCATCCACCTCACAGGTGTGGCATATCAAGATGCTGATTAGACAGCATGATTAAGACAAATGCAGTCACCAGGCTGTACCTGATAACTAAGGCAGACATGCCAGGAAAATGTTTATTTCAAGAGCTTTGGCTACAAAATGACCGCTTCAAAGACTGGGTGTGAAAAGTAGATGAAAGAAAAGCAAAAACTAAATGTGAAGAAATAAGTCTGAATTTTTGAATGACTACAAACTGAAAATTCTTCGGAGCATTTAACCCCTGAATTCATAAAATCCATAAATTTAATTTGTGTAGAAATGGTACAGCAAAATATAAAAAAAGTGCATTTAAAGGGTAAAAGCAAAAAAAAAAAGGTATGCAGTGTGTATGTGTTTTGTATGGAAGCCTGTTATTGCGATTTATCTCACAATTCTGACTTTTTTTCTCACAAGTGCATGAAACAAACTTGCAATTCTGACTTTTTTCTCACAAGTGCATGAAACAAACTTGCAATTCTGACTTTTTTCTCAGAATTGTGAGATATAAACTTGTAATTCTGAGAAATTAAGTTAGAATTGTGAGAGAAAAAGTTGCAATTCTGTGAACATATCAGTATTTTTTTCTTCTCAGAAATGGTCTTTATAACTCACAATTGCGAGTTCATATTTCACAATTCTGAGAAAACAGACAGAAATGCAAGATACAAACTCGCAATTGGAAGAAAAAAAGAGTCAGAATTGTGAGATTTATCTTTATCTTTTTTTTTACTTAATCGTCTGTGAACAAGTAAATAAAGCTTGCAAATGGATGGATCCGTTCATTATAGGGCATGGAAATTCAGCTTTTTAGTCTGTGAAAGTCAGGGAATTTGACATTTGGCATAGAGTGGGAACCCTGATACTGGCTTAACATCATTACAGAAAGGAGTCACTTACATCCTCAAATTCCTCTTCATCGTACTCCTCCTCTCCCTCAACCTCCTCCTCTTCTGGCTTCTTTTTCTCTCCCTCCTCTTCATCAGAACTCCCCTCTTCCTCTTTCTGTTCCAGAGTCTGAATACAAACACACACACAATCTGTTCATATGCAGATTATATATGAGAATGTACAATAAAGTAGATTAAAACTCTTTATTTAGGCACCCTAAAGAGGTATTTTGGCACCTCAAGTTTGCGTATGATCTCCTCTTTGTCCACTCGTGGCTGTTTGGGTTGTTTGGGAACAGCGGGGCTTTCTGCAAGCATATAAGCAAAAGCGTGTTTGTGACGGTGGAAATGACATCAGCAACGTCCTCCCATAATAACATCAACTCGCTGATCACAGCTCCTCTGACAAAAGACACAGAAGGACTAAAAATAATCTTGTCTCTCCTCTCTTGGTGACAGACGCTCTTCAAGCCCAAACCTTCATCCCTCTCTCATCCCCTCTTTTCTCTCTCCATCCTTTCATTTTGGAGATGTGTGTGCAGCGCGGCTGAGAGCCGTCTCTCTGATTTCCCCAGAGACACAGATGAGTCAGAGAGAGAAGCGCAGACCTGCCGGTGCGGCTTGTCTTTACACACTCATTCATGAGCACATCAGCCTCACCTGCTCCCTTATCTAAGCTTTAAAAAGAGCACATTTACAAACGCATGCTTCCTGTACTGGGTGTCTGCTCAACTGCAGCAGAACACAGTGTCCAGTGTTAGAGCGTAAGAGCCAGTTAACAGCATCAGACACACTCACTGTCTCTCAGGGGTCTCTTCTCCCTCACACGCAGCTCCTTCGGAAAACGCCTCCAGTCTAAAACACACAAATGGATGTAGACGATCACACAAGTGTGAAGAGACTCAAGTGAATCTGTGTTGAATTGCAAATTCAAATTAAGCTGGAAAAAAATAAAATGATAATAAATGTAAAAAAGATAGATAGATAGATGAAAAATGTACACCAGTCAAAAGTTTTTGAACAGTAAGATTTGTAATGTTTTATCTTCTGCTCACCAAGACTGAATTTATTTGTAAGTACAGCAAAACAGTAAAATTTTGAATTATTTTTATTTAAAATAACTGTTTTCTATTTGAATGTTTTTGTAAGTGTAATTCATTCCAGTGATTTCAAAGTTGAATTTTTAGCATCATTACTCCAGTCACATGATTCTTCAGAAATCATTCTAATATTCTGATTTTCTGCTCAAAAAACATTTCTGATGTTGAAAACAGCTGAGTAGAATTTTTTTTTTGATGAATAGTGTTCAGAAGAACAGCTTTTATCTGAAATTAAAATATTTTGTAACATTATAAATGTCTAATTGTCATTTTTGATCATTTTAAAGCATCCTTGCTAAATAAGTATTATTTTGTTTGATTTCTTTCCCCCCCAAAAAGAATCATGCTGATCTTTCTATTCATCAAAGAATTCTTTAAAAAAATTACTTGACTGTTTTAAATATTGATGATAATAATAATAATAATAATAATAATAATAATAATTAATAAAATGCTTCTTGAACAGCTAATCAGCATATTAGAATGATTTCTGAAGGATCATGTGACAGTAGAGTAATGATGTTGAAAATTCAGCTTTGATCATTTGATCATATTTTTGATGATAAAATTACATTTTCAAAAATATTAAAATAGAAATCAGTTATTTTAAATCATAATGGTACATTTGACTTTTTGCTGTATTTTGGGTGAAATAAATGCAGGCTTGGTGAGCAGAAGAGACGTCTTTAATAAAAACATTACAAATCGTTGACTGGTAGTGTAAACTACATTTATAAAATTTTGACAAATAAAATTAAGTACTAAAATTAATAACAAAATAATGAAATGATAAATTCAATAACTGAATAAAATGTAATAACTGAACCTTATAAATAAATACATTTAGAAATACTATTTTTCTCTTAATTTTCAAATATAGCATATTAGAATCTTTCTGAAGGATCATTTTAAAATAAAATATTCACACAGAAAAGTTTATTTACATGAAAATATTTCACAATATTACTGTTTTTCGATCAAATAAATGCAGCCTTGATGAGCATAAACTTATTAAAAAAAAAACATTTTACTGATCCCAAACTTTTGAACAGCAATGTAAATGTAACAGAATTACTAAACATTACTAAATGAATTAATTTACAATAATAAAATAAAAATCTATATAAAAATTACATTTTACTTTAAATATTACTAAATACTCAAATATAACTGAATCGCTGAGATGAATCACTCACCTGGCTTCCATTCCAGACTGTTGTCAGAGGTTTCAATTTTCTGGTATTTGTCAGAATAACGCTCTACATCTGTCAAGAGGACAAAATAACTTCAAATTGCTAATCACATTGCTATAGAAAGGAGTATTTATGCTTAGTGTATATATTTGCCTAACTATAGACTATATAAGGTGAAAAGAATCATCTGACATGAATTTTGCTTTTCATTCTTTCTGTATGTTTTGTATATATATATATATATAATTATTATTTTTTTGTTCTGTGAAAAAATAAAAAATGTAATTAAATTTTAATTTTTTTTTTTTTTTTTTAATTATGCAGTCTGAAACTTACAAATACAAATATCCGTCTCAAAAACACTGCATTTTGTCTTCCTACAGTCTACACAGCAAAGGATGCAGGATGTCTTAAAGATGCCAGAGCTCATCCTTGACCCCATACTGACCTTTCTTGGGTGCAGCTGGCCGGATGTAAAACGGGAGCGTCTTCATAGCTCCTCTGAACTCCTGTTTGAGTGCCAGCATGTACTCGGCCTCCTCACCCGCCTGCAGGGGCACCGGCTTCTGATCCAAAGGCTGAAACATCAAACACAAGTGAGAAGGCACAGCTGATACACATCTGTTTAGTATCAGGGGTCAACCAAATGCCTGCTGGGACGGTCAACTCTCTACTAAATGAAACATTCATATAAATCAGCTTTTAATAAAGGATATCTGACAGATCTGAGGTATGTATGCATATGAGAAATAAATATTCTTGAAAATTCCTGATAATTTACTCACCCCCATGTCATCCAAGATGTTTGTGTCTTTCTTTTCTTCAGTCGCAAAGAAATTAAGTTTTTTGAGGAAAACCATTCCAGGATTTTTCTTCATATAGTGGACTTCAATGGTGCTCACATAAGTTAAATATGCAGTTTCTAACAAAAATTAACAAAATGACTGATCGTTTAGAGCCCTTTGAAGCTCCATTTTTAACCTTCAATAAGTTGAGCACCACTGAAATCCACTATGGAGAAAAATCCTGGAATGTTTTCCTCAAAAAACGTAATTTCTTTGCGACTGAAGAAAGACAGTCATGAACATCTTGTATGGCATAGGGGTGAGTAAATTATCAAGCTTTTCTCCCCCTTTAATTGCAGTGACTTGTTTCAATAATGTCTAACAACATTTTTTTTTTGTCCTAATTATGAACAGCATTTTTAGTCTTTTTAAAACTTGCAAATAAAAACACAAACATTTTTACTTGCCATGTTCCCTTAAAATAAATGCCAAAAACGAAGTAATTGAAATATTTAGTTGTGATGACATTGACCTTTTTTGTATTCGTTTTGGGGGCAGTTGAACATTAGCAGTGTTGCCAGATTGGGCGGGTTGCCACCCAATTGGGCTTCTTTTGATAGTCTTGGACTGGAGAATAATGCATTGGGTGGGTAGACAAAATTTGGGCTGCTTACAAAAAATTTAAAGCCACCCAATCAGCTGCTTTTTTTTCTTCACTTTTATTATTAGTCATGTTATTTTAATAAGTCCGAGCTCAAAGTGTTATTAGTAGTAAAATAACGTGTAGTGCAGTCATCAACTCATTTTTCCTTAACGCAACCCTTGGTTCAGTTTAACAGAGACCTGTCAATCAATTTACCATCTTTTATGTTGGTGACTCATGAGCGACAGGATTTTGGCACTATATGAGCGCTATATCATTCATTCATTTTATTTAAGTGATTGCGATGGCAAAGTGGCCTAAATATAAGTTACACAATAAAAAGTTTAAGTGACTTAAATCTCACAGCGTGGATTACACGTGGTGAGAGATGAAGATCTCTAAATATAATTGTAACTGAAATAAGAGAACAGTTGAACGAACGGTTAATTAAAAACCAAAACTGAATATGGGAATATATAGGATGCTGTGCTGCATCCGAACATCTTTTAAAACTTCCAGACTACTCTGGTATACTTGGCATTGACAGCTGCTGGACTTGAACATTTCGACATTTTGAAAGTTCTACATTATGTTCTAAAATGTGCACTTTGTGAACTACGTGAAATTTTGCAGTTCTGTCCAATAACGCACAAGACAAAGGCAAGAATGAATCAATGAATAACATTTCTGGCTGTCGTGATGTGTGCATGAACGAGAGTAAATGCCAGCTAAATTACATTGCTTTCTGAACACTTTATTGTGCACTTTTTGCACAAAAAAATAGCTTTTTACTGTTGGTTAAAGTCATCAGTTAAATTCTTAATTGCCACTTTGAAAAGATTTCTGGACATTTATAGCATATTTTTGGACTCCCTTTAATGCATTTGCCCTGTTTTGATCCATATTCATGTGAAATTTATTACCCTTTTTATTTTGTCGTCATTTTTTTAAAGAGATAAAAATGGTCCTTATCAACCTTGATTGACATGGCAATAAAATTCTATCGCATTATTTTGGCAGTTTAATTTTTGGGCTGGTTTTTGTTGAAGTGGGTGGGTTTTGCTGCAAGTACTGATGTGTATCTTGAATACAATTTAAGTAGCTTTGGATAAAATCGTCTGTCAGGTGCATTGATGTAATGTAATATCATGAGTATCAGATAAAGTTTTATTCTATCTCGAAACACTCACAGGGAATAGAGGTGTCGGCTGGACGGAGGATGGAGGGAGATTTTCTCCTTTACCGATGCCAACAATCTCCACAGAGAAAGTGAGCTGTCCTCTGCCCCTTCCTGCCATTGTCTGAGACACAATCACATTTAACAATCATACATCAGACTTATTTCATATGATTGATACCGTTAAGTTACTAATATCAATTCACGGAATTACATTCTGCTATATAAATGACATTCAGACCAAACATCCAAGTATTTTAAATAATATTTATGATCAAGTTTTTATTTAACTGTAAATGTAACGTTATATCTGTTTAGACCGACATGTAATATTTAAACGCCTCGTTCACTCACAGACAAAGTTCCGCCGAAATCCCTCTTTATTTATAACTTCGTTTCATTGTGCAAAGCATTTATTCGATAATCCGTAGATATCACACGCAGTTTGTTTTCATGGCAATTTATTTATGTAACATCAGAACTGAGCAGTAAAATCACCCGCCAAACATCTGCATATTTGTTGTGCCCGCTGCTGAAAATGTTCCTGCCAGAAACTAACGCACGTTCATTTATGGTTCCGCGTCTGTCTGATGTTAAATTAAATTAACCCTGATTAAAGTGAGTCATGCAGAACGAACAACTCAATTTAAAAAAAAAAAAAAAAAATCACAGCTCTGTGATGGAGGATCAAATGCAAAAAGAAGCATGTTCCAAGGGCTGATTTGTACAAAACAAATTTCATTTTCTTTTTGTTATATAAAGGCCACATTAAAATTGTCATGAGAATGTTTTACCATGACTTCATAGCCTATATTTTTTATGCTACCTTTCAATTATGTTACTATAAATATTAGACTACTGTTGTTTTTTTTTTTTAAGTATCATCTTCTCACCAAGCCTGCATTTATTGAATCTAAAATACAGCAAAAGCTGTAATATTGTGAAGCATTTTTACTATTTAAAATAACTGCTTTCTATTTGATTACATTTTAAAATGTAATTTATTCCTGTGATCAAAGCTAAATTTTCAGTATCAGTCTTCAGCGTCACATGATCCTTCAGAAATCATTCTAATATGGTGAATTGCTGTTCAAGAAACTATTATTATTATTATTATTATTATTAATTAAAACTATTTAATATTTAATTTTTTTTTAGGATTCTTTGATGAATAGAAAGAGCTAAAGATCAACATCCATCCAAAATAAATTAAAACTTTTAATTAGCAAGGATGCTTTAAATTGGCCATAGTGACGATACAGACATTTATAATGTTACAAAAGATTTCTATTACAGATAAATGCTCATCAGAGTTTGTTCATCATTTCTGTTCATCAGAGAAACCTGAAAAAATTATGCTCTGCTGTTTTCAGCATAAAAATAATAATGCATCAGAATATTAGAATGATTTCTAAAGAGTCATGTGACTGTGATGCTAAAATTCAGCTTTGAAAACACAGGAATAAATTCTATTTTAAAATATATTCAAATAGAAAACAGCTATTTTAAGTAAAATATTTCAATTGTACTGTTTTTGCTGTACATTGTCTCAAATAAATGCAGGCTTGGTGAGCAGAAGAGACTTTTCGATGTCCAAAAAAAAAAAAAAATGTTCGATGAACATTTTTAACAGTAATGATATGTTGCAATCAAACTTTTTTGACTGGTAGTGTACTTTTTTTATATCCTTATTTCATCACCCTCTTTCCATTGTTTTAATAATAATAATAATAATAATAATAATAAATATATGCTTATTACATTTGAAACTATTGTGATCTAAAAATGTTATAAACTGGGTGAAATGTTTTTGTTTTGTTTATCTTACAGATTTTTCCAAAAACTATGACTCTCCCATGGTTAAATGTCATTTCTATCATGTCCAACAATTTTGCCTCATAATAAGGTTTTATCAGAAGTTAGTGTATTTGGTCGCCAGGGACACAAAAGTCTCGGGGAGGGCATGCTTAAAATTAAATGATTTATGTATTATGTAAATAAAATTGTGTACCAAGTTATACGTTTGTCAAATTATTGAAATGTGTTTGATTAGGATACATTAAATTGTAAAATTTTAGAATAGTATCAAATATTTGAACTGTGGTGGAAATGTTTGACATTTCAGAAAAATCACAGCATTCTCCAATGATGCAAGTTTTTTGAAAACTTTATTTTCTAAAAGTCCAAAAGCACCCATCACTGCAGTTGCATTCCCTTCTGTTCTGACGAAGCTGCTCGCAGCACTGAAATGCTTTTCTAGAAACCCTAAAAAACAGCTGAAATTCAGCTAAATCTGCATTTGTTAAAAAATAGAAAAAACAATGCAAGGAAAACTAACCATGATATTGCTGACTCACAGCCTCCCCCGCCAAAATCAGAAAATATGTGAGTATGAGAGACCGAAATTAGGCATGTGCTCATTTTGATAAGGTTCATTTGAACAAAACACAACATAACACCTAAAAACATTGACTGAAATATCAGGACATTTAAACTATAATTTATCATGTACAGCAAGAGCACATTCATTACTGTAACCTCTCTCTCTCTCTCTCTCTCTCTCTCTCCTGCAGCATGTGCATGTCACCGTGGGAACGCTTCTGTCGGAATCCACTGAATCAGTTGCCATAGAAACTGTGTTCAATAATAGCTATAGTCACTGAATTAGTATTTATGCAGTCTGAGAATTGTTTCACACCCCCTGCTTTCTTGCAGAGAGGGCCTTGATATATATTTAGCCCCAAAAATACAATAAAAAAAGCAAGCAAAAATACAGATTTATGTTAAGGGGAGAATATAGCACCTCTGCAAGGTGTATTTATTGCATTTTAGCTTTAATGTTAAATGCACACCATCTTATCTCTGCAAAGCCGGCACAGAAGGCATGCATTTAGACGGACTGCACGAATGTGCATTAAAGAATATAGAAATGCTCAATACTAGAATAAATGCTCTGTCATGACAACAACAGGCTGCACCAATGCCGCATCATTTACATTCATCACCGGGTGCTTAAGTGGGTCAGGGCTGGCATATTTTATATTTTGCATGGGTTTAATGCGCCATTGCGTCTTTAGAGCAGGCTCAGAGCAGCCTTAACTTAAGCACATACACACATTGCTTAAATGCATCAAATCACAACATGCAAATTTGCTCTATTTCTTAGAAAAGGCTACTGCTACTGTTATAAAACTGTTTTAAAATGTTCTGCATCAACTTGTGAGAAACAGAACACCATTGCACACACATGCAGGGGTGCATTTAAAAATCAGGCAATCATAGAATGATCAATTCAAAGAATTAAAATAATTGGATAAGTTTCCCCCTAGTGGAAAGCATAGATGTGCATGTGAAAAGTCAGTCAGTCAGTGGTTTGCTAGGCGAAGCTGGACCTCGGTGAGTCTGTGCGTGATCGTGGGAGCCTCGCATCAGCTCACTGCCCACTCCACGCCCCCGCAGAGTCTCCCAAACTCTCGGTCGCAGGAGGAGAGATGATGTGGGGGATGTAAGACACGGGGATCAGCAGACAGCAGCTGGATTCTCGGGCTAAAATCAGCCGCTCTGATGGAGTGAAGACAGCAGATACACGGTGAGACACTCTCTCTTGAGAGAAAAGCATTTCATTTTATGTTTGTGCTATTATCAGCTGAGCGTGGTCATAATGAAGCAGACTTAAGTCCTTCGTATTGCAGCGATGTCTTAACATTCCCTTGCACTTCCCTTGTCTTGCTCATTATTAGACATCAAACCACTTTCATAGACCAATTTTCGAGTCGTTCGGTTTTGTACAGCATGCATCTCATTTTCCTGATCAGAAATGGTTGCTGGCTGCTCGTTTAGCGAAATGCAAATGTTTTATTGGAGGAGCGGTGTGCATGTGGCTGCAGCTGTTCCTTGCGAATTCATGCACCGCAATTCGGATTCTCAGTTGCACTGAATGTCTGCTGGCATTTACTTAAAAAGGTCAGTGGAGATTTGTTTAAGATTGATATTTCCCCTCCCGTGATGTCGACCCTCTCACTTCTTAAAACTTAAAATAGCGTTCATGTGGCGATTGGCGCACGTTTTGCTCAGACTGGGGCTTGAAGTGTGCGTCTGCTGTTTGGAAGTTCATTTGTGGACACTGAAGCTTTGCGTCAGGCGGAGGGCTGACGTGAATAGACGCCAAATTTGATGCTTCAAGACTAAAAATAGTCCTGAGCTGAAGATATTTGCAGCTGGCGGTGTGAATCGAGTCTGTAACGCGTCAACATCGGGAGCTGCTCCGTTTTGCGAATGGCGTTCAGCACCGCGGACAGCGACCTATAATCAGTAATATATCCACTTGCAGAATCAAAACAGGCTTTCTTACCTGGTAAGAAATAATGCAATTGTATTGTCAATTTTTTTTTAAACATAGCAATGGCAATACCATTTTTTTGGACATGTGCTATAGTAATTTTAGAGCTTATTAAAGCAATATGTACATAGTATATAAGGTATGTAGACGAATCTCACTAAAAATACAAAAAGATGTCCCAGTCATACTCCACTTCACAAAATAAATTGTATTATTGTAAAGGAAATTGAGCCTATTTTTACAAAATAATACTTTTTTTATTACTGCTATGTAAAAAAATAAGTATTTAATCATGCATTTTGCATGATTTTTTAAAAAATAAAAATAGAATAATTTAAGCTTTTTTTTTACTGTATGACAGTAAAAATGCAATTTTACAGTAATAAGAAAATTAATAGCAAAAAAGTAATTGCAAAAATGTATTTTAAAATGTATTCATCATGTTAGTATATTATTTGTTGCATTATAATAAATTTGACTTTTTTCTTGAAAAAGCATTGTATAACATTGTATATTATCTTTTATTGTATAACAGTAAAAATATTATTTTTACAGTAATGAGAAATGTCAAAGAAAATTATTTGCAAAAATGTATTTAGCTATATTTTCATAATGCTAGTAGATTATTTGTTGCATTATTTATTTTTTTCAATTTACTTTTTCTTTTAAAAAGCATTGTATACAATGCTATTTTACAATGAGAAATGTCAAAAAAGTAATTGCAAAAAGTTATTTTAGCTATATTTTCATAATGCTTGTTGCATTATCTTACTTTTTCTTTGAAAAAGCATTGTATAACATTAACTTTTACTAGTAAAAATACTATTTTACAGTAATGAGAAACGTCAAATAAAATTAATTGCAAAAAGTATTATTTTTAGCTATATTTTCATAATGCTAGTAGATTATTTGTTTTGTTATCTTGAATTTTTATACAAATTTACCTTTTTTTTGAAAAAGCATTGAATAAGACATTTTTTTTTACTGTACAACATTAAAAATGCAATTTTACGCTAGAGAGATGTCAAAGAAAATTGCAAAAATGTATTTTAAAATATTTATTCATCATGCTAGTTGATTAATCATTGCATGATTTGTTTCTTAAATAAAATAATTGAAGCTTAAAAAAGCATTGTATAACATTGTTTTTACTGTACGACGGAAAATATGCTATTTTACAGTAATGAGAAATGTCAAAAAAGTAATTGCGTAAATTATTTTTAGCTATATTTTCATAATGCTAGTAGATACTAGTAAATGCTCTTTTACAGTAATGAGAAATATCAAAAATTTATTATTTTTACCTATTTATTTATAATACCTAGTAGATTATTTGTTGCATTCTTAAATTTTTTTTTATTAAAATATTACTTTTTTCTTTGAAAAGCATTATTTTTTTTTTACTGTAAAACCGTAAAAATGCTTTTTACAGTAATGAAAAAGTAATTGGAACAGGAAGCATGGCATAATCAGATGCACTGAATTAATTTGCTTTAAAAACAATATCAAAATGCAGTGATCCTAAATTCAAGGTGTATCCTATATATTGTGGACCGAATACAAATCATCAGATTTCTGCATTGATCACATGAAGCTAGCTGCCTTCCTGTCTGCATAAAACCATACTTTATTTCTGACATCTGCAGTTGGATGGCAGGGAAGAATGCACTGGCTGTGTGCGGTTATGTGAAAGGAGACGCACAGATTGCTCTCGAATTGGAGGCGAATTCATTCTCGGCTCTGTAAATCACTGAACACTCGGTCTAGTCGAGTCAAGTGGTTTTGTTGTCATTCATCTCATTACAGACCAAGTGTAGGAGAAAAATGAACTTGGCACGACATGTGCAGCGTCAAAAACAACAGCCAGACCTAAACATGCCATAGTAAACAATGCGGAGTAAACACGCCGGTGTCAGGAACGCTTAGGACATTTAATATGAAGCAGATAATCTCATTGCCCCTCCGCAGGACGGTTCTCTTTGAAGCTGCCAATATGAGTGATGAATTGCCTCAGCGGTTCTGATGCGTCTGGGTCAAAAGGTCATCGGTGCGCCGCTGATGGATGCTGTTCTCTCAGCTGCTGTAAAAGTGATTGCACCTGCCTCGATCCGTGTGATCTAATGAGGCAAACGGCGGCGATAACGCTTGACTGCGCAGCCCCTTGTGGTCGCAGGCCCCCTCAGATGCAGCCTTGAGTCACACACACACTGCCGTTACGTAAAAGAGAAAGCCAGCGGTGGGGGCTCTCAGAGGCGTGAGAATGAAGACATGATATTCATTTCCATCATCTGTCGGGAGAGCATAAAGAATTAGATACGATTTGTCGCGACAAGACTCCGGAGGAGTGGCTCTGTAATGCAGACCCTCTGCGAGTGCTCTTCAGCGTGCTGCAAAATTGGCAAGTTTATTTTGGTCATGTCCAACGGCTCTCCGCTACGCTGATCTGTACACACTTGAAGATCCGCAGGGAATGCTGGAAGAGCAAAGGCTTTGTTCAGATGGCACATAAATCCGATTTATCTATCAGATTCAATCTTGAGAGCTGTCTGCTCATCTGTCACTTTTCAAGTGATTAAAATTGGATGCGTTTGTTCAGCAAAGTCAATATCTGATATATTTACACATGCACTAAATATTGACTGGTCATTCTGACCAGTGTTGGGGAAAGTTACTTGCTTTTAAAAGTAATGCATTACAATGATGTTACTCCCTAAAAAAATAACTAATTATGTCCATATTTTTATGGAAAGTAGCGTGTTAAATTACATTTGCATTACTTTTTAAATCTGGGCAGGGCTTGCTTGTTTGTTTTTAATATAAAAACGTTTGATTCTTAGCAAATGTAAAAGCCCTTTCACACCAAAATGAAATTAAGTGAATAAACCTAAGGCTAAAGGGAAATTAAATTCACGTCTAGAACTGTAGGAAAAGAAAGTTCAACACTCTTCAGCAAAGAGAAAAAAAGCATAAATGTTAATCTAATGTAAGTTTTGCTTATTAGTACACTGCAAAAAATGCTTTTCTTGCTTAGATTTTTTTTCTTGTTTCTAGCCAAAATATCAAAAAATTCTTAAATCAAGAAGGATTTTCTAGACAAGCAAAGGATTTCTAAAGGATTTTTTGAAACAAGCTAAATATTCTCCCAAAGGGGTAAGCAAAATAATCTTGTTTTCTGTTTGAAATAAGATTTTTTTCTTACACCAGTTTAGTTTGCTTGTTCTAAGCAAAAACTCAATTTTGACTTTTCTGAAAACAATTATTTACTTGTCTAGAAAATCCTTCTTGATTTAAGATTTTTTTTTTTTATATTTTGGCTGGAAACAAGACAAAATCTAAGTAAGAAAAGTATTTTTGCAGTGTACGCTTGAATTGGATCAACAAAGGTCAGCAGCAAAGTCTTTGGTTAATAAAACTGGATTAAATATTTAAAGGAAACAAAAAGTAACTGGTGTTCTTTTTTGAAAAGTAACTCAGATATTTTCTTGGAAATGAAAAAGTAATGCCTTACCTTACTAGTTACTTGAAAAAAGTAATATTACGTAAATTGCGTTACTTGTAATGTGTTACCCCCAATGCTGATCCTGAC
Organism: Cirrhinus molitorella; assembly: GCA_033026305.1. Classification (NCBI taxonomy): domain Eukaryota; kingdom Metazoa; phylum Chordata; class Actinopteri; order Cypriniformes; family Cyprinidae; genus Cirrhinus; species Cirrhinus molitorella. The sequence goes on from CM065123.1 coordinate 2,128,857, forward strand.
ATCCCTCAATACACAATGGATACAAGAGAAAATTAGCATTTTTACTCAGACTTGACTCATACTAGAGACTTTTGGACTATATACTATATATAAAATATTGCAGAGTCCAACCGAGTCCAGGGACAGAAATGTAATTGACACGCATTATTCTTGCATTATTACGAATGTGACATTCAGCATTCGCACATGTTTTGTCTTAAACTTAAACTTGGGAGAAATACAGTGCTGAATTAAGGGTGAGTAATTAATGACAGAATTGTAATTTCTGGTAACATCCATGGAATATTTACATGAAAGTGTAAATATTTATGAAAGTGTACTGAAACCTATTTAAAACTCAATCAGATGAAATGTACTTTCATGAATATGTCTTTTAAATCTTTAATCTTTACTTGGTTTTGGATTAGGTCTTTGTTCTGTTAAGGCTACAAAAATGAAAGACTTGAAGTCAGAAATCCTGCTTCTCTCAACAAAGCCAAGGAAATGTTGACATGATTGAAAGATAATGACAGTTGTTTGTCCACCTCTATGAACTGAAAGAGAGTGGAAAAAGAAGGTACGACATCTTCAATATGTCGTGCATGACATAACATCCATTTTGGAGTTACACAACTGCAGAATCAGACATCTGTAATGTTTTTTGTTTTTTTCTCCAAGCAAGTTTTGTTCTGTCTTGTCCTGTGCCAAGACCTTTTTAGAAGTTATTTTGCAGGGTCAATGATAAAACTGATCACATTTATGGTTTAACCTACTTAAAAGTCCAATCAGATAAAATGTACTTATATATGTTTTTAAATATTTACTTGGTTTGAATTAGATGACAAAATCAGCAAAAATTACGATTTCAATTTCTTCTTCTTCTTCTTTTTTCTGTTCAGGCTATAAAAATAAAAGGGTCAATCAATGTCAACTCAACCAGAGGTCCCCGGCTCAAATGTTTGATTTGGCTAATATTTATTCTGAAGAAAGATAGACATGTATAGTGATGAAAGCCAAAATATTAAATGTCATGGATGAATATTTACTGAGTAATTCACTGTTTTGTGGAGGGAGGTCAAAATGGCAATTTTCACCTTAGATTCAGAGTCAAGTTACAGGGGGTTAAGAATGACTTCAGAAAAATAGCAGCTTCATTATCTTATTTTTACACTCTATTAGTAAAATCTGTTGACCTTAGCAGTCTTTGTTGAATTATGTGCCATTCAAAAATGGGGAAACAGCACTTTTTAAGTTTTTCTCCAAAGTTTGCATGCCTGTAACTCAAGAAGTATTAAAGATATCTTAATGCCCTTTTAGATATTGAGTCTTAACAAACTTTTCTTTTGGCATCTTTAAATCATTTAATGCCCTATGCCATTTGGTTCCAGAGATATTGAAATTTCAATATGGCTCCGGGAGTAAATCGTTAAAATGTACACATTTTCAGTGGTCAAAAACCAAATGTGGGTCAGTTTGAAAAAATACAATACTTTTTTTCTTTTAAAGAGGAATGTCTGAAGAACAAATAACGTACAAATAAGAACAAACAAGATGCAATTCTAATTTCAACATTATTTCTTCTTCAGACATTGTTCTTTGAAATAAGTATCAGTTGTACACAAAGTGACCAACAATTGGTTTTCGACCACTAAAAATGGGTCACATTCAACAAACTGGACATGAAGCCTCATTGAGATCCCCATATCTCAGGGGCTGAATGATGTAGGGGCTTGACAATTAAGATTCCAAAAGAAAAGTTTATGAAGAATTAGAGTCTAAAATCATATTGTGATATCTTTTAATACTTCTTGAGTTATAGGCACGCAAACTTTGGAAAAATAATTTTTATGGCACTCAGACTGGTATGTTCAGTGCAGTTGTCTTGAAAGAAAGAAACAAGATACATATCTAGTTTTAACATTATTTGTTCTTCAGACATTTCTCTTTAAAAGAAAAGCAGTATTGTATTTTTTCAAACTAACCCACACTTGGTTTTTGATCACTGAAAATGTGAGCCGTATTAATATTCCAATATCTCTGGAACCAAATCTCATAGGGCATTAAAAAAAAGATGCCAAAAGAAAAGTTTAAGACTCAATATCTAAAAGGACATTAAAATATCTTTAATACTTCTTGAGTTACAGGCATGCAAACTTGAAAACTTGAAAAGTGCTGTTTTCTCATTTTTGAATAGTCACCATTGGCAGATAATGCTACAAAGATTGCTAAAGTCAACAGATTTGACTAATATTACTAACAATCTCTGTGTAAAAATAAGATGATGATGCTGCCATCTTTCTGAAGTCATTTTTACCCTGTAACTTGACTGAATCTAAGGCAAAAATTGCCATTTTGACCTCCCTCTACAAAATAGTGGATTACTCCGTAAATATTCATCCATGACATTTAATATTTTGGCTTTCATCACTATACATGTCTGTCTTTCTTCAGAATAAATATTAGCCAAATCAAACATTTGAGCTGGGGAGGTTTTTGAAATTTGGTTGATTTGACACAGAATGACCAAAAAGTGATTTTAGGGCTATAAATGTTGACATGGAAAGATTGAAAGAGCATCGCAGTTGTTTGTCCACCTGTGTGAATTGAAAGAGTCACAGCATCCTTAATATGTTGTTTGTTATATAACATCCATTTTGGAGTTACACAACTGGAGAATCGTGTTCCGTTTATCATCAAGCCCTTTATTTTGAAGTCGTTTTGCTTGTGTCTTGTGGTGTCAAAGACAAAACTGATCAAATTTATGCCTTCAATGCAACATAAGTCACTTTGCAAAAAAGCATCTGGAAAGTGTAATGTTCACAATCCCTCCCTGAATTGTACCAGGTGTTGGTTGTTTAATCAGTCTGTGTATAAATAGCCCTTGTGGTCCTAGAGTATCTATAAAGTATGCAAATTAGACTAGCAAACAATTTATTATTTAGAAAACACAGATGTTAGAGCAGAACTGCAGTAGCTGCATGTATATACATATCTGTATGTATCTTTTACACATATCTAGACATAGCTTAGAAAGCCATAAAACTGTGTATCTAAACTGCACTTTGGTTCTTAATATAATGACACATTGAGGAATGTTTTTACACAGACTTATGATTAAGGGAAAGAAACCTGTGAATTATGATCTCAGACAAGAGCAACAGAATTGAGCTTCAAAATAAAGGTCTTGACATTAACATTTACATTCGTGCATTAGCACATGCTTTTTTAAAAAGTGACTTACAATATGGAGCATGAGCAATTTGTCACAGATCCAACAGTACTAAAAACAGTGTTGGAGAAAGTTACTTTTAAAAGTAATGCATTACAATCAAATGTAAAAGCCCTTTCACATCAGAATGGAATTAAGAGAATAAGGCTAAGGCTAAAGGAAAATTAAATTGACGTCAAAAAAATCAAGGAGGATTTATTAGACAAGTAAAATTATTTCACACTCTTCAGCAATGAGAAAAGAAAAAGCACAAATGTTATTTAATCTAAAGTAAGTCTTGCTTATTAGTACACTGAAAAAAAAAAATGCTTTTCTTAATTTTTTGTCTTGTTTCCAGCCAATATATAAAAAAATCAAGAAGGATTGACTAGACAAGTAAAAATTGTCTGTTTTTTTTTCTGAAAACAAGTTTAAGTGTGTTTTTGCTTGAAACAAGTAAAATACTCTCCCAATAGGGTAAGCAAAATAATCTTGTTTTCTGTTTGAAATAAAAAAAAAAAAATTATTGGCAGATTATTTTGTTAGTTCTATGCAGCAAAAACTCAATTTTAATTTTAACTCAAACTTAATTTTGACTTTTTTTTTCTGAAAACAAGAAAATAATTATTTACTTGTCTAGAAAATCCTTCTTGATTTAAGAATTTTTTTGATATTTTGGCTGGAAATGCGACAAAAAAATCTAAGAAAGAAAAGTATTTTTGCAGTGTACGCTTGAATTGGATCAACAAAGGTCAGCAGCAAGTCATTGCTTAATAAAATGGGATTAAATACATAAAGGAAACAAAAAGTAACTCGGATATATTCTTGGAAATAAAAAAGTAATGCGTTACTTTACTAGTTACTTGAAAAAAGTAATATGTAACTTGCATTACTTGTAATGCATTACCCCCAAACGCTGATTAAAAGATATAGAATTTTCCTGATAGTTTGCTCACCCCCATGTTATCCAAGATGTTCATGTCTTTCTTTCTTCAGTGGAAAAAAATAGACATTCCAGGATTTTTCTCAATATAGTGGACTTCAATGGGAGCCAATGGGTTGAAGGTCCAAATTGCAGTTTCAATACAGCTTCAGAGGGCTCTACACAATCCCAGCTGAGGAATAAGGGTTTTATCTAGCTAGTACTACCGCCTAACCTTCAACCTTGTGGATATGTTTTAATGGGGGTCTTTTAAAAAACCCAAAGGAAATGCTTTCTATTTTTAGTGCATTGTTGTCATGTAAACGTGGCCTCCTTTCCCCCGTTTAATTCTCACTGGAGCCTTTAAAACAGCCTGGTCACAATGCACATGTCAGGTCAAGATGCATGTAAGGAGGCCTGTGGGTTTCAGGAGGCTGATCTCTTGTGAGACGATGCCTGCCACATCTCTCCAGTGAGTCTATCATAGAGATGAGTCATCCATGCTGCCCCGTGTGTGTGAGACAGGAGATTAACCTCACCGTCTCCAATCCCGGAGACCCCAGTCTCTTAAAGACGGATTTTTTTGCAGTTACGCTTTTAAAGAACAATTCTTTTCTCCCTGTTCCTCTCTAACTCCCATAATCAGTATGCAAAAACGCTGTTCCTCTCGCTTTCCTGGGCTGAGCTGGTTTGGAAATCACAGAGAATTCCTTAAGAAGGCAGGCAGGAGAAGCAGCTCGGGGTCTGTGGGTGTGTTGGTGTGATGCAGGAGGATGTGAATTCGGTACAGCTTGTACACACTCTTGACGTTCACAATGTTCTTTATATCGCCAGAGATAGGATAGGCTTAGGCTGGTAGATTTTTGGGAATGGTTGTTTAAATAAAGTAAAAAATAGAATGCAAATAATAAAAAAAAAAAGGTTTCAAGGAGAAATGTATTTTTGCTTCCTCAGGCCGTTAGGCTGTTGCAGATGAAATGTTTAGTAAAGGAGCACTTTTTTTTTTTTATATATATAATTCTGCTTATTTTTATATACACTAGCAGTCAAAAGTTTGGACACACCCTCTCATTTAATGTTTTTTGAAGAAGTCTCTTCTGCTCATCAAGGCTGCATTTATTTAATCAAAAATACGGAAAAAAACTAATATTGCAGAATGTTATTACAATATAAAATGTTTTTTATTTTAACATACTTTACAATATAATTTATTCCTGTGATGCAAAGCTGAATTTTCATCAGCTGTTACTCCAGACTTAAGTGTCACATGATCCTTCAGAAATCATTCTAATATGCTGATTTATTATTATAATTATCAATGTTGGAAACAGCTGTGCTGCCAAATATTTTTTGCAACCTGTGATTCTTTTTTTCAGGATTCTTTGAGTAACGGGTTAAAAGGAACAGCATTTATTCAAAATACAAATCTTTATCTCTATCACTTTTATTAATTATTAATATTAAACACATCCTTGGTGAATAAAAGTATTAATTTCTTTCAAAAAAAAGGAAGAATAAAAATTTACTGACCCCAAACCTTTGAACAGTAGTGCATATTGTTAGAAAACCTTTCTATTTTAAATAAATGCTGTTCTTTTTTAACCTTATATTGATCAAAAAAGTATCACAGGTTCCAAAAAAAATATTAATCGGCGCAACTGTTTGCAGCACTGATAATAAAGCAGCATATTAGAATGATTTTTGAAGGATCATGTGACACTGAAGACTGGAGTAATGATTTTGGAAATTCAACTTTAATTACAGATATAAATTAAATTGTAATGTATATTAATATAGAAAAACATTGATTTACATCGTAATAATATTTCACAATATTTTTTTTTTTTCTGTATATTTGATCAAGTGAAAACAGCCTTGATAAGCATAAGAAACTTCTTTAAAAAACATTAAATGAGAGGGTGTGTCCAAACTTTTGACTGGTAGTGACCACAAAACCATTCATAAATAGCTGTCATAATTAGCATGGGTATATTTGTAGCAATAGCCAACAATACATTTTATGGGTCAAAATGAGCATTTTTCTTTTATGCCAAAAATCATTAGGATATTAGGATCATGTTCCATGAATTTATTTTGTAAATTTCTTAACAGAAATATTCTTGCTTAACATTGCTAAGAACTTCATTTGGACAACTTTAAAGGCTTCTCTCATTTAGAATTTTTTTTTTTTTTTTTTTTTTTGCACCCTCAGATTCCAGATCTTCAGATGTATTTCAGCCAGATATTGTCCTGTCCTAACAAACCATACATCAATGAAAAGCTTATTTATATAGGTCATATATAAATCAATTTAAAAAAACTGACCATTATGACTGGTTTTGTGGTCCAGGGTCACATACAAGTTATTTAAAATCTGTCAAAGTACAGTTTAAAATTTAGTCTATATAGGAATGTTAATTTATTAGATAAAACATTTTATTATATACTGTTAGATATATTATTTACATTCAAAGGTTTGGGGTTGGCAAGACTTTCTTTCATGTTTTGGAAAGAAGTATTTTATGCTCACCAAAGCTGCATTTAATCAAAAATAGCATTGTATTGTTTAAAAAAAAAAAAAAAAAAAAAAAAAAAAAATATATATATATATATATATATATATATATATATATATATATATATATATATATATATAATTTTAAAAATATATATTTTAAATGTTTTAAAACTGAATTTATTGCTTTGATGCAAAGCATAATTTTCAGCAAGATTACTCCAGTTATCAGTGTCACATGATCCTTCAGAAATAAATCTAATATGCTGATTTGCTGCTCAATAAACACTTATTATTACCAATGTTGAAAACAGTTGCTGCTTAATATTTCTGTTGAAACTCTGGTACATTTTTTCAGGGTTCCTTGAAATAAATTTTAATATTTAAATATAAAGTTTGTTAATTTTTTTTTATTTAATAAATTTAGTGCATCCTTGCCGAATAAAATTAGGATTTAAAAAAAAAAAACAACTGACCCACAAACATTTGAATGGTAGTGCACATATTTTGTAGCTGGTTGTTATCCATTATGTGTTGTTTTAGGCCAGCATGGGTCCTGGGCTTTTTTTAGTCCCAGTGCATCTCAGCATTTCGCTGCTTTATATCACCAGAGCTCAGGTGCAGCAGCGAGAGGAAGCCCACTAGGAATAAATCACACAAATTATAACTAGAAGAGTAGGAGTCTCCCTGTTATCAATTAATCAGACTGTGAGGGAATAAGAACATAAACTTAAAAAAAGCAAAAAAAAAATCCAGTAGAATGTCTAACATTTGACCTCAGGTAGGTCACTTAACATCACCAGCATGCATAGCTGACCCTCCATAACAACCCTTCGTGACAATACATGATCGACCATGTAGTCAAACCAATATAATCCTTTTTTCCTTTATGTTTGTGTAGCTCATTGATCAGTTTCTGTTTGAGAAGAGGCAGGGCTTCGTCCTCAATGCCTATATTGATATGCTATGTGACTTTGGGCTCATTGAATTTCAAATAGGTTTAAGCTGATTTCAATGGCTGTGGCATGTTAATAATGCTATTATTGGACCGGATGCCCTCCTGCCACATCTCCTGTCGCTCGCTCTAATCATCTTACAAAGATAGTTAGTGTAATAATCTGGTCTACGTTCCATATAGCTCATGCATTGCACAATGGGAAGGTTTCTGATTGAGGGTCAATGTGCACCATGAGTAACTTATGATATAAGACTTTCACATTGTCACCAGCTCACACTATTTATTTTTTTGTCCAAAAAACATCCTGTATCTGTCAAGAACAGTTGTTAAACATTGGAAATATGGTTTATTTGTCATCCCTTGCAGTGGCAATACATAACATAACAAATGAAACATAATTTCGAACAACATAATTTCTGTGCCTGGTGTCTGTGTGTAAGATGAATGCATTTCATAAATCATTTGTACGTGTTCAGAGCTGACTGAGCTTGTCATATGTCTCGATGCTCTTTGCACCACTCAGGAATTCAATTTTCTTTTCTTTACTGGACTGCCATTATCATCTCTCTCCTGCCTTCATTACAGAGAAGATGTAGAGAGAAGACTGTGTTAAAGAGTACATGGTTGTGCGGAGTGTCAGCCCACAGGACACAGTGTTCAGAACACACCCGAGTAAGATGATGACACCTTACAATAAGGCTGTATGCATTAACTTAAAAGGAATAGTTCGCCCAAAAATTCACCAGAAAATTCTGTCATTACTCATTTTCATGTAAGACCTTAGGATATTTGATGAAATCCAAAAGAATTCTGAATTTTCCAACTGACATGTTCTAGGCCCAGAAAGGTAGTAAAGACATCGATAAAATAGTCCATGTGACATCAGTGGTTCAACCAGGGGCGGCGCTAGGGGTGGGCTAAGGGGTCTGAAGCCCCGAATGTTTTTACTGACATGTCTTTTGCGCATCAAGTTTTCATGCACATTAAATTCATTTCTATTAAACCAGCAAAATGCAGCTGCTTCAGCCTATCTTACTGTATAACTTCAAAATACCAATCATCATCTGTCTAGTTTTTTGTTACTGTAACAAGAAATTGCAGACTTTCTAGGAAACACGCATGCATTTAGAGTGATTAAATGCATGATTAGCATTTTGCATGGTCAGTGGCAGACTTTATGAAGTGTCAGGGCAACAATTAATAAAAAAAAATTATTATTAAGTGATTTAACTTGTAGAGAAATGTATTTTTGCTCTAGTTCTATGCAAAGCCATGTTGTGCCTCTCTGCACACTGCGGTGTTTCGGTACTGAATGAATTTGTGTTTTTTGAACGCGTTTTTGAATCAATGATTCCTTGACCCGTTTCTTACTTCGTTTTTGACTGAATCAATCATTTTGAATCGATTTTAATAAATGACAACAGTTCAGACAGTAGCTTATTGCTACCTACTGGCAATTTTAGTCTCACATTTAAAAGTGTCATTCTATTTTTTCTGTCATTTAGTATTTCTGTGTTCTAAATTGTATATTTAAAACATTAATCTCATAATATTATTCATGCAATTTGTAAGAGCAGTGTAAATGCATGCAGGAGCTCCTTAAAAATATGTTTAGGCTATAGAACCCTGAGTATGTAATTAAGTCACTTTTAACCAATTAAGCTTTTACACATTTTATTTGAAGGACGTCTGGGATAAGCCCCGGATATCCACTCGCCCTAGAACCTCCCCTGGGGTCAACCGTAATGTTATGGAAGCTATGAGAATACTTTTAGTGTTTTCCGTGTCAGTCTGCTCACCTGCTCTTAAAATACTCTGTCATTTTCGGTCATTTAGATAAAAGTAATACATCTTTCGTATCTGTAAAGACTCTACGTTTATTTGTGTCCAATCAGAATAACAACCAATCACTGCACTTTTGTAAAATAATAAAAGCAAACATGATGCTGTTTTTGGCATCTTGGTCTCTTGTGAACTTGTGTGAAACTGAAACACTGTGTATACTTGCCTTACAGACATGAAAATAAATCTAAAGAAATATATCTGCTTTTAAATGAGCCAATTCAAATGGAATTAAAATATTTCCAGATTATGTAATCCGCATGAAGCGTGCATACAGGTGCATCCAGTCAGTGTCGCTGACTTAGTCTCTTAAGACGAAAACAAAGAAAGCACTAGTTTATCAGTAAGACCAGAATAATCTTTAATCGAGGGCAGCCTTACAGTATTCCGACATAGAACCCAGATGTGCTGCGCCTTGTTTACAAGCAAAGGAAAACACACAGTACATAAGCCAGTCTTCGTAAACATGGCTGAAGATTTCGACAAAGGGTGACTTGTAATTTTTGTCCCAGCCTTACTTATTTGAACCAGAATATACAGACGATGAATTAAAGGAACACTCCACTTTTTTTGAAAATGGGCTCACTTGCCAACTCCCCTAGAGTTAAAAAGATGATTTTTACCATTTTTGAATCCATTCAGCCAATCTCTGTGTCTGTCGTTAGCACTTTTAGCATAGCTTAGCATAACTCACTGAATCAGATTAGACCATTAGCATCTCGTTCAAAAATGACCAAAGATTTTCGATATTTTTTCCTGTTTAAAACTTGACACTTCTGTAGTTACATCGTGTACAAAGACCAACAAAAAACGAAAAGTTGCGATTTTCCAAGCTGATATTGGTAGGAACTATACTCTCATTGCGGCGTAATAATCAAGGAACTTTGCTGCCATACCATGAGTGCAGCAGGCGCAATGATATTGCGCAGCGCCTGAAAATAGCTAAGTTCCCTGATTATTACGCCAGAATAAGAGTATAGTTCCTATCCATATCAGCCTGGAAAATCACAACTTTTCATTTTCTGTCGGTCTTAGTACACAATGTAACTACAGAAGAGTCAAGTTTTAAAGAGGAAAAATCTCAAATATTTGGTAATTTTTGAACAAGATGCTAATGGTCTAATCAGATTCAATTATTTATGCTAAGTTATGCTAAAAGTGCTACCGGCAGACCCCGAGATCGGCTGAATGGATTCAAAAACGGTAAAACTCATCTGTTTAACTCTAGGGGAGTTGGAAAATGAGCCTGTTTTCAAAAAAGTGAAGTGTTCCTTTAAGAGAGGTGGAAATTCTACGTCAGAATGCCGGCTCGTGTGTCAGCAGCACCACATGGGTGCGTTGTGGTTCTCTCGTGAACGTGTCAAATATTGCCACCGAAGAGCAGAAATTGCTTAATAAAGTTACTCTTTTTGCACACAAAAAGTATTGTGATAAACCACTTTTATTTGTTTTTGTTCCAGGTTCACCAGAATCTGAGCCGGGATGTACCAACAGTGCTGAGCCCGGTGGAGGAGAGGGGTGGGGGATTCTGGGATTCTAGAGGTGGAGAGCGAGACATCATGGGTGATGGAGGGGCCTTGCACGCGGAGGGCAATGCCCTTCTAAAGGCGGTGTTCCAAGGCAAACTCCGCCTCGCTCGCCTCCTTCTGGAGGGCGGAGCCTATATCAATGAAGGGAATGAGCGAGGGGAGACGCCCGTCATAGCGGCCTGCCTGGCAAGATACGATGATCCACAGACTCGGCAGAGAATGGTGCGGTACCTGCTGGAGAAGGGAGCAGACCCGAACATCCCCGACAAAACAGGTCGGACCGCCCTGATGCATGCGTGTGCAGAACAGGCGGGCAAAGAGGTGGTGTCGCTGCTACTGGAAAATGGTGCCGATCCCAGCTTGAAAGACTATTCTGGGGCCTCTGCACTCATGCACGCCATAAACAAGGGTGATAGGGACACTCTCCAGGTCCTGCTGGATGCCTGCAAAGCCAAAGGTAAAGAGGTCATCATCATAACCACCGATACATCTCCCTCTGGCACTAAAAAGACCAAACAATACCTGAACTCCCCACCATCTCCGGGTATAGTGGACAAGCTCTCCCCTGCTTGCATGTCTCCATCTGAGGTGGAGATCCATACCTCCGGCTCTGCCCCCGGGGAAGAGGAGGAAGGTATCTTCAGCTTCACCGTGACTTCAGCGCTCCCGCTACCCTCGAGTAGACCACAAGGGGAGAGGAGACCACCGCCCCGTAAGCTTCTAAAAAGACTGAACTCTGAACCATGGGGTCTGGTGGCTCCCTCCGTACTTGCTGAAAGAGCGGAACGGATAGAGAGCGATTTAGCAGAGGAGGACAAGTTGGTCTCGGAGATGAATGGGATGACGGTTTCTGGTCCAGGCAGGCCTCTCCTGTCCAGAAGGCACAGTATAGAGACCCATGACCCATCCTCTCCGAAACTGATGGATCGGTCCTGTTCGGAAGACTGTGCAGCACTTTGTGGCTCTTCCTGGGCAGATAAAGTCCATCAGCACCAGTCACTGTATCGCAGAAACACGGCCCCTGAGACTCAGGACAGTGTGGCTCAGGCACCAACAGGAATTCGTGGTTTACCACACCCCAAACTCACCCGCATGGAACACTACGAGTCGGACACCCACCTGTGCCCTGCCTCCATCCCTGGATCTCCAGATTCTGGACGTGTCTCGGTGGAGCGCCGCAAGTACAACGCCTCTCCCTTGTCACTTCTCACCAGCTCTTCTCGAGAGTCCCTGGAGAGCATTCCCAACTCGGTGTCTCCTATCACAATGCGGCGGCGTCCGACAGGTCTGTTGGAACGACGGGGATCGGGCACTCTCCTTTTAGACCACATCTCCCACACAAGACCTGGGTTCCTTCCACCTCTCAACGTCAACCCTCAGCGACCCATTCCTGATATCCGTGCCAACGGAAAGCCCACTTCTCCCGTTCACTCAGGGAGCAAGATCTTGCTGCCGGTGGCGCCGTCATCCCCAAAACGTGGACCGGACTTCAAGATGAAGAAGAAACTGATGAGACGACACTCGATGCAGACGGAGCAGATGAAGCAACTTTCGACCTTCCGGGAAATCCTCACAGAAAAGGTGATGGAGATGAATGGAGATTGAGAGCAAGAGAGGAGGAGAACAGAGAGAAGAGAGTCAGTGCTGGCCGAGAGTTTCCTCACTGGGTTCATCTACATCATCTTTGAGGCAAACCTGCTCTGCTCCAGTTCAGATCCTTTAGAACTTAATACATCCATCAAACATATGCATTGTGGAGACAAAACCATCTTTAAATCCAGACAATGAAAGCGAAAATGAGTCACTCAAGGGATCAGTTGGAGACCAATGTTAGTTGGGATTATTCTTTGATCCTCAAGAATGCTTGAAGATGGACCCATTAGTGTCAGTGGAAGTGCTGTTGGTGTTTGAATTTGCTGCAACCCTCAGATGAAACCTCGTAGATTAGGTTTCTCTAAGTATTAGCGCTGTTATGGCTATAAGCCTTCATATTGTTGTGCACTGTCAGAAAAAAAAATCCAAAATTTTACCTTTTGGGGCACAGCTGTTTGTCGATTGTGAAGTACTCTTAAAGGGAACACTGGGTATTAAGACATATTAAGAAATATGAAATACTTCATTATTTTAAAAAATCCACATTGTTTGCATATTTTGGATTATGTAATTCGGTCACACTCTGTGAGCTATTTTTTTGATGCTATTTTTACTGCAACATAACTTGGAAAACACCAGTGATAATTTCATAAGACAATGTCAAACAATATTCGTTAACGAACATTTTTTCTGTGACTAAGATGAGACGTTGACAAGCTAAAACTAATATCTGATGAAGAAAATGAAAAAAATTATGCCGTGTCGTCTTTAACAAGACGAGACAAGACTAGAATGTTATTTGAGGACTACAGGACAATCAAAATACATCCTACAGGCTTACTGTTGTCGTTCAAAATGTGCAAACAAAACATGAACTAGCGACCTGAATCAATGGCCTCAGCACCTGAAGGTTAAGGGATAGGGTCACCAAATGTCCGTTTTTCCTGTGAGTCACAATTCGTTGTCGATTAACTCAGTTAATGAGTTAATTACAGAAAGAGCTTATATGTGGCAATGGATATAAGTGTAGGCTTAAACCAAATGCCGTACCATTGATTAACCCCACAAAGAGTCTGAATATGCTGTGGAATCCACGCTGAAAAACTCCTTCAGTGGCTGCGGTGTCATGACATGCATTGGCATATTTACATTGTTTGTAAGCTCTTTGAGTAGCTGTGGTCTACTAAAAGCCTTAAAGGCATGTTTAGGAAGTTTCCTATGCTTTTCCCCTCTTTTTCTCCACTTACATTGCTTTTCTTGTTGCCCTTTGACTTAAAATTACAATCAGAAGCCACACAATGTGGCATCGAATCAGTATTTTATTTTCTAAGTTGCTTATTCCGAGTTGTGTTGTGGTAAAAATAGCAACAGACAATGCCAGTCTGCAACCATTTTACTTAATCAACATAACGGCGCCCGTCATAGTCCAAAATATATAAAATGATGTGGATTTTTAAAACAACTGAACATCTTTCATGCAAGTCTTAATACTCAGGGTTCCCTTTAAAAGGACAAATTTGTAGCTCATCTACCCCTAAAAGGTGGATATTTGTATCTTGTAGTAGTAATATATACCCTTATGTTACTACTATGCATCATTTAGGGGTAACTGAGGTATAAGAGTACAAGCAGTTGTATCTCTAAAGTTACCATTTTTGCACATCCTGTGGAATAATTGGGTTTATACTAGGGCTGTCAAACGATTCATCGCGATTAATCGCATCCAAAATAAAAGTTTATGTTTACATACTATATGTGTGTTTAGTTTGTATATTTATTATGTACATATAAATACACACACATACATGTATATATTAAAAATAAATATTTATATGTATATATATTTATACCTGTATACAATTTAGATTATAAATAAATATAAATATTTTATATATAAATCTAAAATATTTTTCCTTAATATATACATGCATGTGTTTGTATTTATATATACTTAATAAATATACACAGTACACAAATATATAATATGTAAACATAAACTTTTATTTTGGATGCGATTAATCATTTGACAGCACTAGTTTATACTCTTAATATTCCTGGTAAAACGTACATCCATCTGTTTTCCTTTGGTAACAACGTCAAGTGTAGTTAAAAACTCTAAAATTAATTTCTTAGGCCATTACAGTGCATCCAAATTGATTCAAGTACTTTAATTAAAATGTGAACTGAATTTAACGTTGATAATTTACTTCTTTGTAAATAATAGAGTGCTCAAGCCTGTTTAATGTGAGATTTATTTCTGGACTGAAGGTTAGGAATTGTAGTCCTTGAATGACCTTTAATTTGTCAATGGAAAGCTTCCACAGGATGTACACTGGAGGAGTATCGGAGATGGCTGACAGTAACAAATGATAGTTTCACATTTCTGAAGAGCGTTCTATTGCATTCTGAAAGTGCAATAAAATATTACAGGAGTCGATTAACATAAAAAGCTATAGAGCTAAAAACATAATTAAACATACTGCATGTTTCAGGGCTTTTGGATGGGTTGCTTATCTTTCTTAAACTCTTCTAAGTGATACAAAATAAGTGAAGTGCAATTCTTGAAACTCAAAATCCCAAAGAAACTCGACAAAGCCCGTCCAAAACCACACAGATCCACCCTGACCCGACTCAGTCGCCTAACGCACACTGTCTGGAGACACAGAGCACAGATATTGTGTACATACTGTACAGAGTACAATTGTGTCTCAAGCGTTTGAACGTGCAATATTCCAGGCTGCCTCAGCACTGGTTTCATATTATTATTGTGAATGTGAACAATCACTCGGACGTGCGTCTGTGGTTAACATGCTGCGGGAAATGGTTCGAGGCGAGCTGGGAGCTCCGTTTACATTCAGAGGAGGAAGTCTCTGCACAAAATAGACGAGAATGAATTTCCCTAAAGAGCTGCGGTGCACAGTGTGTCCGTGTCAAACACATAGTTCAACTCAAGCTTATGATGTGAGTGTGAATTTAGTGCTTCTGCTTTGAGATGTTCTACACTTGATGTGAATTTAAACTTGGTGTACTTGAAATGTATCATGAAAACAAAAAGAGGAATATTTTTTTATGCCTGTAGGGTTTTGTCGTTTTTTTATTTTTACTGAGACAAATTTTAATGTTTAATACCGAATTGTTGGTGGTGCAATTTCACTTTGACCGTAGCTTTTGTGTTCCAGGATGTTTGTAGGAAATAATGTATACAGTATGAGCAGCCGGAGCTCAGTGGCTACAGCAATCTTCCTGAAAACGAACGCGATAAAATCCAACCGTCGCCTGTTTAAGCGGCAGATCTCTGTTATCTTAATGCGATTAGGAGAATCTTGGCACTTTGCTGTTTTCATTGATTTTAGCAATTCTCCTCTTCATTTAACAGACAAAAGCGAGTTTGATTTGTTTCTAAATATGTTTGTATCTATCTCCAATATTTCTGACCTGCTGTACAAAAACATCCATTTAAATGAGTTGAAGTTGTGTTCAAGTGTACCTGAGAAGATGTTAATAGTGTAAAAGCTGTTTTAGGTGCTGTACACAATGGACCTCCGTCTGTGCTACAATGTCGTTGGGTAGTTTGAGACCTCCATTCACATAGAAGGGTCACAGTTACACTATCAGTGCATCACTTAATGGATTATGGATTAACTATTTCTTGTTATTTTGTATGTTTAGTGTAATACACAGGTCAAATGTAGTAAGCCAAATAATTTTAAAAAGTATTAAATTATTTAAAACTAAAATCGCTGTTGTGCTGCTTCTCTGAGGTGATCATTTTCTTCAAGAGCTTTTATCGGTTTATATTTGTTTAAGGTTTGTTCTAATAGAATTGTGGACACCAAATAAAAACTTGTGCTAAAGTAAAACTTTTGCACATACGCTGCGGTTTGCACAGTTAATGTTCTACTAAATACGTTGTTCTGCTAATTTATGTTGTCTAAACCACGGAGAAACAAGGGTCAACTGAACTCCTGGCTCAAATTTTGTTTTGCTAATAGTGTGAGTACCAAAACATGCAACTGCAACAATTTTCTGAGAGAAGGGTTGCATTTTCTTGATATTTTTGGCCATGCATGTACATGGAGCTGGGTACTCGATTACTTACAAATTGGAATCAGTTACTGATTCCAGATTGCATGACAAAAATTGTAGTCAGTAATGTAATCAGTTACAGTTTCTTTGGGATTTTAGGTAATATAATCAGATTACTTTTAGATTACTTTTGATTTATCACATTGATTTAAATAGAATTATGTTGTAGCATAATGATGTAAAAAATGCAAAGAGTAAGAAAATACGTTCCATTCTTTGTAATTTACAACATGAAGTGCATTAAACATTTTATTACATTAAGGTTTCCCAAACTAGGGTTCGAACAGGAACTACAGAGGGTTTGAGGGTTTAATGAAAAGCTAACAATTAATTAAATCATTAAAAAAAACAATTAAAATAAATTGGGCAGCTCATACAAGACCAAGTCCAATCTTAATGAATGGGGGAATCCTGAAATCTCAAAAACTGCTCACTGAATTCACAATTAAATTACACATATCAAATCAGCAACAAAAATGTTAAATGAATTGCCCCATGAATGTTGTTTCTTTTGCTCAAATAGTGTTTAAAGGCTTTTTTTTCAGGCTAGACCAACCAATGCTGTACTTATGACTGCACATGTGCATTGGCTGGTTTAGTCTCAGGTTTCTATGGGAAATTTGTCTCTTTCATTTTGAAGGTGGGACTATTCCTCCATATTGTGCGTTGCAGTTTCTCCCATTCATAAGTATAGGAGTGAACTGTCATTGTGTTTCATTAGTCTTTGTTTTAAAATACCAATTAAAATAAAACACTTACTAAAAAAGATAAAATATTTTTATTTGCCTGCATGCCACGTGACCATTAATCGACATCAAAGAAACCGTGAACATGCAAATGTGAAACTTAATTATTGAAATATTTAACTTAAAATCTCAGGGGTACCTAAAGTAAATATATTTGGTGAATAAGGTTTGGGAATGCCTGCACTGCATGCAAATAAGAAATAATGTTGCATTTTAATGAGTACGAAAGAAAAAAGCCTTTCAAAGACATAATACATGGTTAAAAAACCTACCGAGTGAAAAATGAATGTGTTTATCAGTAGCTGATGCAATGTTGAAACCCTAAATCCAGTGGTCAAATGCTGTGTCACCACCTGAATAATGACTAGTCTATATGTGTGAATGTCCACAATGGTAGGCTATTTTAGAAAGCAACATTTAAAAGAAGAAACAGAGAAAATAGGGGGAATTGATGAATTCTGAATAATTTATTGCTATTGTGTGAATAATATGTAATCATGTAATCCATAAAAAAGTAACTGTAGTCTGATTACGAGTACTTTGAAATGTAACTTACTCTAATTACAAGTACTTCATTTTTGGAATCTGATTACCTAATCCAGATTACATCTAATCAGTTACTACCCAGCTCTGACTAAAATTCAGAGTCGTGCATGTGTGTATAGTGGTAAATGGAAGACTACTTTGTGTTGATCTTTTTATTTTTATTGTAAATATATATACATAAGGAGATTCATTACAGTAGTACATCATATAGAGTCATTTTTTTGCTAATATAACATTGCAAAAATATCTTAATATAAACACAAATATCTAAAACTAATTATAAATAATGCTATTTCAAGGTGCTTTCAGGATGTAATACGCCAAGGCCAAAGTGGCAGGATTGCACTGCAAAAAATGCTTTTCTTACCTAGATTTTTTGTCTTGTTTCCAGCCAAAATATCTAAAAATTCTTAAATCAAGAAGGATTTTCTAGACAAGTCAAAATTATTGTCTCTTTTTCAGAAAAAATAAGTCATAATTAAGTGAGTTTTTGCTTAAAACAAGCAAAATAATCTAGTTCTCATCTTGAAATTAAATGATTTTGCTTACCCCATTGGCAGATTATTTTGCTTGTTTTAAGCAAAAACACTTAATTTTGAGTTATTTTTTCTGAAAACAAGACAATCATTTTTACTTGTCTAGAAAATACTTCTTGATTTAAGATTTTATAGATATTTTGGCTAAAAACAAGACAAAAAATCTAAGTAAGAAAAGCATTTTTTTGCAGTGTGAAAGGTTATTGGCCATGATATGGAGTTGTTTTTTGTTGTTCTCCACATCTTAGTCAAAGACCTGAAACAAAAACATAAGTGAAATGTATTAGCAAATTTGACTGATTCTATGAACAAACATTTAGCCAATCTTAGTCTCTAATCTCACCATAAACCAGTCATGGAGCTGCATCTCCTCCAGGACGAGTCTCCGCTGCGGATCAGGCTGCAGACAACAGTGGATCATCTGGCAGCATTCTGTTCAAAAACAATGAGAGAGATGTTTGATTATTAACTTACGTGTCACACCTTATATTCAAATTTCAAATAGCTTATACATTCATATTTAGAATTGTCCATGTTTGTTTTTTTAATGAAGATCTCACCTTCTGACAGCTCAGGTTTGGACCAATCGTTTTCACTGATCCTGCACTGTAAAAAGTCATTCTGTAGGTTTGTAGATTTCATTAAATTTAATGTCTAAACTTTATTTAACAAAATTAATTTCTTGCTTTTTAAAATATTTTTTACATTAAATTTAATTAAAAACGACTAGAATAAAACCTACTCAATTCTGTTGTTAAAGATTTAGTTATATTTTTTAATCAATTCCAAATAGAAAGAATATTGAATGAAATCAACATGATGGAAATGAGCTGTTTTCAATTTACAAGCACTTCCTGTTACAACGGCCATGTTAATCAGCTCGTGAGCACAAGGCATTCATACCCTAAGTTTCCTGGAGGCAAAGCTGATCGGTGCTCTTTTTCATATAATTTCACTAAGGTAAGGAATTTTATTTAATTTATATGTGAAAAATCTGTTGTCAATTGTTAGAATTGTCTGCTTTATCTAATATAGGCGCCAATCAAATGAAAGATGCTAATTCGTTCATGTAGCCAATATGTTTGTATCTTAACAAAACTGCTGCTGAACGAATAACACTGTTTAATGGCTGTAGGAATTCGTTGCTCATAAAGTATGGGAAATCATTAGTGATTAACATTAGCGCTGCCACTGAACGATGTGCACGCCGTTTCCGTCACTCTAATGTATTTCTCCATTTAATAAAAATAATGAATGAATAATGAATAATAATCCACGAACATAAGCGCGCTTTGTTGAACAAAATCATAGGATTGAAATTCGAACATCAAATTATTGTTATACATCTGTGAGGACCTGACCGGAGATCTGCTAGGATGCTCCGCGTTAATCAAACAGTAAACACTGGCACACTAGCAACAGTGAAAGCGTGTATCTTTAGTAAATTAAAATCCTTTGAATCTAATCTTTCCGCATAGTTACACATCCTGTTCTTTTGATGTTTTTGTGTTTCAGGAAAATAATAAATGATCGCTATAAATGTTAGATATTTTGGTAAACAGTTATTAACTTTCCACATTTCTATTAACTTTATTTTTGCAGAATTGCAGAAGAGAACTTAAGAAGAACAACAATGAAGAGAGAGAAAGACTGAAACCTGAGATGGAACTACTGAAGGTAAAGTTTATAATGAAGTATGCAAGCCATTTGGCTACTTGTTGTTTTATATAAGGGTGAGATGAATTGTTTTTTTCTTCATGATCAGTAGGTAGTACTTCCCCTTCAATTTAAATTATAATAACTTAAGTAACAAATTATTGTAACAACCTAGAGTTAATTTCATGGACTTGCACAGAAAACATTCAATAGGTAATGTCTATTTATGTAAGTTCAACTTATATCAACTTCAGTTTCAAATGTAAATCAGCTGTACAGAGGATAATACAGTGCCATTAGGTTTTTATTCAACAACCTCTGTTGATAGATTGAAGCACCATTTAATTTATAAATTGTACTAAAAATGTACTTAATCTTCTTTTTATCCCATGTGATGAAGACAAATGTTGAAAGTAGCAAGGAACAAAATATTGTGAGGGCAGAAACATTGGGGTGGCTTATACAGTTTGTTGCTCACCTGTTGACATTTTTTGCACCCCTGTTTACGCCACTAATTAACCTCTCTGCGTAACAATTTTTTTTTTTTTTTCCCCAGGTGTTCTGTTGATATGACAAGAGAGGTGGTGATCAGCTGTATTATAGAATTCCTTGGGGAACATGGAGGAGACCTCATCAATGAATTCAAAGTATGCAATCTTTATTTTAATATACCAGAAGTGTGAATAAATATCAAAATTGTGTACTTCCTGAAGATGCCATAATATTGTTGATTGAACTTTCTGCTTAAACATGTTGAGTTTCTGATCTCATCTTTTGATCAATATTTCATAGGTTTTGAGTGTCCCTGCTGTTGAAATGAAGACCGGACAGGAATTCAGCAGCTTGTGATGGCAGTAATTGTGACCAAGACGGGAGCATCCATTGACCGTCCAAAGGACATTGGAAGTATTATCAAGGGGAAGAAAGTTACAGGCCTTGAAGGTGTTCCCAGGGCTTGCTTCAAGTTCTCCTTGGTTTGATGTATTCACTGAATCTCCATTATCCCAGGCATCAAAAGTATACTTTAAGGTATTTGAGAAACTTATCTTGGATGGTGGTTATAGATAACAGAGTCTAGTCACTCAGGTCTAAACTGTTGACTTAAAAATCAAGTGGTTTTAACTCTTCTGTGGTTTCATGTTACCAATCAAAGACTTCACATATTTGAACATATTGTGTATAGAAGGAGAAAGATTCCAAAAAAATTAACTGCATTGTTTATTTTAAACAATTTGTGCCAAAAAAAAAAAAAAGACTTTGTTCTGCAGACTTGAATTTATTTGCCTTAGAAAGTAATTTCTCTGTTGAGAGAATATTGATGCTGTTGTAACTGTTGTTGGCAATAAAGCAGAAGTTTGTAAGTCATCTTTAATGTATGTGTCTTTTATTCATACCTGAAATTATAAAAAAAAATCCACATTAAAAATAAATTGTGATTTGTATTAAATCAAAACAATTCCTTTAAGTAGTATTCATTACCATAGTGCTCTGATGAAAACAATATTTTTGTTTAAATTTCAATTAATTTTTTTGTGTGCATCTATTTGCATCTACTCAATTTCAATGACTAATTTTTAAGGAAACGTTTGATTAATTTTAACTCATTTCTCAATAGTTGTTGAATTTAATTAATATTATTGCTTGTAATCTGTTGCCACAATTTTATTGAGTAGATGTAGTGTATTATTTTTTTAGAGTGTGTGCAATTCTTCATCATCGGGATAATACCCACAGACCATCACAAACAGCAGGATCCCTAAAGACCAAACTGTCGCCGGCTTTGCGTAGTAGCTGCCGTCGACGTTGAACTCCGGCGGACAGAAATACATTTCGGTGCCTAAAGAGAAGAGATTTTGATATTTAATTAATTTCTAAGGCATTTATTAAAGCAGGGTGCGTTTCAATGAGCTTAACAACCCACTAGCAAATCCTCAAACGCACCATTGAAGGCCTTGTAGGCGCCGTCCCTCATGAGAGCGCCGCATCCGAAGTCGATTAGCTTGACCTCCAACGTCTCTGGGTTCAGAGGGAGGTTCTCCAATTTGATATCGCGATGGAAGACGCCACGCTCGCAGCAGACGTTAGCGGCTTGGATGACCTGCCACATAATATGTCGTGCCATCTTCTCTTTGAGCCTTCGTCGGAGCTTCACAAAGTTAAACATGCTCACGCTAGGCATGGGCCGCTCCAAGACCATAACGTAGTGGTCTGGGTTGTCCTGCCAGTCTAGAAGTTTAATTATCTGCGGTACGCTGGAGCCCATATTGGCCATGAGGGTCAGGCCGATCTCTATGGGGAGGCGTTTGGGATGACCAGGCTAAAAGAAAGAACGTATGATTATTAATTGGAAATGCTTTTATGAATATGTTAGAAACTGAAAACTATGACTGAGAAGTGAAAATATAGAGAGTGCAGCAGTGTTCATTTTGACAGCAAGTTTTTATTTAGTTTTAGTCATAGTCTTTTGACTGAAATACCATTTAGTTTTAGTCATATTTTAGTCATCTGAGTTTTTTTTTTGTTTGTTTTAGTCTAGTTTTAGTCTTAGTTGACTAAATTTACAGTAAATTTAGTCGGTTAAAATTGAATGGGTTTAGTTACAGCGCAATGCATTTATTAAGCATTTCTCTATTATATAGGTTTGATATTAAGGTTTTATCATGATAAACACACAATTTAACTGCGGTGATACACAACATGCCTTATTATATATTATAAATAAAAAAAAACACTTCTCATAAAGAACATGGTCTTCTTTTTAATGAAATACCAATGGTTATATCGGCTAATTATTATAGTATGTTGTTATATATTCTTCATTCTTTCAAACAGACATGTTTATTTCTATAAATGAATTTAGATTCATCTTTAGGGCTACGTAAGTGATTCAGTCAAGAGCAGTGAGTGGTTTTCTGTCTTTCTTTTGTTGCTTGATTAACATCAGTAACTCGGACAATAGCAACTAAATGTGGCTGCTGTCCCTTTAAAACCCAATGCACGAATGCAATGGATGCAATGTACTGATACACTTTCTCTCTACTGTTTACGTTCATTTAAGACGTAATCGTAATCATGTTTATGTGAATACTCATCAAAACGGCAATTCAACATCATTTTGTGTGTATTTCTCAAGATTTTTCTGAATGAATGTCTTTCCGTATCGTCCCTCCCTAACATTTTCGTCTCGTTTTTATTTGTTGATGAAAATGCCAGTAGATTTTTGTCATAGTTTTTGTCATTCAAGAAGAATTTTAGTTTGTTATCGTTTCGTTTTCGTCTGTGAAAAAAATGTTGTTGATGAAAATTATGACGAAAATTATTTGCCAACGAAATTAACACTGGGGTGCAGGTTTCTCACAACTACGATATATGGCATATCTGGTTCCTTGCTGGCAATTTTCACAGCCACCTGAGCAACAAAACAAAGAATTAACAATGAGCATGTGCACAGAGATCATTCCAGTCATGAATACTGAACAGGTATAGCAAGTTTTGCAAGTAAAAACAGAGTAAAGTAAAGGAATGTAACCTTTAGGCCATCCGCGCATCGAGTTCCTGCATAGACGCTGCCGCAGCCTCCTTGACCCAGCTTCTGGCCAAATTCATAGTGCCAGAAAATGTGGCCTTCAGAGACTGGAGCTTCTCCAAGACCAGGAATCTCTACATTTTGCTGTAGAGAAGTCTGAACTAAAGAAGGGAATACCAATAATATAAAACAAATCAGATAAAAAAATATAAATGAAATTAGAGTGGTTCTTTACTTAGGTGAACTTTTGAAAAACTGGTATATTATGGTAGTAATCTTACCCTTGTCCAGCTCTACCACTTTGTCCGCTTCGGTCAAAGTAACTGGAGTTTGGACGTCTTGATGTTGGAGGACGTCCTGCTCCAGCTGTTCTTCTTCAGCAGGGAGGACTTCAGAGGATGGAGGTTCTTGATGATCATGGAGCTCTACAATAGGATGGATGTCTTGTAGAGAAGTCAGATCTAAAGAAGGAATAACAATAACATGAATGAAATAAAAAACATAAAAAAGTAAAAAAAATAGTCAAATTTTATTTCTTTAACATCCACAAATATTGACTGTTCTGGATCACAAAACCATTGGGTATTATTTGTAGCAATAGCCAAAAATACATTGTATGGGTCAAAATGAACAATTTTTCTTTTATGCTAAAATCATGTTCCATAAAGATATCAAAACTAGTCCTGTCAAACGATTAATCGCATCCAAAATAAAAGTTTATGTTTACATACTATATATTTGTGTACTGTGTATATTTATTATGTATATATAAATACACACACATGCATGTATATATTAATGAAAAATATTTTAGATATCTAAAATATTTAGATTTATTTATAATCTAAATTGTATACAGGTATGAATACATATACATATAAATATTTTGTTTTAATATATAGATGTATGTGCGTGTATTTATACGTACATAATAAATATACAAAGTAATCACACATACAGTATGTAAACATAAACTTTTATTTTGGATACGATTAATCGTTTGACAGCCTAATCAAAACTAAATTTTTGATTAGTAATATACATTGCTAGACAACTTTAGCAATGTGATTTTCTCTGTTTAGAATTTTTGCACCCTCACATTTCAGATTTTTAAATAATTGTATCTCAGCCAAATGTTTTCCTATTATAACAAACCATACCTCAGTGGAAAGCTTATTTATTTCTTTAAGATGATGCATAAATCTCAGTTTCAAAAAATTGACACTTATGACTGGTTTTGTGGTCCAGGGTCAAATATAAGCATATATGCTTACACATAGTAAGCTTGTAAATTCAGCAGATACATGTTAGACTGGACGGCTTGTTTGGTGCAAAGATAATAATGCATTCAAAGCATCAGGTGTGTTTACATAATGTTTTATATATGAAGAGTTCAGATGCACATGAAGAGTTCTGACACATTTCTTCAAAAAATGCATTTTTATCAGGCTCCAATGTATAGGTTTCTATGTAAGTACTGGTAGGCCTACTTCTGAATGAGCTGAGGGTGGGATTTTGGTGAGTTTGAAGTAAAAGCATATGATGGATGTATAATATGTGTCCAGAGCATTCACTCACTCATTATCATTATCTTTTGACCGAGATGGCTTATATATAAATTTCGTTTCAGTTGACGTTTATTTAAAGTAACTAAATTTTCATCTGAAAACGCATTCGCAAATTGAAAAATTGCATTTGCAAACGCGTTCTTTTCATTCAGAACGCAACATTTCCAAAACCTCTTGGTTTTCTCTCGTCTCCCTGCCTCTTTTCTCCCTTCACCTGTCACATCAGCACAACCAGGCGTCTCATCGAGCAGATGAGGATGGTTTTTCGCCGTGATGGGCGTGTGTTTGAGCAGCACACAAGGTTGGAGTTCATGTGCACGCTCCTTTTTAAGCGCTTTCTTTGCTCGTGAAAACAGTCCCATTATAACGCAGTTATAATGCAGACTTTTTCAGACTACTAGAAAACAAACTACTCCGAACCAGAAAACTACTAGAAAACAAACCACTCCGAACCAGAAAACAACTACTAGAAAGCAAACTACTCCGAACCAGAAAACTACTAGAAAACAAACCACTCCGAACCAGAAAACAACTACTAGAAAGCAAACTACTCCGAACCAGAAAACTACTAGAAAACAAACCACTCCGAACCAGAAAACAACTACTAGAAAGCAAACTACTCCGAACCAGAAAACTACTAGAAAACAAACCACTCCGAACCAGAAAACAACTACTAGAAAGCAAACTACTCCGAAACTTCAACCCACAAAATGAGATCGACAGTTCCAAGGCTTTAAATACCTCCAAGTTATACGTTCTAATTGCTTTTGACGTCATGCGCGTGCATGACCTGTTACTTCTGAATAATAACATTCTAATATCATAACGTGTGTGTGCTCTGTTTAATAGACCTATAGGCTACAATAATGTCAAAATAAATAGACAAACAATTTTCAATTTAATTTTAATGTCAAATTAATTACTTGTGTTATTATTATATTTAGTAGTGCTGTCAAACGATTAATCGCATCCAAAATAAAAGTTTATGTTTACATACTATATATTTGTGTACTGTGTATATTTATTATGTATATATAAATACACACACATGCATGTGTATATTAAGGAGGAATATTTTAGATTTTATTTTAGATCTAAAATATTTATAATTTTTATTTATAATCTAAATGTAAACAGGTATAAATATAATACATATAAATATTTTGTTTTACTGTTGTTGTGTATTTATATGTACATAATAAATATACAGAGTAAACACACATATAGTGTGTAAACTTTTATTTTGGATGCGATTAATCGTGATGACAGCCCTAATATTTATTAATTAGTTTAGTTTAGTTTACCAAATCATTGTTGGTTAAATGAAATATATATATATATATATATATATATATATATAGTTTAAAGCAGTAATACACAATGAAGAACACTGAGTTTGCATTTTTTTAAATTACTTTTTATCTTATTTTATAAGATACACAGTATTTACATTAGGCTTTACTGACCGTAAAATCAACAATTGTTGATTTAACATTAAACAAATTGACAAAAAAGTCATATAGGTCAATTTTTTCAATTAAATTGAGATTTATAATGAATGAATAAGCTTTCCATTAATGTATGGTTTGTTACGAGATACAACTCTTTGAAAATCTGGAATTTGAGGATGCAAAAAAATCTAAATATTAAGAAAATCACCTTTAAAGTTGTCAAAATGAAGTTTTTAGCAATGCATATTACTAATCAAAAATAAATTTGTGATATATTTATGGTCGGAAATGTACAAAATATCTTCATATCCTCAAATAACATGATCGTTACTTCATTTCCTAATGATTTTTAGCATCAAAGAAAAAATTATAATTTTGACCCATATAATATATTGTTGGCTATTGCTACTTAATGCTGGTTTTGTGGTCACATATGGGATTACATATGGGATTACATTTCTGAACATGAATGGTATCTTTTTGACATCTGTGTACATGAATGGTGTCATAAATGAGTTAGCATTGACAATGTGTTGTCTTCTCACATCAAAATCCACCAACATAACTGATAGAGAGAGAGATTTTGGATGTTTTTTTCAGTAACATTTGTGCTTACTTTTGCAGAACAAACTGCAAAAGTTTTGATAGGCTGTATATAATGACACAAAACCAATCTTATACAATTAATGAATGCTTTTAAGAATGGTTATTGAAATAGAGACATATATGTCTGCCTGCTGCTGCTGCTTTACTGGATCGAATGAAACCAAGCAGATCATTCCAGACTCTGGGCATCTTCCATAAACAGCTGGAGAAGGAGTGACCTTCATCCCAGAGGAACTGCTCTTCTCCTCCAGTCTCATCTCTTGTCTGTTTGTTAGACACACAGCAGTGTCAGCGACACCTAAGAGCACTTGTCCTGTAAAAACACTGCTTGTCAGTCTGACATACGCACACACACACACACACACACACACACACACACACACACATTCTTAGCTGTGAGATACCATGATACAAAGTACAGATTGCAAAGCCCCTGAACTCAGATATTTAAAAATAAAAAAGTTTAAAATAGCTATAGGCTGTTCATATTTGGTTTATTTCAGAAGTTTAATCTACAAGTGATATAAGGGCAAACATAGTTGGCCTGTTGATGATGAAGAGATCGAACCTGAAACTCAAGCTTTAAATGGCACTTCTCACAAACAGGGTTCAAAATAAAATGTGCATGAAACAAGGTTCCTAATGGGTTCAAACTAAATACTAAATTGTATGTGTTTCTTTTAACTATTAACCCTCTATAGGAGTAATTGTGAATTCACAGCTTGAGAAAATAATTTGGATGCAATTTCACTGCCTGAAAACCGTGTCTTAATATTTCAAAAGCATTAAAACAACATTGTATTTCATCTTGGAATTTCAATCAGTCATCATAGCACAAGTGAAAGTCAACAAGACTTCTTTTTCAGCGTACCCCACACGTAAATAGATGTTGACATGTGCAGTCATCATTGGAGCATCGCTGCCTTTCAGTAATTTCAGATTGCCATCTTTTCTTGACCTTTGGTTGTTGTATGGATGACATCTTTCAAAGTGACATGCAATAATGTACCAACCAATTCTTCATTACAGCCCTCACCGTCATTGCTTCTATCCTTCGTTGGTCGTCAGCAACTTCTTTTATGACTACAGCCTGATTTTCTGATGCCCTCCTTTTACTATCATCATTACCTTCTAAAATAAGTACAGATTTGTCATTTTATCTACCAAAAACCTTACAAAAATGAACATAAAACACATTTCTAAAGGGTGTTATACTGCCTCCCAATGCTGGTCAGTAGTGCCAGCTACATCAAATATGCTGTCCATAATAGGACTTTGTCAGTTATGCATGACGCTCAGATTTTTTGATCTCAGAGTTATTGTATTTATAAACGTGCATTAAAACAAAAAACTTTAGAAAACACATTTCGATGTACAATTATATCCTCCTGGGACCCGGCTATGGAGTTTTTGCCTCTGTAGTGGACATTATATTTTAGTGAATTTCTCAGAGACCTCACATGTCATAGTTGTAAGCCTTGATGTCCTGTACAGAGTACATTCAGGGCTTTTCAAAGATACCAAATGTTTGGAAGTTTGACCATGATCACATCCTCTCCTTGGTCTTTAAAAATGGCTAAAATCAATTCAGTGAAAAATTGTACATCCTTATGGAAATATGATTACATTTTGTAACTTGCATTTAAATCATTTTCTAATTGTTTATCATAAAGCAACATCTCAGGAAAATGTTATGAGTTTTCAAATCCAAATATAACTTTCTGTTATGAAACAGGACATCATTTCATACATGTCCACTGTAGAGGACACCAGGACTAAAAGCATGTTTATTATGCATTTTGTGAGACATAACAATTGAATAGGAAAAAAAAATTAAATAAAATAAAACTATATATATATATATATATATATATCAAAATTCTTATGAAGTATTAGATATTACTACAAAAATCTGACCAATTAATACTCCCATTATGACAATTATTTATTTAATAACAGCAACACATTAATATTCAAATTAGATACATGCAAGGTGCGATTTGCCGGGGGGGATGGTGGGGATTTCCCCCCCTCTGGTCTATGCATCCCTGCCTCTGCTGAATTATTATTATCCCCGGTGGGGATAAAAACATCCCGCGAACCCGCTCCTAAGTTCGGTTCTGAATCAAATGATTCGCAATACGCGCTTTGAAGTCCCTTTTTGAGTCAAATGATTCGCGAAACGCGCTTTAAAGTCCGGTTCTGAATCACATGATTCGCGATACGCGCTTTGAAGTCCCCTTTTGAGTCAAATGATTCGCGAAACGCGCTTTAAAGTCCGTTTAAATGATTCGCGATACGCACTTTAAAGTCCGGTTCTGAATCAAATGATTCGCGATACGCACTTTAAAGTCCGACTCTGAATCACATGATTCGCCATACGCGCTTTGAAGTCCCTTTTTTAGTCAAATGATTCGCGAAACGCGCTTTAAAGTCCGTTTAATGATTCGCGATACGCACTTTAACGTCCGGTTCTGAATCAAATGATTCGCGACACGCGCTTTAAATTCCGTTTAAATGATTCGCGATACGCACTTTAAAGTCCGACTCTGAATCACATGATTCGCCATACGCGCTTTGAAGTCCCTTTTTGAGTCAAATGATTCACGATACGCACTTTAAAGTCCGGTTCTGAATCAAATGATTCGCGACACGCGCTTTAAAGTCCGTTTAAATGATTCGCGATACGCACTTTAAAGTCCGACTCTGAATCACATGATTCGCCATACGCGCTTTGAAGTCCCTTTTTGAGTCAAATGATTCGCGAAACGCGCTTTAAAGTCCGGTTCTGAATCAAATGATTCGCGATACGTACTTTAAAGTCCGGCTCTGAACCAAATGATTCGCCACACGCGCTTTAAAGTCCGGTTCTGAATCAAATGATTCGCCATACGCTCTTTGAAGTCCAGTTCTGAATCAAATGATTCGCGATAGGCACTTTAAACTCTTTTTTTTTTTTTTTTTTTAATTAAACAGTACAACAATCAAACAATTAAGACAGTACATTTAAAGAAAAGACAAAATAAAAAATGATTCGCCATACGCGCTTTAAAGTCCGGTTTTCAATCAAATGATTCGCCATATGCGCTTTAAAGTCGGGTTCTGAATCAAATGATTCGCGATACGCACTTTAAAGTCCGGCTCTGAACCAAATGATTCGCCATACGCGCTTTAAAGTCCGATCTGATTGGAGCGCTTCGAAACAGTGAATCATTTTGCGACGCAGTGGTTGATCTTTGCTCGCTTATATAATTTATTCGTTGTTTGAAATGAAATCGTTACAATTAATAGGACTAACTAATGTTTTTATGAAATTGTGATCACATTTCATGACATGACACTCATTATCTGGTACTTGTCTAAAAAGATGTAATTTTTCAAAAGTGCCAATTCCCCCCCCCCCCCCCCCCTTATGCTCTAAACAGTGTAACAACATGAAAAAAATACTAAATTCACAACGGTTTTTTTTTGGGGGGGGGGGGTATTTTTTAGAACTTGAATTTATATGTATTTTCTAGTCTAAAATGAGCTTTCTATGGAGTCTTGAGAGCATGTGACCTAACATGTGCTAACGCCTCCTTTATGGCATTGTTACCAAAAATGTGAAGCACATGACAAATACATTTTTATTTTACTGGTTGAAAGGGATGTCATTGTTGATATTGTAATTAGTATTGTATTTCAAATGCAAATTTCTTAGCGTCATTTATAAATGACGATATCCTACAGAGGGTTAGCCTAATTTTATTTTTGGAAATACATTTTAAGTAATTTGATTTGTAATTTTGTAAAACTATTGCCAAACTATTGCTAACATTTTTAGAAGGCTGCAGACATTTGATGTGTTTAAAACCTCATACATGTCATGCAAGTTTACCTAACATATGTAATGTGTTTTCACATCAAAATGTATCGTATTCGTGAACGGTGACGTTACATTTTTTAACGCGGAAGAAAGAGTATGAGTGAGACTTCCGGTTCATTAGCCGCTATAGGTAAATAACAATAAGAATATTAACATGCAGTAAACGATAAAACCAGTGTGCTCATAATTAAGACAATACATTGACATGGTACGACTAACCAAGTTGTAATATCAAGCAGCAAAACAAAAGCTGTTTTTTTTCCCAGCTAAAAATAGCTGGACGCATAACGAAGCCAGACCCATAAAATTTACAAATGGCCACGCCCACACTTACAGGAAGAAAAAGGCAGATAGATGAACAATGATGGAGTAGGATTTGCGTTAGATAAGGTAAGTTTATTGTAAATACCCTTATATTGTGATTGACAGGCTTAGATGAACATGCTCCAATCCAAACCTAGATTTGTAAGTAATTGAAAAATACGAAATCGAAAAATACGCTTCAGCACAAACAATGCTGTGCAAATATTCACACTTTACAAAAACTAACGTGTTATTTTTTAATAGCTCCCTTTACGCCCTCTGCTGGAGTACATGGATACTGCACATCCTCAGTTATGGAATATTTTAACTTTAAACAAGTTATTCCATTTTTACATTTTGAGAAAGTGTAAGCTCAGCGATTGTAAACCAAAGATGAGATTTGAATGTGCTGTGTTTATTGTAAATTGCTTATTGTCACCAAGATGAACAATACTGTAACTCCTAAAATCAAAACGTATCTATTTCATCAGTGATTTATGATACGATAAAACGGGGAAAAGGTAACAAAAAACATATTTAAAATGCCCTTGGGCCAACTTTGTTCATACTACCAAACTGGTTCATGAACTAAAAACTATTGCCCTTGAGCACTAAACGACAGACTGAACCTGTAATATGTTTGCTTTAACAGTAGGGGAGAGGTGAGCCATTTTTTACTTATGTGGTCCTCAAGATAAAGGACAATGAGGCAGAAGTACAATAAATGTATCTACAGTAATTTCAGGATGCTTCCTATCATTTTAAATGATCAGAATGTATCTATGGATACAAAGGATTCTAAAATTATGGCTTCCTATAAAAAAGTGTACCTGTGGCTCAATTTGCCCCAGGTTAGTTGTAACAACCCAAGTCAGTGGGTAAGATGACCCATCTGAGTGAAAACTGACCATCTGACCAAATCTGATTCAAACTCATGTGAAAGTTTTAAAGATCCTTTTTAAAAACCAACTTAATAATCAAATTTTATTTTACAGTCATATTTCTTAAAGCTTAACATAAAACCAATCAAATCTTTAATTGTTTAAATTTCTGAAACAATACGTAGAACACCAAAGTTTTAACCTTCCCTAAAACAGACTAAACAGCGTTTGTTGAGCAAAATTAAATAAAAAAAATTATGTGTGATTCCAAAATACATGCTTACATGACAGTAAAAGTGTACAGTAGCATGCAAAAATGACTCACATAGTTAAATACAGCAACTGTTAATTAAACAATTGGAAATATTAATACAGAAGCAAGCAATTTATGTTCATATATATATATATATATATATATATGTATATATAAAATTGATAGACAGTAACTTCAGATACCTGTCAGCAATTGCAGGGGGTCTGCATTAAATAAATACATGTTATACTTATATACCGTAGCCTCAAACACCTGTCATCCACCGCAGGCGCTTCATGTCAAATGCATTTTATATTCATATATGCTATCTTTAGATACCAATCAGCAACCTCAGGCAGTTTGTGTCAAATAAATACATTTTCTGTTGATATAAAGTCAGTATAGATTCCTGACCATGATCGCAGGGGTTTAGTGTCAAATAAATACATTTCATATTTAGGGCCCGAGCACCGCGGTGCGAGGACCCTATTGGAATTGCTCCGTTTCTTATTATTCTTCTTCTTCCGATTCTTCTTCTTCTTCTCCGAAATGAATCGCATTTTAGAGGGCCTAAACACGCTCGAAAACTCATGAATCTTTGCACACGCGTCAGGACTGGCGAAAATTTACATCTGATATGGGTTTCAGAAGTGGGTGTGGCAAAATGGCTCTGTAGCGCCACCTAGAAAACTTTAACGGAGTGCCCCTCGAGCTACGTTTCACGTACGTGTACGAAACTCGGTACATACGTGTATCACACCAATCCCTACAAAAAAGTCTCCTGGCACAACATCCCAAACCCAACAGGAAGTCCGTTATTTGTAATTTCCTGTACGGTTTTTGTGCAGTTTTTGCCATTTTCAGATCTCGTGTTTTAACGAACTCCTCCTACAGTTTTTATCGGATCATCTTCAGATTTGGCGAGTGTGTTCATAAGGCCTTTGTGACGCTAAACTGCGAAGCTTTTGAGTTTTCGTCGAAGGGCGTGTCTCTGGCGGCCTGACAAACTTTGATGTTTCGCCATGAAACAGGAAGTTGCTGTAACTCAGGCAAACAATATCCAATCTGCCCCAAACTTCACACGTTTATTAACATTCATGTCCTGAACACATGTCCATGTCAATATTTAGTCATAGTCATAGCGCCACCTGCTGGCAACAGGAAGTAACATGTTTAACACTGTTATGGTCTCCTAGCAGCATATTAAAAAGCATCAGCAAGTGTAAAAAAGGCTAGCAACGTGTTATACACATTCTAAAACATGCTAGCAATACTTAGCTAAGTGCTAAAGGATGCTATTAATGCAATGAAACAGGAAGTTACTGTAACTCAGGCAGGCAGTGTCTGATCTGCACCAAACTTCACATGTATGATAAGAGTCCTGACTTGAACACATCTAAAGGCCAATACTCTGTTACAATCATAGCGCCACCTGCTGGAAACAGGAAATTGCTATTTTTACACATGCAGTGTCCGATCTGTCCCAAACTTCACTTGTTTGATAAGAGTCCTGACTTGAACACATCTAAAGGCCAATACTCTGTTACAATCATAGCGCCACCTGCTGGTAACATGAAAATCACTCAATAACTCAACCATACAAGGTTCAATCTGCACCAAACTTCATATGTCTGATGACAGTGCCGACCTGAAGATATCTACATGCCAATATCACCGGTCGGCGGTGAGCCCGGGTGCGAGGGCCCTTTCATCGCTGCTTGCAGCTTTAATTTTTTACTGTAACTACTTCTCAGCGGTCTGGTGCGTTTAGAATCAAAGCCATTTTTAATTGATAGACAGTAACCTCAGATACCTCTCAGCAATTGCAGGAGGTCTGCGTCCAATAAATACATCAGCTTCTGTTATGTCCTCCTTTTTCGTGTGGTTTATCCGCTGTAAGAAATAACTAGAAGAATAACAACATGCAGTAAATGGTAAAACTGTTTGCACTACAAACCAGTGTGTTCATAATTAAGACAATACTTAATAATATGATAGCTTTTTTTGTACAGCTAACAACAGCAGATGAGATTGGAATCCAGACCCATAAAACTTGCAAATGGCTGCGCCCACTCTTATAGAGAAAGATGAACAGACTACAGTATGCAGTATGTCTCTTTATTTATAACACTGGTCACATCTGCTATTCTGATTAAATGTCATAAAATACCAAACACTTGAATGAGCTGGCAAAGACTATTTTTTATGCTTTATGATGACTAATATCTTGCCATCTTGTATTTACACACATGCACCGAATAATTACAGTAAAAAAGATGTTTGCCATTACAATATTAAATATAGTATCATTTCTAATGTTACTATCTGTGACGTGTCAATTCTAACAGAATTTCTAACTCATTTTCAAGGTTGTATAAACAATGAAAAAACATGTTTACACTTGTGCATTTTTAAAGGCAGCTTATGAGGTATCAGAAATAAATGCTGAAAATGTAAAACTTTTTAAAAGTGTATTTCTCTAGAAAAAACAAGTAAACAAGGAGCTGCAGAAATGCAACTGATTTCTTCAACAGACTAGAAATTGCCTAAAAGTTCACTGAAGGTGCAGAAAGACATGGATTTTAGCTTGGTGGAGGCTCAGAAAGACCTGGCTTGTAACTTAGTGGAGGTGCAGAATAAGTTGGCTCATAGTTTGGTGGAGGTGCTGAAGGACTTGGATCATAGTTTAATGGAGGTACTGAAGGACTTTGATCACAGTTTGGTGGAGGTGCTGAAGGAATTGCATTGTAGTTCGCTGGAGCGGTAGAAGGATATGGAGTGTATTTTGGTGGAGGTTCTGAAGGACTTGAATCATAGTTTGGTGGAACTGCAAATGGGCCTTGTTGGCACCGAAAGACAATATTGTGGTCCGTCACGTAAGGCACATCTCTGTTTATGCAACTGACTGAAACATGTCTTGACTGAGAGAGAGAAAGATAAAAACAGAATATTATTATTGTGTTGCATTCATTATTGCATGTAAATCTAAATGGGATGTAGTGACAGCTAGTGCCTATTAAGTAACCAATCAGAAAGGATACACAAATAAGGTTGTTTCTGCAATTTAATATAATATACATGTCTTTAAAAATATTCTGCATTTCAATATTTAGAAATAAAAGATTATACATTGTCAATGTGGTTAACTTGTTATACAATTGTTTTTGAAATAAACAACCTCTTATATCGTTGATGGTTGGTTGTTGCTTCTGTAGAGTGTAAAACAAGCATTAAATGCAACTTATTTTGTGTTTATTGAAAATTTGCCTTATTCCTCAGACAAAGCCAGAGGCTTTAAAAAAAGTTTAAACCAGAATTAAAAAAAAACTGTTTTAATGTTTTTAAAGAAGTCTGTATTGCTCACCAAGCCTTGCTTTATTTGATCCAAAGTACAGCAAAGGCAGTACAATTCTTAAATATTTGTACTATTTAAAATAACTGCTTTCTTTTTGAATATGTTTTAAAATAGAACTTATTCCTGTGATTTCAAAGCTGAATTTTTAGCATCATTACTTCCTATTCAGAAATGCTCAAATGCTGATTTGCTGTTCATAAAAGCATTTAATATTATTATTATTATTATTATTATGTTGAAAACATAAGAATTTAAACATATAATTCCTTTTATTAACTTGACTGGCAGTGTGTGTCTTCAGAAGGCTTGTGATGTATAGTGAGCATGGATATATGGACTACATTAAGGGTGCTTTTTTGTAATTTTGCAGAATGAAAGTGCCAGTCCTCATTCATCCTCATCCTCATGAAGAGCTTTGAACTTCATCTTTTTACCTTCATCCTGCAGCAGTCGCAGGAAGACGAGGCAACTATAACAGAGATGATGAAGACCAGCGCATCACAGAAAACCAAGAGAATTAGAGCCACACCCTGAGTGAGCATAAACAATATAAATTTGTGTAAAGCTTAAATAAATAGGTTATGATTGAAACATCCTCCATTGTTGATAATATTGAAGTTAACGCATCTGCTAAGAATGTGAATTTGTCCTGGTGTGTTTACATTTTTGTAAGAAACTAAATTTACATCAAACTTACCTCACTGTCAAGACAGTGAAATGGGATGGAGATAGCAGCTGCTACGGCATTGAAACAGTTTAGAAATTGTGAGATTCTGACCTGAAATGGGAAAAGTGTGAAAAATGTAATGCACTGTAGTCTAATGAAATCATTTCTATTAGATATTCAGACTAACCCGACATGTGTTACGTGAACATGCAGCTGACACTGTCACAGATCCAGTTAAAATTGACTACAGTGAAGATAATGAATATTATTTAGTATTATTGTTCATTGCACAGTGTTGTTATGGTGTTGAAATGAAATACTTACAAGTAAACATGACCAGAGGAGATATAAAAATCCCGTCCAGATTGTTAAAATTAACATTGTTATAGCTATTGATATTTCCAAAGCCTGTAAGATATAAAACAAGACAATATATGTTTCCTCATTTACCTCAAATCAAAACTAAAAAATGTAAGCGGATCAGTGTGTTTTACCCCCAGAACCTTTGGCCTGATCTTCAGGAATTTAGACACCACACGCTGGTCAAAAGGTGACTGCAGAAAGCTGCTCACATCGTCATGCATCTTTAAATGCACTGAAAGAAATGTGTGTCGGGATAAGAAGTGTAAAAAGCATGCTTTTCTTTTCAGTGTCAGCCACGAGGAAGAGGAACCAAATGACACTGTGTACATTCCCAAAGCTGAAAATCAGGATTGACTGGAAGAGTTGCTTAGACGACACATCACAAGGTAATCATACAGTGTTGCCAAAGACAGCTGATTTAGATTTAGTTTTTTTGTTTTCAATGCAGCTTTAAAATGCTACCTGAAGACAACGATGATGAAGCGTTCATTTGATCCTGCCAGACACGAAAACTAATCTACACTGTATATTTGTGACCCTGGAGCACAAAACCAGTCATAAGTCACTGGGGTATATTTGTAGCAATAGCCAAAAATACACTGTATGGGTTGATTTTTCTTTTATGCCAAAAATTATTAGGATATTAAGTAAAGATCATGTTCCATGATGATATTTTTTGATACTGTAAATGTATCAAAAGTTATTTTTTTCTTAAAGGAACATCATTGGACAGCTTTAAAGGCGATTTTCTCAATATTTTTATTCTTTTGCACCCTCAGATTCCAGATTTTCAAATAGTTGTATCTCGGCCAAATATTGTCATATCTTAACAAACCATACATAAATGGAAAGCATGTGTATTCACATCTTTCGGATGTTGTATAAATCTCAATTTCCAAAAAGGCACCCTTATGACTGGTTTTGTGGTCCAGGGTCACATTTCTGCAGTGACCACATTGAATACACAATAATAATAATGATTTATATACAATAGTTTGCCATGCTAATTTGTTCTAGCTGCGTATTCCAGCTTGTTTTACCATAACCCACAAACACAGAGACACAGACAATACATGTGCAGAATACTTACACTAAGTAGCATTTTTTTCAGTCGCCAATTTAAAATCCATTCAGATTAGTAGAAGATTTGAGTTGATTCATGATTATTGTGGGCTGTGTGTTTGTCTTGAGTCATTTTCATTTTGTTTTTCATTTTGTTTTTTCTAGTAAGAGGAAGTCATGCTGCTTGCAAGACTCCACCTCCATAAAATATGAAAAGTCACACTGATGTAAACACAGGGCAAAGCTCTATTTCTCCCTTTTTGTTTTTGTTAGTGGCAGAGCTTCTTAATCTTTTTACAATGAATTGTTTGAATGTTTGAATATTGAATGTTAGTCAACTTGCAGATAATACATGTATTTTCCTAAAAGACAAAGGGCAGGTCCCTATCATGTTAGAAGCTTTAAAACGGTTTTTGCTCGCCTCTGGCCTTTCTGTTAATCAGAATAAATCTGAGATTATGACAATTTATCATTCTGATATATCAATGTATGTGGAATTAAAGTTAAACAAACACAGTTCTTGGTACTATAATTAATAAATGTCCATCTGAAAAAATTGAATCAAGTATTTCTAAATGTTTACTATTTTTAATTGCTGGTCTCAGAGGAATCTAACTATCCATGGACGTGTTCTGCTCCCAAATATCCTTTATATGTCAACCCTAAGATGTGCTCAGATATTGACAGGGTTTTATTTAAGTTTATTTTAACTGAATATGTGAAAAGAAAAAATATCATTAGAACTTTTTCAGACGGTGGGCTTAATGTTCTTGATTTTATACTCTTAATATTATTTTTAAGATCAATTGGATTAAACATTGCTTGGCCCAGAGTAATTCTATATGGTTTTATATCCCCAATTTTTTTGTTGAAAAGTGTGGTGGGTTATCCTTTCTACTATCATGTGACTTCAGATACAGTTAACTTCCCTTAAAATGATTAAGCATTCATACGCAATCACTGGAAGCATGGAAAATAGCTTTTAAACATAATTTCTCTCCACATTCATGTATACTATGGAATAACCAATTTGTGTTGTCTAAAAACAAGAGTATATTTATAAAAGAATGGTTTGGTAAGGGATTTATTGAACACTAATGGTGAGATTTATACTTATCAGCAATTAGAGATTATAATTTGGTTGTGAAAAGTATTTCCCCTAAAATGCTTTACCTTGTGAAAATTCATCTCATTTCATCTCGTTATAATTCAGCTGTCCGACATATTCCAAATCTTGTTATTGGAGGTATTAATATCATGGAAAATCACAAAAATCTCCAATCACACATTGGAAAATGTCTCACTCGAGATGCCAGCTGTTACCCGAATTGTAATACTGGATCAGAGGTAGTTGATAACACTTGATAACACTAACACACAAGTCTTTAAATGTTAGAATGAAAACAGAAAAATGTCATTATGTTAAAAGACATTAACACATACTGTGATAAAATGAAAATACATGCAAAACACTTCTCAAACACTAGGGGGCAGTAGCAGTACAAAGATATAAATTATCCAGCATTATTGCAATCTCAGCTTGGCATTAGTTACCTAAAGTATCTGGTGAAAAAAAATAAAAAAAGAAACAATCCAGTCGATATCAGCCATAATGTGAAACAAATAAATTGCTATTTTATTTTAAATATTAAAAATTAAAAATTACGCTCTTTTTCAGATGTCTTTTTGTTTTAAATGTTTTTTTTCATAATCAGTGGTATTAGTAGTCATGCAGAGTTTTAATTAAAAGCCTTGTTTTGATTCAGTCCTCATTTGCCACAACAAAGGACCATTTTAGAAACAAATTGTTGACAAAAAGAAATGGTGAACATTTACAGCAGCGATATGCAATATAATGGACCTTCATTACGCATAAAACAAATCCTCAGTGGGGAAACTAAAGTAAAACTGAACGATGATACAACAGAAAATATTGACTACAAGTACAAAACTGCAATATCTGATATATCTGCACACAGTTTATGGTTAGATGAGGAGTCCTTGGTTTAAAAAAGTTTGAGAAACTCTGCGTTAGAACACCTAAAATAAAAAACAAATACAAGATATAATCATTTCCTTATAAGCCTGCAAATAAATACAGGCTTGCTGAGCAGAAGAGACTACTTTAAAAAACATGAAAAATCTGACTGGCAGTGTATTATTGCAGGGCCTGCAAGTACTTGCAGGACTAGCAATTTTTTTTTTTTTGCCTTTAAAATTATTATAAACTTTCTTACTTTTTTTAGTTTTTTTTCTAGGAGTCCAGGTAGTGGTCAGTTTGTAAAGGTTGACCCCTGCTGTACAACCATTCCCTACTTAAAGCCTGTTAAGAGGTTTATGTTTACGGTTATCTCTCTAATTTTCGGATGAAAATTACATATAAGCTTACTTACTTACTTTACTTTTCTTATGAGTAAACGCATAGTAAGCTATTGCATTCAGAGCATCAGGTGTATTTACATGACATATTGCTTGTTTTGCTTGTTTTACATCTAAGATAAGATCATGCAAAGGATAAATTCATTTGTAAAATGTATGATTCTTTTATTTACATTCAAGATAGCAGGGTCAATACTGTTACTTTTGGTTTAACTTTCAAAGCAGAACATAATGGCTTGTGTTTTCATATAAACAGTAACCTGTGGGCCCATCGCTTTTTCCTACAGTCAGTGTATTACTTATACAGAAGTATAGTGGTTAATATTATTAAAACCTGAAGATAACAATCTCTGTTTTGCTACTTGCTACTATCTTTCTACAGTTGCCAGTCTGTTTATGAAAACTAATTTTGCCACGAAATAGAAAATGCAAAAAGGAAATTCTGAGAAAGAAAGAAGAAAAAGAATATAAATTCCTAATTGTGCGATATAAACAAAGAATTGTCAGATATAAATGTGACCCTGGACCACAAAAGCAGTCATAAGTCGCTGGGGTACATTAGCAATAGCCAAAAATACATTGGGTAAAAAGTATTGATTTTTCTTTTATGCCAAAAATCATTAGGATATTAAGTAACGATGTTCCATGAAGATATTTAGTAAATTTCCAACGTAAATATGTCAAAACTTAATTTTTAAAAAGTAATATGCATTGCTATAAGAGCTTCATTTGAACAACTTTAAAGGCAGTTTTCTCAATTTTTTTTTTTTTTTTTTTTTGCACCCTCAGATTACAGATTTTCAAATAGTTGTATCTCGGCCAGATATACATATAACCATACATCAATGGAAAAGTTGTTTATTCAGCTTTCCGGTGTTGTATAAATTTTAATTTCATTTAAAAAAAAAAAAATCCTTATGACTGGTTTTGTGGTCCAGGGACACAAATGGCCAATTCTGAGAAAGAAAGTCAGAATTATAAAATATAACATCACAATTGCAAGAACAAAGTCACAGTTGCCTTAGAATAAATAAATATATAATAGCTAAATAAATGCATACTACCAGTAGTATATTTTACAACACATTAGGCCTAATAATCCCATAGTGAGTCTTTCAAAACTTTCAGATGACCACCCTCTCTTTTTTTCCCCTAGTGAATTGTTCAGGTTCAAACAACCAATAGTAATCAACTCTCCCG
The DNA here is from genome assembly GCA_033026305.1 of Cirrhinus molitorella. Classification (NCBI taxonomy): domain Eukaryota; kingdom Metazoa; phylum Chordata; class Actinopteri; order Cypriniformes; family Cyprinidae; genus Cirrhinus; species Cirrhinus molitorella. The sequence continues at coordinate 2,170,452 of CM065123.1, forward strand.
CTTCTCATTAATATTCATATACGAGCGTCGTTTCGACGATGTGATTGGCTAGAAAAAAAGCCGGTCGCCTGACAGCGAGCGGATGAATTCAACTGTCAATCTCCGAAAGGGCGGGATTTGCCAAGCCCCAATATATGTAAAAATACCGTTCACACGCTCTCAGTGGCTGTGACACGAGCGAAGGGGCATTTCGAAATCTCATATTCAAATCAGTCTCCGGCGAGGGACGGAAGAAGTGCACAGTTTGAACAAATGGAGGAAGATAGGACTGAACAGATGAAACCCCTCCTAACCACAGTAAGCATAAAGTTATTTGTTGTTGTCTAGTCAGATTTGAGTTGTCGCGGACGCCTGGAGCGTTTCTGCGCGCGTTCGTTTCAAAGAAAGGAAAGGGTCGGGGGTGATGAGGGAAATGGATGCGGACTGGCTTAAAGCATCACTTCCTCTGGGTTGTTAGCGACTCATGAGCATCCACATTGTCTTAGTGGACTTGAGATGGGTTTGTTTTGAGATTGTATTGCTGTGGAAATGTACTTTCATTGTTTTGGGGTGACCACGCTTCTGCCAGGAAGTGTCGTTCAGATCATTGCGTCACAATAACGGTGAAAGACGAGCGAAGTAGACTATGAATCTCTCTCTCTCTCTCTCTCTCTCTCTCTCTCTCTCTCTGCCACGAAACAGACGTTACAACTTTTGTTTTATGTTTTATTATCTTTCCTCACAAGTACGTTCCCCTTTGATACAATACATGAACATTAAAGTAAGAGTTCTGTGTATTCTGTCTTTACGTTTTCAGTATTGCAGGCAAAAACAACTTTTTCAGTCACCTGTCAAATTTGAGACTTTGGGCTTTTTGGTTTTTCATAAGGAAAGCATCCAAAAGACACTGTTAAGTGTTTCTTTTATAGCACTTTATCTAGTTGTGTCAATAGATTTCAACTACAATATATATTTTTAAAGGCCGTTTTCTCAAAATGTTTTTTCTCCTACACTGAGCCATAAATCTCCACTTCAATAGCATTTAGACGCACCAAACTTTACATTTGTATTCCTGACTATACCCTGAAGGTTTTTACTGAGGGTTTTGTTCGTATATAATTTGTTTGATTATATACAACATTTTATTCCCCACCAAAACTGTAAAAAAATAGTGTTTTCTGAATTATGGAGTGACATTCCCGAAATTCCCTCTGTAAAAACATTTGACTCTGATATGCCAAAAAAATTAAACAAGAATTTTGAAACTGACTTCATCCAGTGTTTAGATTTTTTCTACTAGAAATGTATGCAAATTAGCGCATATTTCAATAAACAATGCCTCATTTGCATATTTAGACCTAACGTTTTAGAAAACTTGTAATACAAAAAAAGTTTGCAGTTGCAAATAGTTGACGCCGGTCTTCAGTGTCGCATGATCCTTCAGAAATCATTCTAATGTGATTATTTGCTGTTCAAGAAACTTTTTTTTATTATTATTTATTATCTAAATTTAAAACAGTTGAGTAATTTTTTTCAAGATTCTTTGATGAATGTAAAGATGCAAAGATCAAAACCCTGGAGTCAGTATAAAAAAGTCAAAAGTGATGATAAATAAATGTCTAATGTTACAAAAGGTTTCTATTTCATCAAATAAACTAAAAAAATACTACTCAGCTGTTTTCAACATAATAATAATAATAATAATAATAATAATGATGGTAAATGTTTTCAGAATTTGAGAATGATTTCTGAAGGATCTTGTGACTGGAGTAATGATACTGAGGGAAAAACAAAAAAAAAAAAAAAATATATATATATATATATATACACAGTTGAAGACAAAATTATTAGCCCACCTGTGAAATGTTAAATTTTTTTCGAATATTTCCCAAGTTTCACAATATTTCCTATTATTTTTTTCTTATATAAAAGAAATTTGCTTAAATAAAAGAATTAAAAAATAAATAAATAAAAAAAAATTGTTTTTACCCTATTCACCTGCAGTGTCTCACCTTAAACACAAATTGTGCCAAAGTTTGTAACTATTGTCATTTTATTTTCCTCTTTAAAATGACGTTCTATAGTCATAATGACATCTTTTCAGAAGTCCATACATTTTTCTTAAAATGTCAACTTGGTTGACATGAATTTGTAAAGTAAACGATTATTCTGTCTCTCTTGCTATTGTCATTTACATAAGTATGCATGAGTAAGTGTGCACTTTCCTCTCTCCCTGTCTTTCATTCCTCAGAAGCTTCATTTCCATGTAGTCATAACGACTTCAGTAAATAGTTCCTTCCCTTCACAAATGGTTTGCGCTGTCAATAGATACTCGCAGGCTAGATGCACTTGCAGTGCTTGTGTATATTTACATACAGACAGTGCTACATCATCTACAAGTAACTAACTGTAACAACTACTGAGTAAAGATGCAAATTGTGAATATTGCTCACTTCATATATGCGACCCTGTTCACAAAACCAGTCATAAGTAGTAGGGGTATATTTGTGGCAATAGCCAACAATGTGTTCATGCATGGATCTAAATGACATCTTTTTATTTTATGCCAAAAATCATTAGGATATTAGGTAAAGATCATGTTCCATGCAGATATTTTGCACATTTTCTACTGTAAATATATAAAAACTTAAATTTATTTTTTGATTAGTAATATGCATTGCTAAAAACTTCATGTGGACAAATTTAAAGGCAATTTTCTCAGTGTTTAGATTTTTTTGTGCCCTCAAATTCCAGATTTTTCACAATACTGCATCTCAGCCAAATATTGTCCTATCCTAATAAACCATACATCAATGAAAATCTTATTTATTTAGAATTTCAGATTATGTATAAATCTCACTTTCAAAAAAAATTACATATAAGCTTACTTGCCTACTTTTCTTATGAGTAAACGCATAGTAAGCTCGTAAATTCGGTAGAAACATAAGGGGAAGACTGTCTCATTACATCCAAAATACAAAGGATTTGACGAGTTATCAGTACATAGTATTGCATTCAGAGCATCAGGTGTATTTACATGTTATTTTGCTTGTTTTGCAACATCTAAGATCATGCAAAGGATAAATTCATTTTTTATTTACACTCAAGATAGCAGGGTCAATATTGTTACTTTTGGTTTATCTTTTCAAAGCAGAACATAATGGCTTGTGTTTTCATATAAACAGTAACCTGTGGGCCCATCGCTTTTCCCTACAGTCAGTGTATTACTTATACAGAAGTATAGTGGTTAATATTATCAAAACCTGAAGATAACAGTCTCTGTCTTGCTACTTGCTACTATCTTTCTACAGTTGCCAGTACGTTTATGAAAACTTATTTTGCCACGAAATAGAAAATGCAAAAAGGAAATTCTGAGAAAGAAAGAAGAAAAAGAAGAAAAAATCCTAATTGTGAGATATAAACAAAGAATTGTCAGATCTAAATAGGCAATTTTGAGAAGGAAAGTCAGAATTATAAAATATAAAATCACAATTGCAAGGAAAAAGTAATGTAATAAAATAAATAAATCATTACTCCAGTCTTCAGTGTCACATGATCCTTCAGAAATCATTCTAATATGCTGATTTAATGTTCAAGAAACCTTTTTTTATTATAATTTATTATCTATATTTAAAACAGTTGAGTACATCTGTTCAGGATTCTTTGATGAATAGAAAGACCCAAAGATCTCAGTCAGTATAAAAAAGTCAAATATGATGATAAATAAATTTATAATGTTATAGAAGATTTCTATTTCAGAAAAACACTGTTCTAATGAACTTTTTATTCATCAAAGAAACTTTGAATTCTACTCAGCTGTTTGCATAATAATAATAATAATAATAATGATAATAATAATGATAAATGTTTTCGGAATTTGAGAATGATTTCTGAAGGATCTTGTGTCTGGAGTAATGATGCTGAAAATTCAGCTTTTAAATCACAGGAATAAATTACATTTTAAAATATATTCAAACAGAAAACTGTTATTTTATATATATATATATATATATAATATATATATATAATATTATAAAACAATATATATTATAAATTTATTATTATTATTTTTTTATGTTTTTGCTGTACTTTGAATCAAATAAACGCAGGCTTGGTGAGCAGAGGAGACTTCATTAAAAAACTTAAATTAAAAATTTTACTGTTCAAAAACTTTTTAGTAAAAGTAAAAAAGTCTTTTTTGCAATTCTGAGAAAAAAAAAAAAAAAAAAAAAGCTTTCATACCTGTTGGTGAAAGTACATTGAAAAAAATGTTGTAGAAAAAGTTTTCACTCAGAAATTCCTAGTAAATTTGACTATTAATTACAAAGAAAGGACAACTATCTTAAATTTGGAAGCCGAAAAGTGACATGGCATTTCATCTATTAATCTTCGGTTTATTTACAGCTTCAAAAAGTGTTAAGTATATGTTGTCAATATTATGTAATGCTGTTTAAGGTCCAGATGTCAAATCTGTGTCTGAGGCTGGAATCCAGATGAGGAAATGGATGTGGTTATTGCATAAGTACATGTATTGTTTAGATGTCACTAAACAAAGTTAGCGTTCTGTTTATCTGAAAATGTTGCAAATGGCCAGTTCCTTTTACGTAACAAAAAGCCTTGTTTTGATTTCCACCTGTTGCCTACTTTATCACTATCCATCACTCAGGTGTCTTCAGGACAACGATGCTCCTCTGTTCTCTGCCGGGATATTGGCGATGAGGAAAGAGTTCATGGTTCGTTGAGTGTGTGGTATCGTAACGTTACTTCACTGGTTTAGATGGAAGATTAGACAGGAAGTTTGTCATTGTTCTCTGGCTGGAGGATCAGCGGCTCTCGGGGGGTGCTGGGACCCGGCAGACAATGCTGTTGATAAAGCCACAGAGGGCACAGCCGTAAGCTCAGCAGGTTTAGAGTAGTTGGGGACAGTAGTATGTGACGCTGTGACCTGTCAGCATGCAGTAGTCAACACAGTTGCTCTGCGGCACCTAATTCACAACAAGTCTTTCCGGTCCCTCTTGTTGACATCTGTTCACAGTGATTCTTCGAAAATGCAATTCATTAACTCCGTATTGATCAGGCTTAATGTTGGCACAATGGCCAGGCGTTAACTAGGCCTGGGGGGAATTTGGAAACCTTTTATTTTGAGGGAGAATCTGCAGAATGGATTTAAATGGAGCTGAGAATGCTGCAGTTTTATTTGTACCACAAATAATTATCATGTCGCCAAAAATAGTTAGTAGGGCTGCTCGATTATGGCAAAAATCATAATCACAATCAATATAATTGATTAATTTAAAGATAGCAATACAATAGAAAAATAGTAATATAAAATAAAAGATACAAATGAAAGTTGTTTTTTAATGTAATTAATTGAATGTAAAACAAAACGGCATCAGCATACAGTCTTCACTGTAAGAATTAAACATGCTTGGTTTCGTATAAAAACGAAAAAAAACTAAACAAGTGATTGTGTCTTTTGCTGTTTGATTAACATTAAGCACAGAGACGGCAGGAGGAATATTACTTGTGGCCACTTTTTAAGAGCTGCACAGATCCAATATACTGTTACACGCATATTTTCATCCTCAAACGCCGCATTTTGACATATATTTGCATGTATTTTTAACATCTTAAGCTATAAGTTCACTTTACTTGTCTGTGTTCTGTTCCGTCTCTTAACGCAGACACAGAACAGTGCAAATTCTCTTTCGTGCTTTTAAAAACACAACATCAAATAAACATTAATTAGGGCCCTATGATTTCTATGATAAAAAGTTGACAGAAATATTTTTAATATTTAGAATGTACGTAATACTACTACGACTGTTGAAAAATTAATAAAACGTTCTTTTTTTTAAAGAAATAATTACATAATACGTCTTTCATGTTTTAACTTTAATAGTAAATCTTTTTTACTTGCCAAAAATAAAATTAGTTTAATTTTCATTAATTAAAATATAAATACATTTTTTATGCCTTCTGTTAATACAGATACACAAAACAGAATTTCTATTCAGAAAGGCTATTGTAAGAATAAATAAAGGTTATGCATTCAAATAATGAGGCATGCTAAAAACTGAATTTTATAGGGTCCTATACATGTCATTTTTGTTAAACCTTTAATAAACTAATGTTAAATTGTATAAGTTGCATGATTTTAATGAATTAGACATGCTTTTTTGATTAATAAGGTTTTATTTAACCATTAAAAAGGAGTCCAGAAAAATTAAAACGGAAAAAAAACGGAATCCAGAAAAAATTAAATGGAAAAAACAGAATTTCAAAAAAGATAAAATGGAATTTGGGAAAAAAATAAAATGGATTTCATAGGGCCCTAGTAAAATCTGTTGACTTTAGCAATCTTTGTTGCATTATGTGCCAGTGGTGATTCTATCAAATATTCCCTTTAGAAGTAGATACTGCTTGATCTATGACTGTGCTTCATATTTTATAACAATAAACAAGAAAAAGAAGATTCTAATAATTAATCCCGATGAGGCAAATATGCAGTGTATGGCAAAAGCAACCACACTTCCCTATGAGGCATGGGATTTGTTTTCAAACATGTCACAGAAGCTGTTACGATGAACAAAATCGCTTTTTCCAAATGTACTTGGAAAGTGATTAAAATATAGAATCTTATGAATAGACTCCAGAAAGCAAGGTAATGTGCCTCAACGTGACCATTTCAGTGCAGTTCTAGCACTCAGACAGCCATGTTCTATGCATTTGTTTTGATAGAGGGACACAAGATACAATTCTAATTTCAACATTATTTCTTCTTCAGACATTGTTTTTCAAATTAAACAAGTATCAGCTGTATACAAAGTGACCAACGTTTGGTTTTCGACCACTGAGAATGGGTCACATTCAATAATCTGGACATGAAGCCTCATTGAGATCCCCATATCTCTGGGACTGAATGATGTAGGGGCTTGACAATTAAGATTCCAAAAGAAAAGTTTATTAACATCTGGAATCTAAAAGCATATTGCAGTATCTTTAATACTTCTTGAGTTATAGGCACGCAAACTTTGGAAAAATAACGTTTATGGCACTCAGGCTGGTATGTTCAGTGCAGTTGTCTTGACAGAAAGAAATGAGATATATCTCTAGTTTTAACATTATTTGTTCTTCAGACATTCCTCTTTAAAAGAAAAAAGTATTGTATTTTTTCAAACTGACCCACATTTGGTTTTTGATCACTGAAAATGTGCACATTTTAACGTTTTACTCCCGGAGCCATATTGAAATTCCAATATCTCTGGAACAAAATCTCATAGGGCATTTGTTAAGACCCAATATCTAAAAGGGCATGAAAATACCTTTGATACTTCTTGAGTTACAGACGTGCAAACTTTGGAGAAAAACCCATTTTTGAATGGTCACCATTGGCAGATAATTCTACAAAAATTGTTAAAGTCAATAGATTTTACTAATAGAGCTACCAATCTCTGTGTAAAAATAAGATAATGATGCTGCCATCTTTCTGAAGTCATTTTTACCCTGTAACTTGACTCTGAATCTAAAGTGAAAATTGCTGTTTTGACCTCCCTCTACAAAATAGTGGATTACTCCGTAAATATTAATCCATGACATTTAATATTTTGACTTTCATCACTATACATGTCCATCTTTCTTCATATAAATATTAGCCAAATCAAAAATTTGAGCCGGGGACCTCTGGTTGAGTTGACATGGAATGACCCCAAAGCATTTATTCAGGGGAGGGTTTTGTTGTGCGTTTTTGCGTTGTAAAATATTTCAGTAATCTTAGATGAGGGTTTGAAACCCTCAGCAGTACAAAGTCTTTGCTGATGCTTAATATTAGCTTAATCTGTTTTATGTTTTTATGATCTTATCTGAGAAAGTGATTTACAATAGTTGCATTACTTTACTACAGTTATTATTGTTACTACAGTTTTATTGTCATAAATGTCTGCAAACTAATGTAACAAATGAGCATAGAACCTTAATAAATAACCAAAATATTGAATAAATGAGCACAGCCAAAATAATTAACCAAATATTTAATAAATAAAATAATAATATAAATGATAATATTTAATAAATGAGTATGGAACCATAATAATTAACCAAAATGTTTAATATATAAGCTCAAAGCCAACATAATTAACCAAAATATTTAATAAATGAGCACAGAAGAGCGGGAAATATATTTTATTTTTATAAATGACAATCTCTAATTTTTCTCTAATGTTTTTTTCAGAGGTGGGTTTCATTGTTGTGCATTTTGGTGTTATAAAATATTTGATTAATCTTAGATGAAGGGTTGTTCGGCAGTTCAAAGTCTGTTTGCCGAGGCTTAATATTAGCTTAATCTGTTTTATGTTTTTTTGATCTTATCTGAGAAAGTGATTTACGATAGGGGCATTACTTCAGTTTTATTGTTATAAATTGCTGCAAAATAATAAATAAACAACTATAGAACCATAATGGATTTTTATAAATGACAGAATAGTTGCATTACTTCAGTTTTATTGTCATAAATTTCTGCAAATATTTAATAAATGAGCATATAACCTTAATAAATAACCAAAATATTGAATAAATGAGCAGAGCCAAAATAATTAACCAAAATATTTAATAAGTAAACTAATAATATCAATAATAATATTTGATAAAAGAGTATGGAACATAATAATTATCTAGAATATTTAATGAGCACAGAGCCAAAATAATTAGCCAAAATATTTAATATATAAGCACACAGCCATAATAATTAACCAAAGAATTTAATAAATGAAATGGTAATATAAATAATATTAAATAAATATGTGTATAACCACCATAATTAACCAGGATATTTAATAAATGAGCACAGAACCATAATAATTAACCAAAATATTTAATAAATGAAATGGTAATATAAATAATATTGAATAAACATGTGTATAACCACCATAATTAACCAAAATATTTAATAAATGAGCACAGAAGGAGCTGGATTTTTTATTTTTTTTTATAATAAATTGTATTTTATAAATGACAATCTGTAATTTTTCAGAGGTGGGTTTTATTGTTGTGCATTTTGTTCAGCAGTGCAAAGTCTGTTTGCCGATTCTTAATATTAGCTTAATATTGCAAATGATAATAAATGAGCAAATAACCTTAATAAATAACCAAAATATTGAAATAAATGAGCACAGCCAAAATAATTAACCACAATATTTAATAAATAAAATAATCATATAAATAATAATATTTAATAAATGAGTATGGAACCATAATAATTAACCTGAATATTTAATGAGCGCAAAGCCAAAATAATTAACCAAATATTTAATAAATAAGCACAAAGCCAACATAATGAACCAAAATATTTAATTAAAGAGCACAGAAGGAGCGGGAAATAATTTTTTTTTTTTTTTATAAATGACAATCTCTATTTTTTCTCTAATGTTTTTTTTCAGAGGTGGGTTTCATTGTTGTGCATTTTGGTGTTATAAAATATTTTATTTATCTCAGATGAAGGGTTGTTCGGCAGTTCAAAGTCTGTTTGCCGAGGCTTAATATTAGCTTAATCTGTTTTATGTTTTTTTGATCTTATCTGAGAAAGTGTTTTACAATAGGTGCATTACTTCAGTTTTATTGTCATAAATTGCTGCAAAATAATAAATAAACAACTATAGAACCATAAAAATTGATTTTTATAAATGACAGAATCTTTAATCACATGTTTTTCAGAGTTGGGTTTTATTGTTGTGCATTTTTGTGTTGTAAAATATTTTATTAATCACAGATGAAGGGTTGTTCAGCAGTGCAAAGTCTATTTGCTTAGTATTAGCTTAATCTGTTTGATTATTGTATGATCTTATCTGAGAAAGTGATTTGCAATTGTGAATGTTGTTTTGGTATTGCATTCATAAGTAGCTACATAAATGATCAAAGAAGAGGTGAGAGTTTTATAAATGACAAAATATCTGATCACATGTAAAAATAATGTAAGCTTTTCTTCAGAGGTGGGTTTTGTAGTTGCATGTTTTGCATTATAAAGTCTTAGATGAGGGGTTGAAGCTGTTCAGCAGTGCAAAGTCTGTTTGCCAATGCTTAGTATTAGTCTGTTTTATGCTTTTATGAGCTTATCTGAGATTTAGATTAATAAATGTCACCTCGGTATTGTACTCATAAATAGCTGCGTTAGATTTACAGTGGTTGGTTTGGTGTAACGGGCCAGACCACAACCAAGTAAGGAAAAGATATCCCCATGCAAGGCTCACTGGCTCGTGCATGACTGTCATTCAGCAACATTGCATGCTTCCTAAACACACGACTTGATGTGGAAAGCTACTATAATGCTGAATACATGATGTAGTATCTGCACAGATCAGATTGTGCTCACATATGACATTAAAAATAAACAAGTGGGAATTTCTTTTATCTTTTAACTTTTACCCTCCATTTTCTTTAAAACAACATACTTTCTACAAACATCTCCTCTTTTCATATTGTTTCCTGTGTCACCTTTTATATGCAACCTGTTACTTTTCACAATTGAAACGTCATTCTAAACCCTAGTTAAAGGATTAGTTCACTTTTAATTCACCCCCTTGTCATCCAAGATGTTCATGTCTTTCTTTCTTCAGTAGTAAAGAAATTGTTTTTTGAAGCAAACATTTGGATTTCTCTCCATATAATGGATATGAATGGTGCCCCAAAGTTTGAACATCCAAAATGCATTTTTTTTCTGTTTTAATTTTTCTGGACTCCTTTTTAGTGGTTAAATAAAATCGTATTAATCAAAAAAGCATGTCTAATTTATTCAAATCATGAAATACAATGTAACATCAATTTTTTTTAAAGGTTTAACAAAAATGACATGTTTAGGGCCCTATGAAATATTGTATTTTATTGTTACCAAATTCTGGTTTTAGCATGTCTAATTATTTGAATGCATAACAACTTTTATTTATTCTTACAATAGCCTTGTGAATTTTTATTCACTCAGAAATTCTGTGTTGTGTATTTATATTAACAGAAGGAATAAATTAAATAATTTTTTTTAATTTATCTTTTAATTAATGAAAATGTAACATTTTATTTTTGGCAAGTAAAGGGCATTTACTATTAAAATTAAAACATGAAAGAAATATTGTGTAATTATTTCTTTAAAAAAGAAAGTTTTATTAATTTTTATTAAAATTATTATTTTTTTTTACTAGTTCATGTCGTGATTTGATTTAATTTGATGACATACTTTTGATTAATTCTTCTAAACTTGACACATTCTGTGAAATTCCACGTTAAATAATACATTCCGTTTTTATGACTGAATTTTCTGTGATTCCGTCCGCGTTTTCCGCATTGCGGATATCATAGGGCCCTATATTAAGGACCTTTAGGGAAAGAAATGTAAGTGATAGGGATGCTCATTTCGGTTAATTTCAATGACCGACAACCGCTGCTCGTCAACCGAACATTAACCGTTAACTGATCAAATTAGAGTAATAAATTAGTATAAAATAAAAATATATGATGATACATAAAAATTACAAACAAATATTTTATTTTAACTTGGAAACAGCAGCATACACAGCAGCATAGCAACAACAAAAATTCACATATCCTCAAATTATCACCCACCAGCAGAGAACATCACTACAGTGATTTGATTGCAACATATAATCATTACTGTTAATATTATACAAATTGTACAAACTTTAATTTAACAAACTTTAATTATTGTACAAACTTTAATTTGCTGTTAATCTGCTTTGAAACTATTTGTTTCGTGAAAAGCTCTATACAAATAAACTTGACTTGAATATCAGAATAAAATTATATAAATAAAAAATAGGCTTAATATACATTAATGAAATAATTATCTAATTAAGATGACACAACTAAAACACATTAAATCTTTCTATGTGCTCTGAAGAATGGTACCAGTCTTGTTCTTCCTGCCAGACATAAAATATAGCGGGCCTACCTCAGTTTACAGGGTCTGAAAGACGCAACACAACACCATCTTGCCACAAAGCACCGGCAAAAATAATGAACAATGAATGTGTCGGGGGGAAACAGTAAGGAGATATTTGTATGATCCATTAATAAACTAATGTATTCTGAGATAGTGTCGCAAAGACCCTGACTCCCAATCTCCTTTTTGAACGCACCTTTAGAAAGAAATTACATAGCCTAATGAAATAGATTTTTTTTCCCGATTTGTTTTGTTTCGTTAAGTAAAGCTGTCTATTTATATAGGCTATTCACTGAAAAAAATTCAAATGATCGCGCTTGCGCCTTCATGTCCTGCGAAGCGGTTCCAGCTTCCACTCTCCAAAAATGATATGCACCTAGCGCACATTTATCTACTTTAACTGTTTTAGATCTATAGATTTTATTTCATGCAAGTCGTGATGATTTGAGAAGGCAAATTGTTCAGACTATGAACAGTCTTCCGCTGGCCGCTGTTCGTTACTTAAAAAACACAAAAACTTATATTTAACGAGCAAAAAAAGCTCCAAAAGTTTTTTCTAAATTAACTTAATAAAAAAATGAAACGAAATATAATCACTTTGCCATTACATACAAAATGTAACTATTTTAATAGCTGAAGGACACGTGCATGGCGACATGCTGTAGGACTGGAGCGCTTTCTGTAACTGTTAGTCCCGCGGCAAAAACACCATCACAAATATCTGCGGTCAGTTTGCGGTTCGGGGCTTCTCATCCACTGGACATAATGTTTCTATCTATAGCGTGTTTCTGCAACATAGAGCAATAAAGCCAATCTGTTGATTTTCTGAATGCAGTGGTCAATCGGAGGCGGTTAAGTTACAATCCTCTCAGCACACAAAATGCCGGTAGTGTTCTGTTCAGTTCTGCTATACACGTTCGCGAACTATTATTAAAACACAAAATGTAGACGTCATGTGAATAAGAGATTAATTGCGCAGTGTAAATGTTCTTTTATTACTCTTTATTAACTTTGAGATATAGCGATGAACTACATTAAGATGTGTGACAGCTTTTTCAAGTAATTGTAAGGGAGCGCCGCGCCCATTGCGCACTTATCCATTCAGAATCCATTCACTCACGGATTCACTCTGATTTTATTTTATCCATTGCCGCTTGCCATTGTGTTGCGTATAGCTGCATCAGTTAAGTGAAGGTGAAGCAGGTGCTTGCTCTGCGAAAGTCTGTATAGCCTAAGCATGCTGCACGTGTCGACACTCGCCTGTGAGTAAACACATTCTTATGTATAGCATTGTTCTTTCACCGTGCAGCAAACGTAAAAAAAAACATTTGTAGAAAAAACCTTTTAAACCGTTTAACTGATATCATTATTTGGTTAAAATTCTTACTGCCGGTTAACGGTTAAACGGTCATGTCACACTCGGGTGTGTGTAGGAACACGCAGGCTCAAGAGGATGAAGATACAGTCTTTTAATATACCACAAAGAAGGATTACAATACAGGAGGTTAACAAACACACTGAGGTTGCATAGACGTGAGGTCGCAGACCGGACCAAAACCACAGAACAGAAAGGAACTTATAAAGGGAGGATAACGACACACACCTGAACTTAATGAACCAATTAACAGAAACTAGGTCACACCGAGCACATGGGGAAGGAAACACAACAAACACAGTCCAGGGGCATGACAGTACTCCCCCCCCCCCCCCCCCTCCCGGATGGCGCGTCCTCGCGCCACAAACAGAAACCGATGGAAACTTGGGAGGAGGCTCAGGAGGAGGACGGACAACCGGGAGGAGGACGAAAAACAGAGTCCAGGGAGGAGACACGAGGGATCTGAAGCAGGAGGAGCCAGGAGAGACCCAGGCCACAGCCGAAATGGCGTCCCACGGTGGAGCCGACGGAGGGAGGAGCCATGGTGGAGGAATGGCCACCGACTCCAGGGGGCCGACCAACGGCGGCGGAGCAGGTGGAGGAGGAGCCCGAGGCGGAGACGGAGAGCCGATGGGCCGGGGCGACGGGGAGGATCCGGAGGGCCAAGGCGGAACAGATGGCACCGGCGACCGATGCGGAGACGGGGATCCAGAAGGCCGCGGTGGAGCCGGAGCGACCGAGGACTGAGGAGGAGCCGGAGGGAAGGAGGAGCCTGACAGAGCTGAAGGGATGGAGGGACGAGGCGCAGCCGGAGGAGCGGAGTCCCAAAGCGGCGGATGGTCGACGACAGACCAAGGCGGAGCCGGAGGGACGAGGGAGCCCGGCGGAGCTGGTGGACTGATGGGCCACGGTGGAGAGGAGGGAGCTAGGAGCCATGGTGGAGCCGACGGGTCGAAGGGCCGAGGCGGAGTTCGGGACTCAGAGGCTGGAGGCAGAGATGAGGGATCCTCCAGCCATGACGCCGATGGAGACTGGCAGACCCGTGGCGAATCCAGCACACAGATGTTGGGCTGAGGGTGAGCCATGGGGCTGACAGGAACCAGCAGCGGAGTAGACAGGAAAGGGTGGGTGGGCGGGACCTTGTGAATGTCCTCAGGGCTGAATTCAGGAGGGTGCTCTTGAGGAGCGGGCACTGGAGGGCGCCGACGAGGCGTTGGCACTGGAGGGCGCTCTTGAGGAGCGTGTGCTGGAGGGCACCGACGAGGTGCTGGCACTGGAGGGCGCTCTTGTGAAGCGTGTACTGGAGTTTTGGGAACCACTTCTGGGCTGGACGAGACCAGCGGAGACGAAGGAAGGCTGGACGGGACCAGCGAAGACGGAGGAGGGAGGAGAGGGGCAGGATCTAACTCCAGTTCTGTTTCCCAGTCAATTAGGTCTTCTTTTTCCATTTCCAGCAGCCCCAGATGTATAATCAGCTCACCCTCAGCCATGGTGCAGTGGGCGGAGCTCCACTCCGCGCTCTCGCTGTCACTGGCGTTCTCCACCGTGGCGTGCTCTGTAGCCGGCTCACGCACCTGGTCTGACTCTTTGGGCTCGGGCTCCGAGGCGATCCTCAGCTCTGTCGCGCTCCTTGGCGATGGCTCGTCGGTTGCTTTGGGCTCTGGCTCTCCGTCAGCGGTGGGCTCGGGCTGTGGCTTCGCGCAGCGGGGAGATGGTGGGCTGGGCTCTGGGTCCGGAGTGGCACTGGCGCGATTTTCCTCAGGCCGGATGGTGAGGGAGGACCCGTTTCTCGCCAGTGTCCACTCCACATAGGCGGCGAAGTCCGCTCGAGGACCATCTTCGGACGACAACGCTCTGCACGCGGGGTTCAGGCCAGCGTTGTAGAATGTGCAGAGCGCGCTGTCCGGAAAGCTGGAATAGTTTGCGATGGTCATGAACTGTCGTGTATGGTCCTCGAGCGTTTTCTCCCCCTGCTCCAGCATTATGAGGAGAAATTCGGGGCTGTATACGGGGTCCATCACACGACAAAAAACTGAAAATAAAAACTGTTCAAAAACGGAAAAGAAAAGACTGGGGAACACGACGCTTACTGTTTTGTGGGTCCGGTCTTCTGTCACACTCGGGTGTGTGTAGGAACACGCAGGCTCAAGAGGATGAAGATACAGTCTTTTAATATACCACAAAGAAGGATTACAATACAGGAGGTTAACAAACACACTGAGGTTGCATAGACGTGAGGTCGCAGACCGGACCAAAACCACAGAACAGAAAGGAACTTATAAAGGGAGGATAACGACACACACCTGAACTTAATGAACCAATTAACAGAAACTAGGTCACACCGAGCACATGGGGAAAAAAACACAACAAACACAGTCCAGGGGTGTGACAGGTCAATGTGAGCATCCCTAGTAAGTGATATTTTCCTCTCTCTTACAGTTTTGCTACATTCATTGGCCAGTGGCTAACGGAACTGTTAAAAGGATTAGTTCACTTACAGAATAAACATTTCTTGATAATTTACTCACCCCTGTGGCATCCAAGATGTTTATGTCTGTCTTTCTTCAGCTGGAAAGAAGTTAAGGTTTTTGAGGAAAACATTCCAGGATTAGTTGACTTCAATGGGAGCCAACGGTTTAAGGCCCAAATTGCAGTTTCAGTGCAGCTGCAAAGGGCTCTGCATGATCCCAGCCAAGGAATAAGGGACTTATCTAGTGAAACGCTCGTTTTCTTAAAAAAAAAAATGTAAAATGTATATACTTTTGTAACCACAAATGCTTGTCTTGCACTAGCTCTTTGAAGTGCGTCTGTGACTTCACACATTACATAATCATGTTGAAAAGGTCACACGAGGTTAGTTCTTCGTCGGTGTTCTCATTTTCTCCTCCAACTTCAAAATCATCAGAAATCTATGTTTTACCTTTCCAGTAATGCATGAAGACAAGCATTTGTAGTTAAAAATATTAGTTTTTTTTAGAAAATGGTTGATTGTTTTGCTAGACAAGACCCCATACCTTGGCTGGGATCATGTAAAGCCCTTCGAAGCTGCAATAAAACTGCAATTTGGACCATTAACATCCATTGAAGTCCACTATATAGAGAAAAATCCTGGAATGATTTCCTCAAAAACTAGTGCTGCACGTTTAATCGTATCGCACTCGCAATGTCAGCCTGTGCAATTATGATGGGAACATGTTGCGATTATGTTAAATAAATGAGTGTGTGGACTTGAGAACACATGCTTTCTGAGAACAGTTAGCAGATTTTCCGCTAAAAAAATGTGAGTTATAAATGTGAGTTTGAATGACAATTTTATATCCAGGTTTTTTTTTCTTCAAAAGAGTTTATAGAGAGTATGTTACATCCTGCATAAATGTCCCTGTTTGTGTGGACAAAATGTTTAAAATATCTTATTTTTGTGAAAATGTGCATGTTTTTATTTATTGTTTTATTTAATTTAGCTATACTTTAGTGAAGTTTACATTAACCCTTCATTCAGTCATTGTTACATCTATCCAGCACAGATGGACCTCTAAGTTCTGCAATAGCAAAAAACCCTTAATATTTTAAGAACAATTACAGAAGCATAAAATAACACATATTTCGTTACTTTTTGAAACTTAGAAGGTTTCAATTTGAGCAGATGATTTTATATTCAACATCTGGCTCATATACGCGATCTCAACCATATTCTCAAAGCTTTTGTTTTCAATGACTTCAAAATCAATATTTGATCGCTGGCAGCTTATTCAGCACATCCACCATCAAATAAGAGTGACATTCATGTTTTATTGTGCACAGTAATTGCTCTTCAGTAAAGCCATTCAAATTGGTTACATTTTTGCTGATGATATTCTTTTATTTTATGCCTGCCATAGTGAAACATGAAACATCACATTATTATTGTCAATTAAAGAGTGACTCCTCAAGGAATAAATACACATATTTACATATTTTGCGCACGAAAAACAAACTTACACTATTACACACCTCAGGTCTCTTTTATATATATATTTTTTTCTTGTTATATAGTTTATAATAAATAGACTTAGGAATACTAAGAAAGTTAATGCCAAACTTGAAAAAAATGAAGGAGGGAGAGTGTAGGGAATGAGGTATGAGGTATACATTTAAGTGTTAATGCAAATGTTATTTAATTTTGTAAAAATTATTTATTTTGAAACCATTTTTAGTTTTACAAATACACATTTCGGCATTATTACTAACCTGTGTGTGCATTTTCCTTAAAAAAAAAAGCCCTATCAAAAACCTAATTTCTTTTCGACTGAAGAAAGACAGACATGAACGTCTTGAATGACATTTAAATCAGTCTAAGTAATATGATTTTATATTTACTACAGTGATGATGTAACCTCCAGTATGCTTTACACTGTAAGTGATGCAACAAAAATAGAACACCTCCATAATAATCAAAAAGGCGTAGACATAGAGGCGTAGAGATTCATTATGCAGTGTAGACAGATTGTTGATTATAATGTGATCATCTTAGCTTTGGTTGTATCCTGTGATTATACCTAAACGTCCTTTAACACCTCAGGGCAATGGCACGCCGTCCCGGCAACTTCCCAGCGCTCAGGCCATGTATAGCTCCAGCAATGTTTGAACCCAAGCGCTCACCCCTACTCGTGGAAAAACACATGCACGCTCACAACAACATACCCTCACACTCAGATATAAATAACTCCCCATGTTTAGGTCTTTGCAACCAGGAGTGAGACCCGTCCGACGTCAGCGTGCGCTAGCAGCGTCTTGCAGAATTCTCTTTCACTTCTGCTTCCAAGTCAGTGTGACATAGACGCTTTTGCTTCTGATCCTTGTAGAAGCAGCCTGCGTGGAGACTTCCTCTTCCGTGATTGTAGCCTGTCAGACTTTTTTGATTTTAGCTAAATGATTTAACACTTCAGGTTGCTTTGCTTTGATTGATTTTCATCGTCAGCTCTAATAGCGGACTCGTTTTATAAGCTCAGTATTTCTGGACCTTCATCACTGAAGCTCTTGCGTTCCTGCTGGCAGATTTCCTCCAAGCGATGAAGTTTTAAAGTCCCTCCCCGGTGTCTGTGAATGATGCAGGACTTCTGGGGAGACGTTGTAAATCTAAGAACCACCAGAGGAGCTACGAAATTCCCGGTATGTTTTGGGCTCGCTCTTGTGTATCCAATGACCTAATGCTGTTCTTCTTGAAGGTGTATGATTCAGATTCTGCATAGCTCATTGAATATGCTTTGGCTTGGTGTTAGTATTTGCTCGGTGTGTTCGGTTTCAAAATATTGCCGTTGGGAACACAGTAGTGTGACATTTAATATACATGAGTGAAAGTTGGTGGCTTTTCATTGAAAAGAGGCAAAGCGTGTCAGTGGTCTCAAGACACCTTGCCTGTCACACGTCGTTATGGTTTTAAATTCTAAGTCCACATTGTACCCTTTGCTGCGTTTTGCCCTTTGGGGTGATATCTGATGCCACGGCACTCAGGAAGCTTGGACAGAGGCCCGTGGCGGGACAGGGCCACCTTGTTTTTTTTTTTTGTTTTTTTTAAGTACATTGGACTCTTTGTGAATGTACTAGAAGAGAACATGCTCATCTCAAATCTCACTGCATATATATATATATATATATATATATATATATATATAGATATATAAGGGGTGTGACGAGACACTTATCCCATGAGACGAGACGAGACACGAGACTGAGATTTTTTTTACTTTTTTAAAGAAATCCTTAATAATGAAATGTATAGGGAACAATTGTATTTTATTCAACTGAAAAACACAAAAAATATAGGTGCATTTTAACATGAACTTGTACTTTATGAAATTAAACTTCTATTTTAATGAATTATATGCAGTAATAAACATTTAAAACTAATGCTGCATGATTCTGGATAAATAAAAAAAGATAAATAAATATAAATGGATATAAATATAAATAAAAATAAATAAACAAAATAAAAATTTACTAGTGACTCTGACAGAAAATTAATTGCTTAAGCCTTTTTTAAAAAAATATATTCGATCAAATTAATCAGTAAAGACTTAATTTACTCTCCTGAATGAATGATTAGTTGATAAATGCATTTTTAAACGTGCAGTTGTCGCCACCTCCTGGTGGAAGAGGATAAACATTACAATACATACACGTTAAGATACTTTCGTTTTGATCGCTATTATAGACATTAAGTGTTTATCCCCAAACTATAAACTTTTATTCTAGTACTTCTGTTATTTAAATGTCTGTAACACAGAAGTAATGATCATTATGTGATTAAAAGACAGGAATAAGATTGCGTTGGAGTTCGAACAGAGATCGCAGTCTTTTTAGGATTAATCGTGCAGCTCTAATATAAACACTGCACATATGTTCTCGCGAGATCTTGTGCCACCAGGTCTTGTCACATCCCTTTTATATATATATATATATATAGACCGTTATGACTGGTTTTGTGGTCCGGGTCACAAATGCTGTTTAGTGCCACTAGTAGTGTAAAAACTAGTCACTTCAATTTAAACAAAATAATATAGCAGCATATAAAATACTTTATAAAAACTGATGATCTGGTGATCTGTCATGACACATTAAGAACCACAAAATGATATTTAATGTTTGGATTTCTTAAAAAATGACAAAATTGAAAAGCTTTGTTTCCTACCAGAAACCTGCTCTGTCTTGTCTGTCGGCATGTTGTCATTGTATTTTTCACTGGTCAATTCAGGTCTCATCCACAGTGTCAGTGTCAGTGCAAATCAATGTTATTGAATATTAAACTCTCAGAATAGAGGCGAATTGATGGTTCAGTACTCGCTTAGAAGATAGTATACTTTGTGAACGGAATATCTTTGTGGAAATTTTGCAGGTGTGCATTCTTGAAAATCTTGCCTCTGTTGTGATATTTTCTGAAAGTAGTTGCATTTGCAAGTATTTTAAGGTAACCTGACAGATGCTTCAGGACATGTGGCAGCCCTGGCGCTATTGTACCACACTTTCTCACATCACGATGGCCAATGCATTATGCAATTGTCACTTGGTCTTGGCAGAATTTATTTTTACCCTGTGCTGCTTTTGAATGAGCTCAGAAAAATGTGGCCTGAAATAGTTTCGGGGTAAGAATAGCTGTGAATGTGATCTGACTATGGTTACATCATCCTTGTCATGCAGCTGCCCAGAGGACATAGTCGTGTCTATTGTTTGTTTTATCGTTCTGAGCAGGAATGTGCAATGATAGTCAAACAGGCGTCCAATAACCAACAAGTTGATTAGGAAGGTTGATTCATTTGTCTAAATTATTCTTAGATATTTAATTAAGATATGCTGACACCATTCTGTGCTTTTCATAAAGATTCAGATTTCATAAAATGAAAAGTCACCATATGTGACCCTGGACCAAGTAGCACAGATATATTTGCGGCAATAGCCAAAAATACATTGTATGAGTCTAAATTATCTATTTTTCTTTTATGCCAAAAATCATTACGGATATTAAGTAAAGATTATGTTACAATATTTGGTAAATTTCCTACCATAAATGTATCAAAACTTAGTAATATGCATTGCTAAAAACATCCCTATTAAACAGTCCAGATTAGTTAACTAGATGGTTGAACAGTTTGAATGGTGATATTTTATTTTTTGGTAGTGGGTATTTGCACTAAGTCAAAATAGCATATTTTCTTAGCGAGAGATGCTATTTACACTAAGTGAAAATAGCATATTTACACTAAATACACTGATATTTACACTAAGTTCAAATAGCAATGGGTTCTATTTACACTTAAGGATTTTCAGCTATTTATAATACTTAATGCAAATAGATGCAATTATTAATATTGTATTATATTAAAACAGTATTCAGTAATTATGCATTGAGTGTAAATTATCGTTTTAATTCAATTTATTAAATGGATGCAGCCTTTTTGGGACAAGAAGCCCTCCCTACACACCTACCCTAATCCTAACCGACACTTTATTTTACAGTTTTCGATTATTTCCTTCATTTTTATTGAAAATCAATGCTTTTTCCGGTATTATTTGAGATTTAAAAGGGTGAAAAAAAAAAAAAAAAAGATGCTGGCCATAAGGTGAATTGAACCCGGGTCGTCCACGTCAAAAATACTGCATGTGTTATCCTCTTCGCCACTGGACCTGATGATTGACCGCCATCTTTTGTAGTGTTGACTAGTCCCATTACACATTGGTGGGCGGAGTTAGTGTAAATAGCCACTGCCAACAAGGCGGGCTATTTGGACTTAGTTTTTTTGTTTCATTTTTTTATATTTTTAAGTGGTGTCACATGAAAGGAAGAGGTTACTCTGTTTTCTCACAGATCTGTGCAGCGTTCTGTTTGGACCTTGCATTAGCAATGGATTGTGGGAATTGAGTTATTGTCTGGGGAACCTAAACAAATATGCAGTAGAGGGACTCGGGCATAGTCCTGAGAATACCCTGGGTCGCATCTGGAAAAATGTCACATAGTCACCGTCTCCAATACACCGGCTCCTTCTACAGTGACCACCAAAATGTTCTCACAGACGTGCAGATTTCTCTTGGGAAATTCGCGACAATGTTGTCTGGTGCGTTCTCGTGTGTCCCAAGTGTACTTTAGGATTCCTTCTAGGATGCAAGTGGAAAATGTTTCTCATTTCACAATAATCCTGGTGCCCAATGATTGCGGCTTGCTCCTGATAATAAAGGAAGTGGAGTTAGCTTTGTATGGTCCTCCCAAAGCTGATTGTCTTTGTATAAAAGTGAGTGGGCAGCATATAACAATTATAGCCACTCGTTCATATTGTCTCCAAATGTGACTCAACCTATTAAACTAAAGAGGTTGGAAAATATCCTGCAGTAGACGTATTATAGACTGGAAGTGGACATCTGCAGCATGCATTTAAAGAAGTTTAGTCTAAGCCCTGTCTTAGAGAAAATTATACATTATTGAAGTGTCCTGTGTCCTAGACCCTCATGATGGAGCATCGATAAGCAAGGGTGTAGAAACCATTATCATTTAAGGGGGGCATGTTTGCCTCACTTTATAGCAGATAATTATTATTTTAAGCAGACGCATGCTTTAATGTGTCCCCTGCTTCTCTGCACGCAAGACAGGTGCCAAAAGACAGCAGCTGTTAGATGATAATAGAGTTTCAAAGCAGGTCTTATTTTAGAGACGTGTTATTACAGGCACGGTTAAAAAAATACTGAAGAAGTTTTGAATGTGACTGTTGGCAATACAACATAAATGTAAGTGACCAATAACTTGAAAGCAGAACCTTTTGTTCAGCTTTTTAATACAATAATAAGTACATGATTTTTAGTATAATATATATATGGCTGTGATTCGGCTGTAGGTAAACACAGTGTGCCAATACACATCCATATCGCACAACTATGAGTATGATATTGCATTTATACAACCGTTCAATGGCACAAGTGTGTGAATGCATAAACAACAACAGGAGTGTCTTTAAAAAACGTCTTTTGTATGAACTACTTCCTTCTGCTATGGATTCAAATCTCAAGTTGACAGTTGAACAGCTGAAAGAATGAACATTGAGTTGCTTCACTGAAAGCTTATTGTATTACTTTATTAAAAGCTCACTGTATTATGAGAGAGAGATGGACTTTGCGAGTGTAATTACCTGCGTCTGAAACAGCATTCATTCTTCAGCTCAATCTCATATTCACAATTAAGCATTAGTTTAAATGTCCGCTGAAAGCGATATCTTTGTCGCACTATCATTATATCTGAAACCAAAGAAAGCCTATTAGATTTACTCAAAACTAAATATATCTCACGTTTAACCACTATCAGACCCAGCGACAAATTCCAGAATATCTGGCCGAGGTAAGGTTGCTCCTGGCAGGTTTAGAAAGAATATACTACAACGGTATTAAGCATTGGCTATTTACGATGTTTTTCATTTGTCCTGCTACTGGTGTCTCTATTAAATGTATTTTCTCTCAGTTTTACCTATTAGTTAAAGCCATTCAATATTACAGTATAAATGAAAGCCATTGTTAACATTTAATAGGCTCTGAAATGTATAACCACTTTTATTTTAAGATTTTAAAACAATCTTCACATAAACTTTAAATTGTATATGCACAAACTGTACAGATATACATCTTTATTCAAGCTACAAAAGTTAATCAGCGACTAGAGCAGTCAAATCAAGTGATTTCTCTTTTTCTTTTGTTCTTTGATTTACATTAGTGACAGACTTTAGCAGGTTTCACTTGAAAATCAGCGCGATCTCTTTAAAACCTGATACATTTGATGCAGATTTGACACGTATTCGATTTTCATTTAAGACTTTTTAACTCATTTAAGACTACGTTTAAAGGGTAACTCGCCAAAATCGCTTATTTTGACATAATTGTGTGTGTTTTCGTCTATTGAAGTGCTACTGGTGCGCTGTCTGAAACGGCTCAGAAAATGCGTACAGCTGAACGCACAACCTTTCAAACTATACTTCCAACAATGTTTAGGCTACGTAACCCCAGGTACACAAGCAGTCAAAGTCTCTTATGCTCATCAAGGCTGCATTTATTTGATCAAAAATACAGAAAAAACTGTAATATTGCAAAATGTTATTACAATATAAAATAATGTTTTTTATTTTAATATTCTTCACAATATAATTTATTCCTGTGATGCAAAGCTGAATTTTCATCAGCTGTTACTCCAGGCTTAAGTGTCATGTGATCCTTCAGAAATCATTCTAATATGCTGTTTATTATTAGAATTATCAATGTTGGAAACAGTTGTGCTGCCAAATTTTTTTTTTGGAACCTGTGATTCTTTTTTTTTAAGGATACTTTGATAAATAACAAATTAATAAGAACAGCATTTATTCAAAATATAAATCGTTTCTAACAATGTAAATCTGTGCTGTCACTTTTTATTAATTTAACACATCCTTGGTGAGTAAAAGTATTAATTTCATTCAAAAAAAGAAAGAATATAAATGTACTGACCCCAAACTTTTGAACAGTAGTGTATATTGTTAACCTTTCTATTTTAAATAAATGCTGTTCTTTTTAAAATTTTATTGATAAAAAAAATCCTGAAAAAAGTATCACAGGTTCCAAAAAAAATACTGATAATAAATCATATTAGAATGATTTTTGAAGGACCATGTGACACTGAAGACTGGAGTAATGATTCTGCAAATTCAACTTTAATTACAGATATAAATTAAATTTGAATGTATATTAATATTGAAAAAAATTGATTTACGTTGTAATAATATTTCACAATATTCAATTTATTTTCTGTATTTTTGATCAAGTGAAAACAGCCTTGATAAGCATAAGAAACTTCTTTAAAAACATTAAATGAGATGGTGTGTCAACTTTTGACTGGTAGTGTATGTGTTGCCACATTCTCAGGTTATAAAGAATAAAGAAAGGAAAAGTTAATCTTCCGAAATGAAGCAACAATATCTTTTCAGGTCAAATTTATTAGAACCGTGTCTAGGGACAAGCTGCATCACACTGCTCTGACCTTTTCAGCCCATTTGTATCCTATTATTTGATTCGCTCTGGTCGCTTATGACAGAGCAGGTAATCACAATGATCTTGTCTTCGGAAAAGGTTATTTTATTCACTTAAGTCAGAAACAGGCTGTTGTTTTTACTACAACTAGCGACTGACACTCTTACGTTCTCGCCAACGCAGATATTTATCCGCATTTGGTGCTTGGCGAGTGTTCATTTTAGGCCCTGTCTGTGTATATTTAGCAAAAACACCAAATATTTATTATATTCATTGTTGTTGTCCTGTCTAATCATTGATGTGTTTTGGCTATTCATGTCCATATCTACACAGTTACAGTCTAAAAAGTTTAGAGGTTTGTTCCAATCTTGAATTCCTAGTATGACTAATATTAATAGTGATTATTGCCTGGGCTAGAACGAGAGTTTATCTTTATATTTATGTGAACACGCAGTTTGTATTTTGGTTCTGAGCTGCTAAGTTCATATTTGCTGAGGTTAAGTGTTGAGTGAAGTGTTGTTCAAGACTTTTGGCTCATTTGACGCAGAAAGAACTCTAGTTGTTTATCCTGTGACCCGTTTCCTTGGGTTTTTGGCCGAGGAGCGTATTGTCAAAAACAAGCATCTTAAGCCCGCTTACGGTATAAACTCTAAACTATTACACAATTCTCAGTTATAGCCAGACGAAAGCAGCAGTAACTGGAATGGCACCCTGCTCGTGTTGCCATGGATTGTTTGTTTACTCTGGTGTGACAAATTCATCTTCCTTTATCTCTCTCTGTTTAGGGCAATGATGAGGAAGCTGTTGTTGATCAGGGGAAAACCAGCTCTAACATCCACACAAACTTTGAAAAAGAAGAACTTGAAAGTAAGTCCCTCCCTCCATTCATTTTGTTTACCCCTCAATAATCATATGCTTTGGTTTTTTTTATGCGCCGTCTTGTCCTCAAGCATACCATCTGGTCTTTTGGCAAATGGAGGTGTAAAGTAAATGTCTGCATTACTTTGGGTGTGTCTTAAAGCATCATGATTAAAACCATTCCTCCCCCTCAACCTCATTTTACTCTCTGGCTGAGGTCACTGAGGTTTCTGACCTTAAACCGTGTCTTAAACCGCCCCTCTTTATCTCAGAGGGCTCTCCCACGGGTAAGCGGTATGTTTCCAGATGATCTGATCCTGCTGTCAGCCTTTCCGCATGTGTTCTGGAAGCTTGTGCGTGTTGGAAAGGAGGCACTAGGTGTTTGGTAACAGTGCACTGCCAGATGAGTAAGGCAAGAAATGTCTCGAACTCACAGGAACTCATTCTTAAAGCGACTCGTGCATAGCGAGGAGACATCTGACCTACATCTTACAATTATGGCATTCATAGTCTGTGAACTGATTCCCTTATTAGCATGAGAGTCACACTGACTTTAGCCAAAGTAAATGGCATATTTGAAGGATAGATCACCCAAAATATGAAAATTGCCCCATGATTTACTCACCCTCAAGCTATTCTAAGAATATATCACTTTATTCTTTCAGACAGATTTATTTGTAGTAGTGCTGTCAAACGATTAATCACGATTAATTGCATCCAAAATAAAAGTTTGTTTACATACTATATGTCTGTGTACTGTGTATATTTATTATGTATATACAAACACACACACATGCATGTATATATTAAGGAAACATATTTTAGATTTATATCTAAAATATTTATTTATAATCTAAATTGTATACAGGTGTAAATATATATACATATAAATATATATTTTTTTAAATATATACATGTATGTATGTATGTGTGTGTATTTATATGTACATAATAAATATACAGAGTAAACACACATATAGAACATAAACGTTTATTTTGGATGCGATTAATCGCGATTAATCATTTGACAGCCCTAATTTGTAGTTGTATTAAAAATATCCTGTCTCTTTCAAGCTGTTTAATGGCAGCGAATTAAGCAAAATCCATCATTAAAAGTATGTGAGTGGAGTAATGATGCTAAAAATTCAGCTTTGAAATTGCGGGAATAAATAATATTTTAAAATAATCAAATAGTAAAAATATTTTAAAATTGTATTTTTTTTTTTTTTTTTTTTTTTGCTACACTTTGGAGCAAATAAATGCAGGCTTGGTGAGCAGATGAGACTTCTTTTAAAACATTTAAAAATCTTCCTGTTCTAAAGCTTTTGACTGGTAGTGTAATTAATAGATAAATAATTCAAATTAGACAGTTACTTAAATCAGAAAAACTCATATTTATGATAAAAATCATTTAAAAAGTAAAGCTTAAATATTTAATATTTGATGATAAAACTGATTTAACACTGGTTTCGAAAGAAGTCACTTATGGTCACCAAGGCTGGGTTTTTTTTTATTAAAGATGGTAAAAGTAAAGTAAAAAGAGTCTTGTTTTAAAAAATATGATTAAAATGTTATATATTAATGTAATTATTTTTTTATATTATTTAAATTTGAATCATTTATAATATTATTTAATATTATTAATAATATTATTATTTAAAATTATTTTTATAATATTTCAAAGTTTTCTGTTTTCATACAATTTAATCCAGCCATTACTCCCATCACATGATTCTTCATGATTAGAAATCATTCTAATATGCTGATTTGCTGCTAAAAGATTTTTTAGTATCATCAATGTTGAAAACAGTTGTCCTGCTTAAACATTTTGTGTAAGCCATGAGAATTTTCTTTTTTTTTTTTTTTTTGCTTTTTTAGATTGAAATGCAAATCTTTGAATTGACATTCAGGTACTCAAAACTGATTTTTACTATCCCTTATTTTCATTTGTGTTCGTGCCTGGAGAAAAATTGCGTCTACTCAGACTAGGGTCCATGAGAAAGTTCATTCTGTTTCACAACATCTTGTTTAAGGACTGATTTAAGCTTCAGGCGCTGCGCCAAACAGGTTTAATATAATTCTGATATGATTGTAATGAGGGAACTTTTCAAAAGTAGCATGCACAGTACGGACCGCTGCACCGGCCTCCCGCTTACTTTAATAGCATTAAATGGATTAGACAACAGCTCAAGATCTAATTAATTAAACTGTGCCTGCTCAGGTCATTCATTCGGTCCCAGCAGCATTAACTGCATGCTCTATTGCTCACATAGAGCACTCTCCTGCACTAAACTGCCGTAACATTCTTGTTTGGCATCTTTCACTTTCTCTTTGGCAGTCGACGTCATTTTAAAGGGAAGTGACAGGAAGCCATATGGCATATTCATATTTTTCCAATGGAATTGGTTACGTTTTGTGGAACATCTATTCAGTGGAATCTGTTAAAAGGATAGTTTACCTTAAAAATTACTTTTGTTAAACACAAAGGAAGTTGTTTAGCCTGAAAGGGATAGTCCACCCAAAAATGAAAATTCTGTCATCATTTATTCTCCATCAAATTGGCCATTAACTTCCATAGTAACAACAACATTGAGGCTGCTGTTGTATTGCAGAATGTCACAGAATTTGCCAAATTTTTGGTGGATACGTCAGAAGTAGGTCAGTACACTTAAAAAATAACATGACTAGTGCCTGTGAATATTAAGCTGCAAAAATACTATTTAAATATGAATCCTGCATGTTTTTCGTTTCTCTGTGTAAATGAATAGCAACGTGGTTTCGTTTACTACACATACTGAAATGCTCTTGACATTCGCAGGGTTTTTAGTTTCTGCCGCCTCAATATTCAAGTACATGAACACACAAACATAATCTGTAGAACTGCTCTGAGAGTTGCTTCTTGAACATTTTACAGTTTATTTTTAGTAAAACTATCGTCATATCATAAACAAAATTTAGGTTTAACTTGAAGAAACAGTAACAGAAATATTTTACTTAATGTAACGATAGTTCTACTACTACTAATAAAATTAATAAAACATTATTTTTAGAGCAGCAAATATATATATATATATATATATATATATATATATATATATATATATATATATATATATATATATATATATATATATATATGTGTATATGTATGTATGTTGTTTTAATGAAACCATTAAAGTGGAATTCAGAAAATTATTGAAGAAGGAAAAAAAAAAAAAAAAAAAAAAAATATATATATATATATATATATATATATATATATATATATATATACAATATAATTTTACTTTTAATTTTATTTTACTTATTTTTTTATTTGAGATGTTTTAATGAAACATCTCATACCTTGTTAGTGGCTAATGGGTTTCCAAATAAATAAAATAAAAAATAAAAAAAACATTTAAAGTGGATTTCAGAAAATTTCAGAAAAATAAATAAAAAAATAAAAAAAATAAAAGTATATAAATATGTGTATGTATGTTGGTAAAAATGTTTTTGTTAAACTTTTATTAAATTGCTGTTAAATTTTGTAAGTTTCATGATTTCAAGTACTAGACATGCTTTTTGATTAATACAATTTATGTTGACCGTTAAAACAGAAAAATAATAATTTCGGAAAGTGGAAAAAATAGAGAATTTGGGAAAAAATAAAGCGAATTTCATAGGGCCCGAACGTAAATTGTACTTTTGTAATCCATGGTAGAAAGAAAGAAAGTCAGGTATGGAGCAATGTATGAGTGATTGAAAATTTTTCTTTCTAGATCCTAGATAGAATTCTTTTGTTATCTCTGTTCATGCCTTTCTGCCAGACAAGTACAACGATGTAATCGTAACAGACGTAAAACTGTGACTCGTGTCTTTTTAGTACCAGCTTTAACTCCTCAGATTTGATATCTTCATACTTTTTTCCTGCCATCCGAGTACCTTGTCTGATTATTGTAATTAGTAAAGAGCAGAATGGGTTTTCACAGGCATGCAGCTCTGCACTGGGCTGCTGTTTTGAAGCTGGTGTTTAGGGGAGTGTCGAGATAATATGGGATGAAGCTTTAGTATTGGTCGACCCACCTCCACCCCCCATTCCTTATTGCTCACAATGTGTTGCTTTGTATCTTCCCAGCTGTTTGCTTTTTGATCTAAATGTGTTTTCCTTGTAAACTAAAACCAGTAATTGCCATTAGTGTTTAATTGATTTTAATTATCTCCTTGGAGACCTTTGACCTCAGTGTGTATGCAAGTCAACAGTGACTCTGCTCATTGTGGAATGCAGGCATGGAAGGATTGAAGCGCGAGAGATAAGTTCTCTGCTGGTTTTGTGACGCAGTTGCATTGCCTCAGTGTGTCTTGAATGTTTTCAAGAGCTGACAAAGTGTGCACTCGGCTCTCGGCCTTCCTTGCATTCTCTGCGCAGACAAGCGTGTGAAATTGGTGCAGACACAGCAGGCGTTTACACAGACCACACATGCGTTCGCACATGTCCCGCCCTCACACTACGAGCCGTCTGAATGAAGTTAGCTTTAAATTGCCTGGTGTTTTCTTTCTTTGTTCACATCGCTCTTGTGACGCATGCAGCCTCTGCTTCTCAGAAGCCTACCTCCAACACAATAACTCGGGCATGGGAGACAGATTTAACTTTTAAGCTTCCCTTAAAGCACACCAGAGACAGTTAAGATGTTATTTATGTGTTTATTAGAAGCATGCCGGTTTTCTCACACAGTTTGTTCACAGTGTCAGATTGGTTTACGTAAGAGGGTTGCTCAGCAAAACCTGTCTTAAGTCGCATGTTATATTTGTAGCAGTCAGTGTTGGGTAAGTTACTTTAAAAAAGTAATTAATTACTAATTACTAATTACTTAATCAATGTTGTATTTTAAATACTTATCTAATTACTGTGTCTGAAAAGTAACTTAATTACTCAATAAGTAACTTAACTAAATACTTCTTAAAATCCCTATAAACCTTGAGCGGACAACACACAGGTATTTTGTTTAATATGCACCTAAAAGACGGAGATTCTACAGTATGCAGCGGTAGCATCTCTTCCACAATGTAGCCTGCAATCATTTTTTTAAGCTCACCTTCAGACACTTTCTGCGCTAACGAAGTAAAATCAAGTTTTGCCTGCTTAGCAGGAGTAGAGCCCGGCATTTCAGCCCGAGCCCGAAGGGCCCCAACTTATTTACGGCGTTAGGGCCGGGCTTCGGGCAAAATTTCACGTCATAGCTCAGACACGGGCCGGGCATCGGGCTTGTTTTAGGCTTCTCCTTTTTCTATATTTTAGACATCCATAAATTAAAAGAAACTAAGAGAAGTTGATGATGGCAAACTAAACAAATATATTTCATAATCCATTACACAGTCTACTCACTCACGTACACGCGTCACGAAATCTCCTATTTGATGGGCCTTGAGAAATGAATCTTTACGGATTAGCTACATAATGAAAGAGTTTTTGTTTTATTTGTTTTATTTCGTTAAGCAAAAAATAAAGCTTTCTATATATTTATTTATCATGTCTGTAAGCCATGTATTGTTTTGATGGATAATTTAAAATTGTTTCCACTGGAAATAAATGCAAGTGACGGCGCTGGCGCCTCCATATCCTGCAAAGTGGCTTTAGCTTCCACTTTCCGCACAAACGAAGCGCACATTGTTTAACGTTTAAACCAATATTGTTTTATACTTTAACCCTTCTTTATCTATAGATTTTATTTTAGTCGTGATGATTTGAGACGGCAAATTTATCAAACAGACTATGAACAGTCTTCCACTGGCAGCTGTTTGCTACTTAAAAAAAAAAACATATTTAACGAATTTTTTTTTTTTTTTTTTCAAAGGAGGAACTATGCATTATGAGCTGGGGGTGTAAACTGAACAGAATGAATGTTGTGTGCAGTTTTCTTATTTTGCCGAAATAAAATATTTTTATCATGTAGTACTGCCCTTCAGAAGCTACAGAAGATACTTGCAGATTTTCAAGAAGACAAATTTAGTTAAATTTACCATGATCTTCAAATTCAAAAAGTTTTCACCCCCTGGCTCTTAATGCATGGTTTTTCCTTCTGCCGCATTTGAACCTTCTGTAATAGTTGCATATGAGTCTCTCAGTTGTGAAAAGATGGATCTCAAAATCATACAATCATTGTTGGAAAGGGTTCAAATACACAAACATGCTGAAAAACCAAAGAATTTGTGGGATCTGAAGGATTTTTTCTGAAGAAAAGCAGGCAGTTTAACTGTTCAGGACAAACAAGGGACTCATGAACATCTATCATGTTGGTTCTTCCATATTGTACATTTCCTTTAAGGTGATATATCATGAAAATCTGTTTTTTTTCCCCCGTGTTTATGTGCTATAGTCGTGTCCCTGGTGCATCTACCAACTCAGAAAATGTGAAAAAGAACAACCCAACAATTTTTTTTGGGAAGCCCTTCTCTGTAAGCTTGTGAAAAAATGAGCCACTCAGATTTCGCTCCCCCCGTGACGTAGAAAGGGGATCTTATTATAATATTACCACTTCTTAATCTGAATGTTTCCACTCGCTGTGCTACCATTGGCGTTTTCACAAGCAATAACGGAAAGTTTGGGCAAAAATTGCTAACTGTTCTGTTGCTGGCTGCACAGATAGGCACTGAACACTATTTAGAGTCCCAGACTCAGAGGCGACAAGAGAGCAGTGGATTTATTGATTTATTTACTGTATATTATACAGCTGTCACACAGATCTAATATAAACATGCAATTTCTTTTCCGGCTGTTTACCTTCATAGACATAACTGACTGTTTTTGTAACTCCTGTGTGTTTTTAACCCTTTTACGCCGGCTGTGTTAGTGCCGACACACCAAACCAAGCTGTATTCATGTTATCATAACTCTTCAACCATTTGCGCATAATTCAAATTGCTCCTGACAGCAAACATCATGCGCTTTTCCGCAATATATGGGTTAATACAGTAATTTCTTGTGCACCGTCAGCAAATAAAGGCAGATTTCGAGGAGAGCGGGAGGGATGAATTTGAATGGAGAGATAGGGAGTGTGGAGTTTTAGATTGCAGAAAATAATAAACGAAACTAGCAAAAACATGACAAAGGAAGAGTAAACAACGCAAGGTGATTGGGATGATTTTTGATGAGACTTGGGAGCAAACTGAGTGAGACTTTTTCACATGTGGTGTGTGCATCGCTATAATGAGTCTGTGCGTGTAAATGTGTGCGTATATGAACAAAAAAGCCTCTTGAAAGAAAACTGTCACAAAAATACTTGTATATATGTAATATAGCTACATTTTGAAGTAAGAAGTGTTGGATTATTTTGATCATGATTTTTCTCCTTTTTTCTAAATAAAAATCAGAAAATGTATTCCTGTTTTTTTTTTCTTTTTGTCTATTTAAATTCTGTTGATAAACTCACCACACAGCATTAATGGTCAATAACTGTACTTTTTTGAAAGCCATTTGTGTTCTGAAAAAAATGACACCTTGCACTTGAAAATAGCATATTCTGTTATAATTTTACAGTCAAATAAACAAAATATGTAAAAATGACCTATTTTGCCCTTAGGTCTTAAAGCATATAGCCTTGTGTGTATTGGACAGTTTAAGCGCAATAAGACATGAAAGAAAACTTAGTTTAGTACTCGCATGCTGTGTGACAGCCGCTTTCTGTGAACGTGCTTCGAATGTGTGTGCTCAGAAAACATAAGTTTAAACTAAAATGGCTTTAAAACGCATGATTTCAGTGTGATAGACATGACCAAAGTTACGAGCTGTAAAGGCACAGCGCTGTTCTGGAAAAGGGGGCAGGGAGCAGCAGCTCATTTGTATTTAAAGAGAGATGCTCGAAAACAACACGTTTCTGCTTCCGCTCAAAATGAAATGTGAAAAGTGATTTAGGAAATGCTTAGTCCTGTGTTGGACAGTTCAGGCAATTAATAATTTATCTTGTGTGTCTGGAACACAGTTTGTGTTCTATGTGAACTTTTCCTTTTCGGACTTCAAAAGGGCTTCCTCTCACATGCAGTAATAAAGCCTTTCTCTTTATAGGTCACAGGGCAGTTTATGTGGGCGTACATGTGCCTTTAGGAAGACAAAGTAGGCGTAGACATCGCCACCGTGGTCACAAGCACCATCGGAAAAGAAAGGACAGAGGGTCCGAGCGAGAGGACGGGAGAGAATCACCAACATACGGTAAGAATAATAGTCTCTATACGACTTATTTTCATGCTAATGTTTTGCTTTGAGTATCTTGACTTATTGGCTGTGTTTTTCTCACAAATGACTTCAGACACTCCCTCACAGAGGGTCCAGTTTATCCTTGGCACAGAGGATGATGATGAGGAGCATATTCCTCATGACCTCTTCACTGAGCTCGATGAGCTGTCCTTCCGCGACGGGCAGGCTTACGAGTGGAAAGAGACGGCCAGGTGAGGAAATGGCAGGAAGCCTGAAAGTGTGCATGTGTGTGTATAGGATGTTTCTTGTGTATTGGTGTGTTATACATTACCAGTCAGAAGTTTTTACTGCTCACCAAGCCTGCATTTATTTGCTCCAGAGTACAGCAAATATAGTAACATTTTGAACTATTTAAAATAACTGTTTTCTGTTTGAATATTTTTTTAGTTGTAATTTATTTCTGTGACCAAAGCTAGTTTTGTCAGCATCATTACTGCAGTCTTCAGTGTTACATGATCTTTTAGAAATCATTCTAATATGCTGATTTGCTGTTCAAGAAACATTTATTATTATTATTATTATTATTATTATACATTTTTTTAAACCGTACATTTTTATTTTTAAGATCAGCATTTATCTGAAATAAAAAGCTTTTGTAACATTATACACTAAACCAAGGATGCTTTAAATTGATCAAAAGTGCTAATATAGCCATTTATGTTACAAAAGATTTCTATTTCAGATAAATGCTGTTTTTCTTAAATTCATCAAAGAAACCTGAAAAAATTCTACTCTAAATACTACTTAATCATAATCATCATCATCATAATAATAATAATAATAATAATAATAATAATAATAATACATTTTTTGAGCAGCAAATTAAAATATTAGAATGATTTCAACAATCATGTGACTGGAGTAATGATGCTGAAAATACAGCTTTGAAATCACAGGAGTAAATTACTTTTGTAAAATATTAAAATAGAAAACAGTTCTTTTAAATAGTAAAAATATTACAAAAAATTACCTAAAAATTTTCTTAAAAGCATTGACACTTATATGTGACATTTCAATTGCGTTTTCATTAAAAACTCTGCGATGAATTTGAAAATGCATTCAGAGCCGATCACACTTCTGACCTGTCAATCATTACATCAAGGTGGGGCTCGGGAACAGGATGCCCAACAGGTCAAAATTCACCCTTAACCAAAAGCATTTCACCTGCCTCAACATCTCTTTTTACACTCTGATTGATGCACAATAAGCAAACAGACAGTGTCGGCGTGATCGGCTCAGAATGCATTTTCAAATTCATTGCTGGGTTTTTAATGCAATTGAAATGTCTCGTATGTAAGTGTCAATACAATTAAGAACAATAAAAGGCATTTAAATCAGCATTTTACTACCGTTTTGCTGCACCTTTGGCTCAAAATGCATTCTGGAATTCTCACTACATTTTGCTACAATTATATTATAATGAAAATGCAATCCCATGAGTCCTATCCATAAGTCTAAATGCATTTAAGAAAAACACCATGTAAATGATAATATTGCTACAGTTTTTGCATGGACGTGTAAAACATTGAATCATTTTGGGTAATACAGTTTCATTTAAATTTAGCAAATTCTAAAGCATTAATACACATTTTTGTTTTCCACTATATGCTTCCATAAACAAAATAATGTTACACATTTTATAAAAACACTTTTTGTAGACATTTTGACAAAGACTTTAAATCCAGCTGGTCTCAGTAAATTGTATGGGTGATGTTTCCTTGTGTGATTTTTTTTTTTTATTTTTTTTTCCATCATATAAACTCTGGAAAACCTGAAAGTTTGATCACCAGAAAGTGTCAGAAAACTTCTAACACATGGTCAATAGGGCTGCAACAAACAATTAACAAACAAACGAAAATATTATGTTATACATATTCTAACATAAAGGTCACTTCAGCTTTAGAAAAGCATATTATGTAATTACAGTTGCTATACAATTAATTGGTAATACTTTACAATGAGGCTCATTACTTAACTAAGACTAATACGTAAATGTATTGTTCATTCATTTTAATTAATACATTATCTAATGTTAACAAATGATACCTTATTGTAAAGTGTTACCAGTTCATTTTACAAATAGATGTATTATCTGTATTATTAAACTGTCTTATACACATCATTCTGCCTAACATCTCCATTTGCAAGTCAAAATAAAGGTAAGTGATAAGATGCTGTTTTTTGGAATAACTATTTTATTCAAAACATGTCTTAAAATACCCTTTAGGGTTATAATAACCAAAAGAGTCCTGAGCTAGATCTGTAGATCTGCTAGCGCTGTAAACCAAACTATCACTTTAATTAAATAATTTGTTTCCCACTAATAAAAATATTTTCTCATTAGCCATCTCCACACGGAAGAGCTGCTTTATAACAGGAAATCAAGTTTAATTCTTACAGAAAGTGACAGGTTTTTCACGTTACATACCGCAAAGCTGTTTGGCTATCTATTGCATAACAGACAATATTAATAAACATGATGTGGCCGGACATTACTAGAGTAAGTTAACGTTACTAAACTACAGAGCTCGTGCAAACATCCACATCGTTGTAATCAGATGCATTTTTAACTGCTGCTTTGACACTCCTGTCAGTTTTTGTTGCTTATTTCATTACTGAGAGGAAAGCGTGCAATATATATTTACATATTCATTCAAACGCTGCTTAGATTCAGCTGCGTTTGCTCTGAAGCGCTGTGTGTCTTCCTTTTGAATTGCATCCAGGAGGGCTGAATGTGCTACAGCGCCAAACTGGTCAAACTGCATTATTTTCGTCATATTTTCGTCATATTTTCGTCATATTTCGTCATATTTTATTTTCGACATTATCGATAATCGACTAATTGTTTCAGCCCCAATGGTCAACCTCAAATCTTATTTGGTGCAGGTGGTTGAAGTTTGAGGAGGATGTAGAAGATGGAGGAGAGCGCTGGAGTAAACCCTACGTCGCCACGCTTTCCCTGCACAGCCTGTTTGAGTTACGGAGCTGCATTCTCAATGGCACTGTCATGCTGGACATGAGAGCAAACACCATCGAGGAGATAGCAGGTAACCATTTTTGTCCATTAGATAAACCCTTATATCTCAGCATGAACAAAACGAACGTTTTCAAAAGTTAACGTCTCCTCCTATTCCCAGACATGGTATTAGACAACATGGTGGCGAATGAGCAACTGGATGAGAGTTTGAGGGAGAGGGTGCGGGACGCTGTGCTAAAGAGACATCACCACCAGAATGAGAAGAAACTGAGCAACCGCATCCCGCTCGTACGCTCCTTCGCCGACATAGGCAAGAAACATTCAGACCCGCACTTGCTTGAGAGGAATGGTGAGAGCTTTTGCTGTGCTTGACTTTTTTTTTTCATTCTAATATTTACTGAATGAGATTCTATTAAAACCACCAGCTACTGATGATTTGTTCCCACTCAAAAACAAAAAGCGAAGGAAAGCAGGGGTGCGTAGGGTCCTTGAGTCTCTGGCGTGCCGTTTTTAAAGATGTTCGGCAGGAAGTACATGTGAATAGATGCTCTGTTCCTTCAGTGCATTTGACACTTGCATGCGTGCTTTTCAGGCAGTTGCTGTGTGCTGCGTTGGTTGCATTTGCTGTCTTTACTCACACCACAACATCCTAAAGGAAGAGCTGAAGTCATGGTGTTGTCACTGCGTGCATAAGGCCTGTTTCACACTGTACTCATAAGCAATGCGTGAACCTGTTGCATATCAGAATACTGGCTTTATACAGAAAATAATTCTGTAATGAGTTTTTTTAAAGGGACACTTCACCCAAAAATGAAAATTCTGTCATTACTCGCCCTCATTTCGTTCCAAACCCATAAGACCTTAGTTATTCTTGGGAACACAAATTAGATATTTTTGATGAAATCTGAGCGCTTTTTGACCCTAGACAGCAACACAACTACCACTTTCAGGGCCCAAGAAGGTAGTAAGAACATAAAAATAGTCTAAAATAGCCCACGTTACAGCAGTGGTTCAACCTTAATG
Source organism: Cirrhinus molitorella (assembly GCA_033026305.1). Classification (NCBI taxonomy): domain Eukaryota; kingdom Metazoa; phylum Chordata; class Actinopteri; order Cypriniformes; family Cyprinidae; genus Cirrhinus; species Cirrhinus molitorella. The sequence continues at coordinate 2,208,340 of CM065123.1, forward strand.
TTATGAAGCTATGAGAATACTTTTTGTGCACAGTGTTAATTTTGATTTATTCTTTTGATTTAGTCTTAGTCATAGTATTTTGACTGAAATGCCATTTAGTTTTAGTCATATTTTATTAATCTGAATTGTTTTAGTTTGTCAAGTTATAGTCTAAAGTCTAATGCCTTTAGTTACAGTCCAGTGCATTTCTGTGAAATTTCCAAACTTATTATATACACTGAAAAAAAAACAAGTAAAATTTACTTCATTTTTATTTGGCAAGTTTTTCCATGCACATTTTTAAAGTAGTCAGTCCTCGAGTACAATTCACTCAGCCATAGTTTGTAAACTTTACTCAAACATTATAGCACTGAAAAAAGCCATAAAAAGCATTTTAAAAGGTTCACTTACAAACATGTATGTGAGCAAGTAGACGTTAAATGTTAAATGAGGTTAAATGTTGACACAATGTAGTTACAAACCAAATTAACACAGAGACCTCAATACTTGGCACACAATACACAATGACGCTAACAATCAGTAAATAGGTTTTGAGGATGAATGGGTCATTTTGAGTAGTAAATGAACTCTAGATGTTACAAAACAGCAAGTTATTTAACCTAACAACAAAGACAACCATTAAACAGTGTAAATACATCTCAAAAACAGCAAAAAAAAAAAAACCTTATTAATTATTTGTTCCCAAGTGTTTGATGGGAACAATGGGATCATGACTTTGATATTTACTTAAACAATCTTTATAAAAAAAATTAACAAATGATTCTAAGTAATATATACTTATAAGTTCAAATTTTAAATTCTACAAGCTTAAATTGAGTGCTAATATTGAATGTACTTTTTTTTATTATTCTTGCCTGAACTAAATTATTTAATGTAAAAATTACATTTGTTTTTCTGTGTTATTTACTTCACCACAAAATCATTTTTATCAGTATTGGTTTGATATTATTTTATCATGATGGACACATTTACATTTAAAATGAAATGGTTATATAGGCTACTCATGCATTCTTTATAACAGCTTGTTTACCACATTCTTCATTCTTTCAAACAGACATTTATTTATATATATGAATACATTTAGAAAATATCCCCTTTATAAGGAATACTGAAATTATTCAGTCAAGAGCAGTGAGCAATTTTGTCTTTCTTTTGTTACTTGGTTATCATCAATGCCACAGACAATAGCAGCTAAATTAGGCTGCTGTCCCTTTAAAATGAATGCACAAATACAATGTACTGATACATGTCTGAAATTTTCAGAACTGTTTATATTCACCAAAGACGTAAACGAGTGTGTTTACGTGAATACTTGAATACAATTTGTTAGACATTGAAATCATTTGAAACAATTATATTTAATAAATGAATGCATCCTTGATCATTTTCAGTTAATTGACCCCACATTTTTCAACTGATTAATCTGTGTTGATTGGAACTCAGACCCCAAAATCAATCTTTAACCCTTTAACTGTCACTCCCTTTTTTTTTTTTAACATAGACATGAAAATGCACTATCCAAACTTAAATTTTTATAATTCATGAATGAAAACATTTTGTAATATGATTTTGATGTGCATTTACCATGGTAATTCAATGTCTGATTTTAAAATGGTGTTCAAAGGATGAATTTTGAGATTTTAAGTTTTCAGCTGATATATAATTTCGGTAACACTTTACAATAAGGTTCATTAGTTAACATTAGTTAACTACATTAGTTATCATGAACTAATAATGAACTGCACTTATACAGCATTTATTAACCTTTGTTAATGTTAATTTTAACATTTGCTAATACATTATTCAAATCTTGTACTGTGAACTAACATGAATAAACAATGAGCAACTGTATTTTCATTAAGTAACGTTAATGTTTTGCTCATGGTTAGTTCATGTTAGTTAATACATTAATTAATGTTTAACTAATGAACCTTATTGTAAAGTGTTACCATAATTTCTTGTGTGATAGGGAAAAAGGCAACAAAGAAAGTCTTATTGTGATAAAGCTCCGAACTCCTGTTATGATGTAGATTTTTTTGATGTGCACTCTTGTCATAAATTAATCTATTACTTTTCCTACATAATTTGTAACACGAAACAGTGGTCAAATATCTATTTAGGAGTCTTAGACCTTTCCAATGATATATAGTTTGTCATGATTGGATTAGGCTTTATTTGTAAAATGGTGAAGTAAACTTACAGTTAAAGGGTTAAACTCTTTGAATCTTTTGGATTCAATCAAAAAGATTTACTGAATGGAAAATGCTGCATGTTCAGATCACTGTGTTTGGAACTTTCCTCAAACCAAACATTTATGTATTTTGCACCATTATAATATTTTGCTTTATTAAAAAAAAGTGTATCGAAAAAGTTTGTTGATTAAACGTGTATACAAAGCTTTTTCAGAAACATCTGTGAAACAGGCCTAACTCTGACTCTCAGAGTTGGAAGAGGGTTTTGCGATGGTTTACAACCAAAAACAAACTAGCAAAATGATTTAAAATGTTAACGCTCAGTGTGTGATGGTCATGTCTTTGGGTTTTGAGTCATGTGACTGATTTGCACTCTCCGTTCTTGCCACCATCTCACCTCCTCACTTCATTCTAACACTCCCAGCTCTCTCCTCTCAACATTTGCTTTTTATTTTATTCATCAATGTTATTTTATTCCATCTGCAGTCTGTTTACTTTCTTTTCCTCTCTTCGTACCTCCCCCTCATCTTTTCTGACCTCCTGCTTTGGGCCCGTCAGGGGAGGGTCTCTCAGCCTCCCGTCTGTCCCTCCTAAGACGCACATCCTCCACCTCCAGTCCCCCCAGATCACGCCGTCCCTCCAGAGGGTCCCGCGGTTCCCGTTCCTCCATCATTCTCAACCAGCTTCTGCCGAGCGCCAACTCCTCCCCTTCCGCCTCCCCTTACGCCACCCCTCAAAACACGCCCCCCACTGCCCATCGCGCTTCATCATCTCTCCGCTCCCCAGGACCCTCTCAGCAGGGACCCGAGCTGCTGGTGGCACGGGGATGGAGAGAGGACATTCCAGAGGTCGTGGTTTTCCCACCCGAGGAGGACGAGGAACCGCAGTCACAGTTTTCTGCCACTCAGGAAGAGCAGGTGGCACATGAGCCGGGCAGGCTGGCACAGCTCTTGCCCCCACCACAGTCAGGCAAATATCCAGCCCATCAGCATGATGTGTCACCTGCATGATACATTTGCTTGGCCTCTCACTCTTTATATTTGTCATGAGTGTTTGAGCCCAAAAAACAGTCTCTACACTACATTTTTTTTTTTTTAAAGGGAACCCAGGTATTAAAACTTACATAGCTTTATATAATGTAAATTATGTCTCTCAATGAAATATGTAGTAGAAACATTGAAAAATTTAGTTTAAATTTAGTTTAAAAAAATCCACATCGTTATATGCATACACTATATTGCCACAAGTATTGGAACACCCCCTTCTAATGAACAGGTTTGATGTTTGGACAGGACCCTTTTTTTATTCTAACATGACAATGCCAAAAACTCATCACCAAACACACCAATGATATGGACAAAAGCATTGGGACACCCCCTTCTTTAGAATAGAAAAAAGCACTTCCAAAACTGTAGCAACAAAGATGGAAGCATAATTCATGTGTTTAAAAATGTTACTTCCATCTCTGTTGCTTCAGTTTTGGAAGTGTCTAAAATGACTGTACCCATATGCACAAGTCATTGGTGTTTGGTCTGAGTTTTTGGCTCAAGGTCTGCATTTAAAGTCACACCAGATGTGTTCAGCTGGGATTAGGACTTTGCTTTATGCGGACTAGTCAAGTTCTTCCACACTGACTAAATCAAACATTTCTTTATGTACCTTGCCTTATACACAGAGACATTGTCATGTTAGAATAAAAAAGGGTCCTGTCCAAATATTTGCCAAAAAAATGTAATTAGAACTCATGGAAATTGCTAAAGTAGTCAAACGTTATATGGGGGTGTCCCAATACTTTTGGCAATATAGTGTATGTAGTAGAAACCCATGAAAAATGTAGTTATAAAAAAAAAAAACACACATTGTTATATACATACACTATATTGAAATTTAGTTTTAAAAAATCCACATCGTTATATGCATACACTATATTGCCAAAAGTATTGGAACACCCCCTTCTAATGAACAGGTTTGACTACTTTAGTAATTTCCATGAGTACTAATCTTAATGTTTAAGCATATTTTTTTTAGCAAATGTTTGGACAGGACCCTTTTTTATTTTAACATGACAATGTCAAAAACTCATGATGAGCCAAAAACTCTTATGACTTATACATACACTATATGGACAAAAGCATTGGGACACCCTTTCTTTAGGACAGAAAAATGCCGTTCCAAAGCTGTAGCAACAAAGATCAAAGCAATAAAAAATTGTATTTCTGTGACTGTACCCATATGCACAAGTCATTGGTGTTTGGTCTGAGTTTTTGGCTCAAGGTCTGCATTTAAAGTCACACCAGATGTGTTCAGCTGGGATTGGGACTTTGCTTTATGCAGACCATTCAAGTTCTTCCACACTGACTAAACTCAAACATTTCTCTATGAACCTTGCCTTATTCACAGAGACATTGTCATGTTAGAATAAAAAAGGGTCCTGTCCAAATATTTGGCAAAAAATTTTAATAAGAACTTATGGAAATTACTAAAGTAGTCAAACCTGTTAATTAGATGAGTGTGTCCCAATACTTTTGGCAATATACACTATATCTAATGAACGGGTTTGACTACTTTAGTAATTTCCATGAGTACTAATCTTAATGTTTAAGAATATAATGATATTCTAGGGAATTGAGTTTTTCTAATTTAATTTTTTTTTAGCAAACGTTTGGACATGACCCTTTTTTATTCTAACATGACAGTGCCTCTGTGTATAAGGCAGGGTATATAGAGAAATACATTGAGGTACATTGATTTAGTCAGTGTGGAAAAATTTGACGGGTCTGCAATAAGCAAAGTCCTAATCCCAGCTGAACACATCTGGTGTGACTTTAAATGCAGACCTTAAGCCAAAAACTCAGACCAAACACCAATGACTTGTGCATATGGGTACAGTCATTTTAAACACTTCCAAAACTGAAGCAACAGAGATGGAAATACAATTTTTATATACATTAATTATGCTTCCATCTTTGTTGCTACAGTTTTGGAAGTGCCTTTTTCTGTTTTAAAGAAGGGGGTGTCCCTATACTTTTGTCCATATAGTGTATGTACAAGTCATTGGTGTTTGGTGATGAGTTTTTGGCTCAAGGTCTGCAGAGGTGTTCAGCTGGGATTAGGACTTTGCTTATTGCAGACTAGTCAAGTTCTTCCACACTGACTCAATCAAACATTTCTCTATGGACCTTGCCTTATACACAGAGACATTGTCATGTTAGAATAAAAAAGGGTCCTGTCCAAACTAAATAAAATTAGAAGCACACAATCCCCTAAAATATCATTATATTATTAAACATTAAGATTAGTCCTCATGGAAATTACTAAAGTAGTCAAACCTGTTCTTTAGATGGATTTTTCCCAATACTTTTGGCAAATTATAGGCGTATTTTTTTCCTGTTTTAATGAACACACACACACTATATCCTAATGTTTGTGTGACCACTTGCTTGTGTGTGACATACCGAAATCATCACATAGTTCCAGATGCCAAATATGTTAATGTAGTTAATTTGGTGATTACTTCCATTTCTGGCACTATGATGTTTCTGTGCTATTGACAGAGATGTTACAAACGGTCACAAACACGATCTAATGTGCAGCAGCATCTTATTAACTCACTGTCATGCATTGCGTACAACATATGTGACTTTAGACCACAAAATCAGTCATAAGGGTCAATTTTTCAAAATTAGGATTTATACAAACTCTGAAAGCTGAATGAATAAGCTTTCCATTGATGTATGGTTTGTAATGGATAATATTTGGCCGAGATACAGATATTTGAATATCTGGAATCTCAGAGTGCTAGAAAAATAAAATATTGAGAAAATCACCTGTAAAGTTGTCAGAATGAAGTTGTTAGCAATGCATATTACTTATCAAAAAAACAATTTTGACATATTTACGGTAGGAAATGTATAAAATATCTTCATAGAACATGATCTTAATATACTAATGATTTTTGGCATAAAAGAAAAATCTATTATTTTGACCATACTATGTATTTTTGGCTGTTGCAACAAATATACCCCAGCAACTTAAGACTGGTTTTGTGGTCCAGGGTCACAAGTTTATTCTACCTCTTCATATTTCGTCCATTTTCTCCACTGGTAAAGAAACTCTTAAGCCTCTTAAAAGTCCTCATCCATACCTTAATACCTCTTTTTAAGGGGAAACACACACATATCTAAGAATTGTCTCAGAATTTTTTGCACTAAGAATTTTCATGAATATGGGCCCTGGAAAAAAAAAATCAATAGAAACATACCACATTCTAAACAATCAGATTATGCAATGCTTGCAATACCAACATCACATTCTCTCCTGTCTCTTTCTCAAACCTGCCTCACACCCTGCCCTCTGTCACCCTGATTGAATTTGAATGTCTTTTTGTGTCACACTTATGTCCCCACTTGTTTTTCTTGAGTTTCACCATGACCAATCCATTAGGTGTTTCTGTGAGAGCTTCCATGAGGTCTCGACTGTCCATAGGAGATGTTTCGACTTGGCAGTTGGCACTGCTTTATCACTTTATCCTCTGAGAATACACACATGCACATCCAGAAACATAAATAGCACCTGCAGTGCTCATACTGTGCTTCAGATATTAGTGCATTCTTTTACATGTTTTATAATGACTTGGGCTTGAGTAGACTTCAGTAAGATTATGTATAAAAATATGCAACCTAAACACAAAGTACCACATAACCACACAAATGATGCTTTAAAAGTGTTCAAATAGCATTTGGAGCTGCTGTATCACTTGCATACGATTCTGTATCATGCAACCTTACGGAAACTTCATTTTGATTCATAGTTTTACAGTCTGGGTTTGTTAAAGGTCTTCTGCACTCAATGAGGTCACAGGTTGGGGCACATGCACATCGGAAACTGGGTCAACAAAATGAATCACCACACCATGAGGGGTCACTAATATATGATGTCATGCTAAGGAGCGAAAAGCTTCCCGTGTCGCTTTAGGTCATCGGCCTCTTGGAACACACTTAATTCCAGAAGTGTAAACCGAGCCGGTTGAAACGGGAGTGGGTGATGTCACAGGGTTGCTCCATGTTGTGCTTTGCTGCGTTCATGTTGGCAGAGCGTGCAGCTTGCGTGCTTGCAAACCTGACCGGGCTCTAGGGACTGACATTAAACAATCGCAGTGACTGATTTGTCTGTTCCATGTGTTTACAGGGAAGACCATAGAAGGAGGGTCTTTTTGCTCCCTTTATTTTTAAGCTCGCTTGACGTCAGGCGGCAGGCTCAGATAGCAGCGAGAGCTGGTTTCCACGAAATGTCATCCCAGGCCTACACAGTTTTAGTTTTACAGTGCCTCTTTTAGAATATAGGGAGAAGTTTTATGACTCTAAAAAGCTAAAAATCCTTACGCGGAAGCCAGGAACAGTTTGTTATGGTTTAAACATAATGCTCTCCTCAAATGAGCTCATCCTGTCATTCCATAAAAAGGTCTGTCCAACAAATTCTCTGGGGATATCGCTTTCTAAATGTTTAAAATGCAACCTTACAGCATAGCGTCTATGAATGTACACACTGTAGTGTGATGTTATCCAGAAAGCATGTGGCCTACTCTGCATGTCCACACTCCAGACCACACAATGAGTGTGCGGTTAACTTTTCCTGCATTTTATAGCTTTGAGTCACAATGTACATCTAACCACCAGTTTCCTCTTTTCTCATCCCGCCAGGTCTTCTTGCGTCCCCCCAGTCGGCCCCGGGGAGCCTGGAGAACAGTAAGCCCAGTGAAAGCCGAATGAACGGCGCTGGTGGCAGCAGGGAAAACAGCACTGTGGACTTTAGCAGGGTGAGATTCCTCTTGTAAATATTCTCAGTGGTTTTCACTTAAAGCAATAGTTGTGACACAATGACATTTGTCCTTGGCCTTGGAACACAGTAGAGATCTTAGACATGAACAAGGAAGCATTTTTTTCGTACAAATAAAGTAAACTGTGACCCGGGACGATTAAGCTACAAAAATGAAGAAAAACACTATTAACGTTTTATATTACACCATGTTAATGCATTTATTTAATCAAAAATACAGAAATAAAACCGTAATATTGTGAATTATTATTATTAGAGTTTAAAATGACGGTTTTGTATTTTAATATACTTTAAATTATAATTTATTTCTGTGATTCAAAGCTGAATTTTTAGCATCATTACTTCAGTCGTAAGTGTCAGATGATCCTTCAGAAATCACTAAATAATAAATTATGATTTATTATCAGTGTTGGAAACAGTTCTGCTGCTTGATATTTTTCGAGATTCTTTAGTGAATAAAAAGTTTTAAAGTTTTGCATTTATTTTAAATAGACGTCTTTTCTAACAACATCAGTTTTTACTATCATTTTTGATCAGTTTCATTTAATTTACATCCATAAAGTGAATAACTGTTGTCCGTATCAATTACTGACCCCAAACTTTTGAACAGTAGTGTGTGTATTTTATTTTTTTTTATTTTATGTTGTATTTTGTATTGTTTTTATTTTATATTTAATTTAATTTTGTTTATTTTATTTTATGCTGTTCTTATTCATAAAAGAATCCTGAAAAAACATTCAACATTGGTAATAAATCATCATTTTATTTTATTTTATTTTATTTTATGTTGTATTTTATTTTATATTTAATTTAATTTAATTTTAATTTATTTTATTTTATGTTGTATTTTGTATTGTATTTTATATTTAATTTAATTTTGTTTATTTTATTTTATTTTATTTTATGCTGTTCTTATTCATAAAAGAATCCTGAAAATACATTCAACATTGGTAATAAATCATCATATCAGAATGATTTCTGACTGAAGACAATTCAGCTTTGCATCACAGAAATAAATGATATTTTAAAGTATGGTAAAATAGAAAAACAATTTTGTAAATTGCAATAATAATTCCCAAAATTTTGGTAAAAAAAAATGCATTCATTATGGGCATAAGAAACTTCTTCAAAAAAACATTACACATTTTCCTGTTCTTAAAATTTTGAACGGCTTGTGCGTTTCACCAAACCCTGAGTTTTCTCTTTTTTTTGTTTCCTGAATTGTTTAACCCTAGGTTTTGTTTTTGTAATCAGTCTCAGAGAATGTATATCTAATATACACCATAATGTAAGTTATCAGGTTTAAAATACAAATAATTATCACAGAATCGTTTAAACTGTGGAAGCATTGTTTTCACCACCAAATGTTTTGTAAACATGTCATAATGTAATTCAAGTTTGCAAGCAGATTGTAAGTAGAGGATGGAGATTAGGACTGTTTTTGGTGCAAAACACTAACATTCATTAGTGGATCAAATGACCTGTGTAATTACTGGTACGAGATTGTTCTCACAATAAAAGTCTCATGCCAAATTGGTAGATATATTCCAAACACTGAACGCTCTCCGTGTCTGTCTGGTTGGTATCAGGACAGCCAATCCGCTTTTCACTGTAGTTGCGGCTCTCTAGGAGGGGGCGGCAAAAGGCCTACTGTAAGTCTCTACGCCATTATAACTTATAACCTGTCTTCCAGTGTGTCGTCATCGAGTGTTTCATGAGTGTTTCTGGTCTTCTGTGATGTCTTCTTGAGTGGTTAACCATGGTTTGATTACTGTATTGTGTTGTGATTTTAATGACGTTTGAAGTGTCTTGTGAGAAGGAACAATGTTTATTCAGTTGAGGGCAAAAGTTTACATACCCCTTGCAGAATCAAAATGCAAAATGGTAATTATTTTAACAAAATAAGAGGGATCATACAAAATGCATGTTATTTTATATTTAGTACTGACCTGAATAAGATATTTATATAAAATCTGCAAGAGAAAATAATAGTTTTTTTATAAAAATTACCCTGTTAAAGTTTACATACGCTTGATTGTTAATACTATGCTGTTCCCTGAATGATCCACAGCTGTGTTTGTTTAGTTGTTCATGAGTCCCTTGTTTGTCCTGAACAGTTAAACTGTCCGCTGTTCAGAAAAATCCTTTAGGTCCCACAAATTCTTTTGTCTTTCAGCATTTTTGTGTATTTGAACCCTTTCCAACAACGACTGTATGACTTTGAGATCCATCTTTTCACATTGAGGACAACTGAGAGACTCATTTGCAGCTATTATAGTAGGTTCAAACACTCACTGATGCTCCAGAAGAAAAAATACTACATTAAGAGCCGGGGGTGAAAACTTTTGAACAGAATGAAGATGTGTAATTTGTTCTTATTTTGCCTAAATTTGACCCTGGACCACAATTTTTCAAAATTGAGATTTATACACCATCTGAAAGCTGAATAAATAAGCCTTCCCTTCAGGTATGGTTTGTTAGGATAGGACAACATTTGGCCGAGATACAACTATTTGAAAGTCTGGAATCTGAGGGTGCAAAAAAATCTAAATATTGAGAAAATTACCTTTAAAGTTGTCCAAAGGAAGTTCTTAGCAATGCATATTATTTATCAAAAATTAAGTTTTGATACATTTACGGTAGGAAATTTACAAAATATCTTCATGAAACATGATCTTTACTTAATATCCTAATGATTTTTGTCATAAAAGAAAAATCAATAATTTTGAATTTGAACAGTGTCTTTTTGACTATTGCTACAAATATACCCCAGTGACATAAGACTGGTTTTGTGGTCCAGGGTCACAAATATCATATTTTTTTTCATTTAGTACTGCCCTTCAGAAGCTACAGAAGATACTTGCATTTCCCAGAAGACAAAATAAGTTCAATTTACTCTGATCTTCAAATTCAAATCATTGTACTTCCTTCTAAAGCATCAGTGAGCATTTTAACCTTCTGTAATAGTTGTTTATAAGTCCCTCGGTTGTTCTCAGTGTGAAAAAGTTGATCTCAAAAAGGGGTTTAAATACACAGAAATCTTGAAAAACCACAGAATTTGACTATATGTAAACCTCTTTTATCTTATTCAGGACAGTACTAAATAAAATATAACATGCATTTTGTACGATCCCTCCTATTTTGTTAAGTTAAGGTTATGTAAACTTGACCTCAACTGTATTTATACTAAATACTTGAAAAAACTAAAAACTTGAAGTTTCAGTTGAAACATTGTGAAGTCTTGGTTTGACTGAATTCTCACAGTCTTATGTTTTATTATCTCAGCTTTGTTTCAAAATATAACGGAAACCCTAGACTGATTTTTTTTTTTTTTTTCTGTTTTTCAACAAGTGTCTACCTGGTTCTGGATGAGTAAAATCACTGGTAAAAGAGCGGCAGTGTTCTTGTCCTGGTTTAATTTAATACTTTGTTTAGATTCTGCAATTGATCCTGAGCTTCAGATGAAGTCTTGTTTTGTTGGGAGTTAAATGACATTTTCCCATGAATTCTGATCCTGGTTAGAAAAACGTGACTCGCTCAGAGAAAAAACATTTCTCCAGACTGAACTGGTCTAGATTCTGCTGTCCTGTGGATTGTGAAATACCTCTCCTCTCTCATGTGTCAGTGGTTTGGTGTGTTATTGTTGCTTTTGTTCATTGTCAGTGGTTTATCATAGCCTCCTGACTACCAGCTATGGAGTTTTGTCCTATGTAGAGGACATAAGTTTTTAGCGATTTCTCTGAGAACTTACAAGTCACAGTTTTAAGTCTGGATGTCCTGTACAGAGCATGTTTAGGGCTTTTCAATATTTTAGGGCTGATCATATTTTGTAATTTTGTAAATCTGACACATTTTCAAATTGTTTGTCATAAAACAACATCTGAAGATAATGTAATGGGGTTTCAAATCAAAATATGACTTTCTCTTATGAAACAGGACATCAATTTCACACATGTGCACTGTAGAGGACATCAGGACTTAAAGCATGTTTATTACACATTTTGGGAGACACAACAAGAATAGGGAATTAAATTATATTTCAATATTGCTGTGAAATATTAGATATTATTATGAAAGTCTTGCCAATTATTATTCCTATTATTACATTTATTTTTTCATTATATGTTGCCCCCAAAAACACATTCATATGCAAAATAGATAGTTTATAGATACGTTGTTGATGTAAAAACCTATTCATGACAATTTTACATGCATTTTGCATAAAGAAAAATGCTATATCAAATAATTATCATGTGCTTCATAACATAGTTGAGAATCATCTTTATATAAAGTTTGGTATAAAAAAAAATAAAAATTGATTTCTGATCAAAACAAAACAAAACAAAACTGTTTATGCCTTTTTATGTCTATTCAAGTCTTTTTATTTTATTAAAAAACAGGATTTTTTTAAAGTCCTTTGTCCTCTACAGAGGACGTAGCATAACATATGAATAAAATCTAATAATTAAAAAAAAAATATATATATATATATATATATATATCATTTTTTATGCACTAAACAATGTAATGACAAAAAAAAAAATCACAAAACTTTTTTCCCTGGTAGTCAGGAGGATAGAATTGTTTCTCGTAATTTATATTTGTGTGTTTTTCATAGTTCATGTGAAGTTCCTTGATCACTGTTAAACTGGCTTAACCAGAGTTTGGCAAAACATTAGTTCCTGCAATCCTGAAACCCGTTTTAATCATTGCATGATTACCAGAAATGAAAAATCCCTGTCAAATGTGCCACGCAGTTTTGCCAACAGACTAATTTGATTTCCAGGTTTTATAATACTGTGTAATGGGGTTTAACTCTACAACGCACTTCCAGTAAACAATACACCATTCTTGAAATTAATAAACGCTTACAGAAACATGCTTTTTTGTGCATTTAAGGTGGACATGAATTTCATGAAGAAAATTCCTCCAGGCGCTGAGGCTTCAAATGTTCTGGTGGGAGAGGTTGACTTCCTCGAGCGTCCAATCATTGCCTTTATCCGTCTCTCACCTGCTGTTCTTCTCACTGGACTGACTGAAGTGCCCGTTCCAACAAGGTAGAGCTGAAACATGGCTTGCTTTTACATAAACATGCATGAATATCTTCTATAAATCTCTATGTGAAGCCTTCAATGCAACATTTTCCTACTGTCTTATTTCCTGAATTTTCTTTTTTCAACAGGTTTCTCTTCTTGCTGTTGGGGCCTTTCGGTAAAGGGGGCCAATACCATGAGATTGGCAGGTCTATAGCTACATTAATGACAGATGAGGTGAGGCATCCACTTTGAATAAGGCTGTGTTTACTAGTCTAGTGTGCCTATAGCTCAAACAGAAGAGCATGGCTTCAGTTACTAAATAATGCATGAAATAAAAAGATGTATAGTTTGAATGCAATGCATAAAAACATCAAATACATATGCATATATGAAGAGTTCAGATGCAAAAGCCATCCAAAATTTTCTTCCAAAATGAGCATTTTTCTCAGGCTCCTATGTTTATGTCCAGTTATCTCACTTTAATTAATTGGCATTAAAGTGAAATTATCGAACTTACACATATGAGCCTGATATAAATGCTCATTTTAAAATTTAACTTAAAATTTCAAATGGCACCTAACGACTTTTGCATTTGAACTCTTCATAGAATAAAAATGTAATTTGTTATGAACGAAAGCAGGGCTGTCAGAGATAGAGATACTGCCGTTAAAAAAAATTATATTCTTTTGTTAGTTGAACAATGATGACAAGTGAACAGACTTCTACCTTGACCAAAGTCTAGAGATCAGGGTAAACTCTAACCAGATGCTTTAACCCTATTTTTAGCCTTCAGTAGTGTTTTATAGCATTGTTTAAGATGCACACTACCAGTCAAAACTTTGGACACACCCTCTCCTTTAGTGTTTTTTTTATGGAAGTCTCTTCTGCTCATCAAGGCTGCATTTATTTGATCAAAAATACAGAAAAAAACAGTAATATTGCAAAAGGGTATTACAATATAAAATAATGTTTTTATTTCAGTATACTTTACAATATAATTTATTCCTGTGATGCAAAGCTGAATTTTCATCAGCTGTTACTCCAGACTTAAGTGTCACTTGATCCTTCAGAAATCATTCTAATATGCTGATTTATTATCAATGTTGGAAACAAATATGTTTTTGCAACCTGTGATCCTTTTTTTCAGGATTCTTTGATGAATAACAAGTTAAAATGAACAGCATTTATTCAAAATATAAATATTTTCTAACAACGTAAATCTATGCTATTACTTTTTTATTAATTTAACACATCCTTGGTGAATAAAAGTATTAATTTCTTTCAAAAAGAAAGAATAAAAATTTACTAACCCCAAACTTTTTGTTTGTTGTTAGAAAAACCTTTATTTTAAATAAACACTGGTCTTTTTGTAACATTTTATTGATCAAAAAAACTGAAAAAAGTATCACAGGTTAAAAAAAAAATACTGTTAATAAATCAGCATTTTTGAAGGATCATGTGACACTGAAGACTGGAGTAATGATTCTGGAAATTCAAGTTTAATTACAGATACAAATTAAATTCTAATGTATATTAATATAGAAAAACATTGATTTACATTGTAATAATATTTCACAATACTACATTTTTGTTCTGTATTTTTGATCAAGTGAAAACAGCCTTGATAAGCATAAGAAACTTATTTAAAAAACATTCAATGCGAGGGTGTGTCCAAACTTTTGACTTGTAGTGTACATTGTTCAAAAGTTTGAGATCAGTAAGATTTATTTATTTTAAGTAATTATTACATTTATTTATCAAGTATTCCATAAATGTACTAATAGTGAAAGCAACATCATTTGTAATGTTACAACGTTCAGTTTTAAATAAAAGATGTTCTTTTGAACTTTCATGAAGGGATAGTCAACATTAATAATAATAATAGTAAGAAATGTTTGTTGAGTACCAAATCAGCTTGATGCTGAAACTTCAGCTTTGCATCACTGTAATAAATTACATTTATTTTCAAATATAATGATTTTTTACAATATTATTATTTTTACTATGTTTTTGACAATATTACATTTGACCAACACCAGACTTTTGAACAGTATTGTGAAACAAATTAGAAGGAATCTCATCTTTTCGAAACCATGATTTTAAGATTGCAGCAGTTCCATTTACTTCTTCATAACCACATTTTCATGTCTTTTCTAACACCATGACAGATCTTTCATGATGTAGCATACAAAGCCAAAGACAGGAATGACCTTCTGTCTGGCATAGATGAGTTCTTGGACCAGGTGACAGTGCTGCCTCCAGGAGAATGGGACCCTACGATACGAATCGAGCCGCCAAAAAGCGTCCCGTCTCAGGTAATCATCGCCTAGACTTCTAGTAACCAGAAGTTTGCTGGTTCGATCTCTGCAAGAAGCTAGTCATGAGCCACTGGGTTAAAGGATTAGTTTACTCCTGAATTAAAATTTCCCAATAATTTACTCACCTCAGGTCATCCAAGATGGATCATGTCTTTCTTTCTTCGGTTGAAAAGAAATAAAAGTTTTTGAGGAAAATGTTCCAGGATTTTTCTCTGTATAATGGACTTCAATGGGGATCAAGGTCTAAATTGCAGTTTCAATGCAGCTTCAAAGGGCTCTACATAGGGGTGTGCGATATGGCAAAAATATCATATAACGTTCTTTTTTTTTATAAATATCACGATTCTTTGTCATGTTAGTTTGAGTATTTTGCAAGTTGCCTGAGCAGTACAACCAAACTAATTTCCATTTTTGAAAACAAAGCCTTTCAAGGTAACAAAGTATAATAAAATAAAAAAGAATTGCAGATATTTAGGCCAAAGTTCACAAAGAGTGAAGATAAAAATATTTGTCATTATTTTATCTTTGTTATTAAAAAATAAGAACAAAGACACACATTACAAATAAACATAATACAAAAAACAAACAGTGCTTTGTTTTTCTAGTACAGTAGGTGAATTTAGCAGAAGCATTCAAGAAATTAACAAATATAAAAAGTGAAACATTATATATTTATACACTTTATACATCAATTGTAGATTGATTCTTATTAAAGGAACTATATTAAAGTTCTTCAGTCATGAGCAGTGAATGAATTTCGAGGGAGGGGACGGCATTCACATCCAACTGCAGTGCCATGAAAAGATGAATTGTTGATACTGATTTCATTTGATTGGTAACTTATTCAGCCTGGTTGTATCTTATTATTTTAATTAAATTTATTGTTTTATTAAAAATTAAAAGTTTATAAATCAGATTTTTTTGGCACAAAAGATGACATTTAATAAAGTTAGAAAAAAGGCATTACAAAGGTAAAAAAAATCTTTACGGAGTCAAATATCACCTTATAATAGGAAGTTGTTTTTTTTTTTAAGTAGGAGCACTAGTGCTCATAAATACAAATGTAAGCATAGAGTCCTTAACCCATTTAATCCCACCGGTCACAATTGTGACCATAAAAAAAGTTTTCATTTTAAAAGCTCTGAACACTTTACTGACTGATGTTTTAGTGCACTTCTTGCAAATATGGAAAAAATAAAGGGTCTCAATTAAATCTGTGCAGTTTCACTTGGTTAGAGTTAAGTGTCACATGACCAGAGCAGTTTATTTGCTGTTTGCACCATGAGACGATGATGGTTGCATCAAAGTTCCAAAACATAAGGCTAGTAAAGTATGTTATCATAAATATATGGCAAAAAAAATGTGTACACATTATCTCTAAGGTGTCTAGTATTAATATTTAAATTCATATATATTCAGTTTAGTTGAGTGTTGTCACAGGATGAGTAACATGTTGACGGTCACTATTGTGACCGGTGGGATAACAGTGAACTTAGGTATACAATATAAATCCAATGCAGTTTTTAGTGAATATTACACTAAATGTTTAATTGACAAAACATTGCACTAAATCAAAAGTTCAAAGGTTACAAATAAGTTACAATATTGATGTTGCAATACTGGTAGCACTAATATAACAATTAAATGATATATGCACCAATAAAGTAACAAATTTGAAATGCGTTGATTATTATATATTTTTTGTCTTTTATCTCAGTATTCCTATCAATGTTGTATAGATTTTTTTTTTTTATAAATAGTAGTAAGCCTAGAATGTGATCAAATAGTTTCAAATAGCTGGGCTAAGATATATAAGCATTTTTATGACAGCAGAAATAAATTAGTTCATTATACACATTATCCCACCGGTCACAATTGTGACCAACTTATAAAACACAATTTTTCACACACTTTTCCCAAAAAATAAAAATAAATATTGATTATTTCAAAGGGTTACTAATGACACATGATTTGGATATTTTCATGTCTGGGAAAAATTTGGGATTAAATGGGTTAAGAATGTAATGTTACCTTTTAAAAACTATGTGCAAACGTTTTTGCAAAGTGTAAACTATTAAATATAATCTACAAATCATGCAATACTGTAGCAGTAAATGAGAAGTGTTTTGAGGTCTTAGCTAAACAGGCCAATTAGAGACATTTTTTAGAGACTTTTTTTTTTTTTATTAAACACAGGGGGTGATTAATGACGCTCGCATGCAAATTCACACAATTTATAACTTAACTTAACATAACTTACCTTTAATTGCAGGTACCTGTCTTAATATACAAGAAGGTTTTTTTAATAAAAAAATGAAATAAGTTGTTAATAAATGTTATTTAAACCAACCTCCCAATCCAACCGAGAGTCCTCCCAGTGAAATTGCTTTGAAACTGCAATTTGAGCCCTTCAACCAGTCCACTATATGGAGAAAAATCCTGGAATGTTTTCCTTAAAAAACATTAATTTCATTTCAACTGAAGAAAGAAAGACATTGAACATCTTGGATGACAAGGGGTGAGTAAATCAGGAAATTTTAATTCTGAAGTGAACTAATCCTTTAACGTAGGGCTGTTGTTGTCTTTTTTTTTTTTATGTCTGCAGGAGAAGAGAAAGATGCCTTCCATGCCTAATGGCTCTGCTCCTCTATCAGACTCCATCAAAGAAGAGGAACACCACACTGGACCTGAACTCAAGAGGACAGGACGGTCAGAGCTAGTCTAACCTCCACCATTTATATTCTGTATACTGTTTTGCATTCATTAACGATGTTATTGTTAAAAATAGTAGGTACTGTTTGGATCCATATGAGGTGCAAAGCATAAATGGACCACAAAACCGGTCATATGTGTCAATTTTTCAAAACTGAGTTTTATACAACACCTGAAAGCTGAATAAATAAGCTTTCCATTGATGTATTGTTTATCGGGATATGACAGTATTTTTTGCTATTTGAAAATCTAAAATCTGAGGGTGCAAAAAAATCTAAATATTGAGAAAACCACCTTTAAATTTGTCCAAATAAAGGTCTTACCAATGCATATAGCAAAACAAAAAATAAATTTTGACATATTTATGGACGGAAATTTACAAAATATCTTCTTGGAACATGATCTTTACTTGGCATAAAAGAAAATCGATAATTTTGACCCATACTATGTATTTTTGCCTATTGCTACAAATATTCCTGTGCTACTTAAGACTGGTTTTGTGGTCCATGGTCACATATTAGAACAGAGAGATTCTGTTGTATATCATGCCCTTAATATTGCTGATGGGATTATGCACATGACATACTTAGACCTGTTGTGCTCTTGCATTAAGCCATTAAGGTGTCTGGACTTAAAGGACATGTGTAAATGTGTATCAAAGCTGAACCCTGTTAGGGAGAGCGAGAAGGGGGCGATGTCGGATTTACCTAATGCTCTTTTGATGAAGGAGGACCTTATTAAACACGCATTAAATGGAGGGGGGTAAAAATGTTTTTATGGTGCAAATTTTGTAAGCCTTTCATGTCGGAGGTATCGAATAAAGGCGGTATATTTAACAGTGGCGCCCATCCTTTGATGTGGAGCTTAAAATGGCCGGCTGGAGACAGTGGTGTAAGAGAGCCGTCCATTAAGACGTATTTTAAGAGCCCCATAGTGCTTTGAAAATACAGGACACCCTAAGCAGCCATTAGGACAAAATGAGAAGCCCTTATAATATCATTTCCAAATGCATTTGCTAATTTTGTTTTCCATTAACTTCACTGTTATACCAGGGGTGTAACTAATTACCCATTTTCTCGATGCATCGATTACAAAACCTGATGATGCATATGCATTGATCTTGAAACATGCATTTTTGAATCGTGAATCGTTGATTTTCGGCCAGTAATCGATTTAAAACACTAAGAATCTAATGAATCGTAATTTCTATAGCGATTCAGTGATTTAAAATATGTACACATCTAAATACTACAAGCACGAATTAATGCAGAGCAGAAACTATGTGTCTAAAAGCATATGCACAATACCATTGGATGTAAATGATGTTTTAACTTAATGTCGCTAAACCGAAAGTACGAAGGAAACTGTTAAAATAACCACAGCAACCTTAAAATAAGAGCGAGAGGTTTATCTGTCAATCACATGCATGAAAGTTGCATTCTTTACTAACTTACATCATTGGAATCGTCATTCGCCGAAAGAAAGTAATAGTTTAAATGCTTTTATATTATATTTTCTATTATAATATTTGATGGAAATAAGATAAAGAAGCTCACATCATGCAAAGGTGTGACATAAAATGCCTACTTTTAAAGTTTTTTTTTAAAATCTTAGCTTACACAGGCTAATACAAAATAAATAGAAATAAATATACTAAAATGTATTTGAAATACATTTATTTCATACTAAGTATATACTACAAATAGGTTTACATATTTATGTTCTTAATAAAAAATACACTTTAAATATGTTGCATTTAAAGAGCTTTTTTATTCAGAAAAGAATCAGATGATATAATCCTCAGCAATAGTGACATTAAAACACATTTTAGGCTTAATATTTAGAAATGTGCACATGTAGCACTCCAAATAAAGTTTAATTTTTTTTTTTTATATCAAAGTCTTAAGGGATATATCAGTAAATATGTTAATAGATTTGAACTATACAGACTTTGAAATAAATGTATTTAAAATATATTACTTTTCACTAGGGTAAATTTTAATATCAAGGCATTAAGATATTCAATTGTGTGTTTATCATAAAACCTTAATATCAAACCTATATAATGAGTTTGGAAATTTTAGAGAAATGCTTAATAAATGCATTGCACTGTAACTAAACCCTTTAGATTTTAGCAGACTAAATTTACTGTAAACTAAAACTAGACTAAAACTAAAAACAATTCAGATGACTAAAATATGCCTAAAATTAAATCAAAGTTTACTGTCAAAATTAACACTGCATGGAACATCTTAATGATTTTTGGCATGAAGGAAAAATCAATAATTTTGACCTATACAATGTATTTTTAGCTATTGCTACAAATATACCCGTCCTACTTATGACTGGTTTTGTGGGTCACAACTCCATATTTGATTGCTTTTGTGAATATGTCCTGATTAGAATTGTATGTCTTTTTTTTTTTTTTCTTTATAACAGGATATTTGGGGGTCTGGTGCTAGACATTAAGCGGAAAGCTCCGTTTTATTGGAGCGACGTGCGGGACGCTCTCAGCCTGCAGTGCTTGGCCTCCATTCTTTTCCTTTATTGTGCCTGCATGTCCCCTGTCATCACCTTCGGAGGCCTTCTGGGGGAAGCCACCAAAAACAACATAGTGAGTCAGACTTGTCGACTTGTCTCTGTCTGGAAAGAGTAATGGAAGATTAAATCTCAGAGTCTGAATGTGATTCAGATTCACAGGAATCTAAAGTGTTTATTGAGCATAGTCCTTCCCTATGCCTTAAAAGATATCATTTCTGCTTCCACACAATGTGTTTGTTCTTTGTTTGAAAGGCTCCCACATTGCTGATAGCATCTCTTTTGTCTGTGTTT
Organism: Cirrhinus molitorella; assembly: GCA_033026305.1. Classification (NCBI taxonomy): domain Eukaryota; kingdom Metazoa; phylum Chordata; class Actinopteri; order Cypriniformes; family Cyprinidae; genus Cirrhinus; species Cirrhinus molitorella. The sequence continues at coordinate 2,229,265 of CM065123.1, forward strand.
GTTTTAGAGTGCCATTGAGTCTCTGTTTGGAGCTTCGCTGACCGGTGTGGCCTTCTCTCTGTTTTCTGGTCAGCCTCTCACTATCCTGGGCAGCACTGGGCCAGTTCTAGTTTTTGAGAAGATTCTTTTTAAGTTCTGCAGGTAAGGGAGACTCGCTTTCAATAGAGCGTCCATTGTTTCTCATTCATTTTACATTACAGTACTATTTTATATAATTTTGTCACTTTAAACATTTGATAAAATATACAGTTGAGGTCAAAAGATTACATACACCTTAATTATTTTAATTATTTTATATTTATTTTATATTATTTTTTATTTTTTATTTAGTAATGACCTGAATAAGATATTTCACATAAAAGACATTTAAATATATTGTCCACAAGAGAAAATAATAGTTGAATTTAAAATATTGACTCTTAATACTATGTTGTTACCTGAATGTTCCACAGCAGTTTTTTTGTTTGTTTGTTTAGTGATAGTTGTATAAGAGTCCCTTGTTTGTCCTGAACAGTTAAACTGCCTGTTGTTCTTCAGAAAAATCCTTCAGGTCCCACAGATTCTTTGGTTTTTCAGCATTTCTGTGTATTTGAACCCTTTCCAACAATGACTGTATGATTTTGAGACCCGTCTTTTCACACTAAGGACAACTGAGGGGCTAATGTTACTATTACAGAAGGTTCAAATGCTCCCTGATGCTCCAGAAGAAACACAATGCATTAAGAGCTGGGGGTGAAAACTTTTGGAATTTGAAGATCACGTTAAATTTAACTTATCTTGTCTTCTGAAAAACATGTAAGTATCTTCTGTAGCTTCTGAAGGGCAGTACTAAATGAAAATGAGATTATTTGACAAAGTAAGAAAAATTATTGATTAAACTTATTCTCTTCAAAAGTCCCTCAGTTGTCCTCAGTGTGAAAAGATGGATCTCAAAATCATACAGTCATTGTTGGAAAGGGTTCAAATACACAAAAATGCTGAAAAACCAAAGAACCTGTGGGACCTGAAGGATTTTTCTGAAAAAAACAGCGGACAGTTTAACTGTTTAGGACAAAAAGGGACTCCCTTTCAACAACTATCACTTAACAAAAAAAACAAAGAACAAAAAGCAAACAGCTGTGGATCATTCAGGCAGCAACACAGTATTAAGAATCATGTGAACTTTTGAACAGGGTTGTTTATATAAATTGAACTATTATTATCTCCTACGGACTATATGTGACCCTGGAACACAAAACCAGTCATAAGGGTATTTTTTTCAAAATTGAGATTTATACATCATATGAAAGATGAATACATCAGCTAGGACAGGACAATATTTGGCAGAAATACAACTATTTGAAATTCTGGAATCTGAGGATGCAAAAAAATCTAAATATTGAGAAAATCGCCTTTAACATTGTACAAAAATGTATCAAAAATTATGTTTTAATATATTTACGGTAGGAAATTTACAAGATATATACATTGCAGTCAGTGCTTGACATTTTAAAAAAAGTGAAATTCAATTCTGATTGCTTCCTCTTATGAAAGGTTGATTTTTAAACTATAAGTACAATACCACCATCTACTGGTGCAGGCAAGAGTTGGTACAGTACAATACAATGCACAAGTTCGGCCTACCCTCATTTTAATCCTGCTTTGTGCAGTCATCCAAAACCATCAGTGTCTATGTTGTTGTGTAGCAATGCAAATATAAAAATGCATAATTAAAAGGTCATTTTATACCATCTTTATACAAAAACACATTGTTAGTTGTATGAATCCCACAGAAGATATTTTAGCAGGTGTTTGTCTCTCCTCAGTGACTACGGTCTTTCCTACCTCCCTCTGCGCACTAGCATTGGCCTGTGGACAGCCTTCTTGTGCATTGTGTTGGTTGCCACAGATGCCAGCTCTCTAGTGTGCTATATAACGAGATTCACCGAGGAAGCCTTCGCTGCTCTCATTTGCATCATTTTCATCTATGAGGCCTTGGAGAAACTCTTCCAGCTGGGGGAGATGTTCCCTTTCAACATGCACGACAGTTTAGACAACCTCACATTTTACACGTAAGGAAATGCTTATCTTGTTGTTTACAGTGTGTTTATTTTATATATATATATATATATATATATATATATATATATATACTACCAGTCAAAAGTTTGGACACCATCTCATTTTTAAAGAAGTTTCTTATGCTTATCAAGGCTGTTTTCATTTGATCAAAAATACAGAAAAAAAAATATTATGAAATATTATGATGTAAATCAATGTTTTTCTATATTAATATACATCTGTAATTAAAGTTCAATTTCCAGAATCATTACTCCAGTCTTTAGTGTCACATAATCCTTCAAAAATCATTATAATATGCTGATTTATTGTCAGTGCTGGAAACAGTTTATTTATTTATTTTTTTATTTTTTTACCTTTGATACGTTTTTCAGGATTGTTTGATCAATAAAAGGTTAAAAAAGAACAGCATTTATTTACAGGTTTTCTAACAATATACACTACTTTTCAAAAGTTAGGGGTCGGTAAATTATTATTCTTTCTTTTTTTTGAAAGGAATTAATACTTTTATTCACCAAGGATGTGTTAAATTAATAAAAAGTGATAGCATAGATTTACATTGTTAGACAAAAATTTATATTTTGAATACATGCTGTTCTTTTTAACGTGTTATTCATCAAAGAATCCTGAAAAAAAAAGATTTGGCCAACATTGATAATTCTAATAATAAATCAGCATATTAGAATGATTTCTGAAGGATCACGTGACACTTAAGACTGGAGTAACAGCTGATGAAAATTCAGCTTTGCATCACAGGAATAAATTATATTGTAAAGTATATTCAAATAAAAAACATTATTTTATATAGTAATAACATTTTGCAATATTACTGTTTTTTTCTGTATTTTTGATCAAATAAATGCAGCCTTGATGAGCAGAAGAGACTTCTTTAAAAAACATTAAACGAGAGGGTGTGCCCAAACAAACTTAGACTGGTAGTGTATGTATATATATTAGCATTATAAATGAATATGTTTAATATACAAGCTGCTGACTTGGAAATTTCTGTATCGTGACAACCCTAGTGTGTATATATAATTGTGTTTTTTTTATTTATTAGATGTCAGTGTTCACCTCCATCCAATATCACAGACCAGATGGTACAGGCGTGGAATCAGTCAGGTTTTAATCCTGAGACCATGGAATGGAGTGAGCTTGATGTGCCAGTAAGCATTTCTTTTTTCAGACTACAGTTGAAGTAATTTTAATAGTGCTGTGAAAGTTAACATAATGGGGAGAAATACGAGTATCAGAGGTGTTAAAAGAGAAGTTCATTTCCGGAATAAAAATTAACTTGTCCATGTCATCCCAAATGTTCATGTCTTTCTTTCTTCAGTCAATAAGAAATTAAGATTTTTAAGGACATGAACATCTTGTATGACTTGGGGGTCAGTAAATTATGAGAATTTTAATTCTGGAAGCAGGGGTGTGTGATAATATATCGTCTGCGATAATATCGTAATTGTTGTTTCAACAATGTGCAATTTGACATTATCGAGTATAATACGAAAAACGAATTACGTGATGAAATCTGGTAAGTACACATTTAGAGTGCATTCTTTCACAGCGTAATTCAGTCTATTAAAATGCATTTCAAATGGTCACAGAAGTCAAGATATACAGGCACAAAATGTATATATTTAGATCATTTCATATAGTTGAACAATATCACACGAAGAGAGCAGTTTTTTCCTTCAAAAATGAGCATGACTACAAATGTGATGTTGATTTTATACAGATCAAGAAACAAGAAGTTAATATTAAAAGACTTACGTTTTAGACAGGATATTTCCTATTTTCTGCTTAATTTCGCAAACGAAAACCATTCCAAACACAGCCACAGCACTGTTTTGTGTCTCTGAGCAACATTGAAGGCATTTCGTTTCTGAATGCAGGGTTCCCGCAGGTCATGGAATTTCTGGAATATCATGGAATTTTAAAAGGTTTATTCCAGTCATTGAAAGTCAGGGAATTTAATAATTTTTTGGTTCAAGTCGTGGAATATCTGGGATTTTTGTTTGTTGCTTTCATTTTTAGTTTCCTTTTATCAAAATGTAATTTTCCTATACTGTTTTTTTTTTGGTTTGTTTGTTTTTTTGCATTGTTTTATACGTTTTGCTTATTTTTATGGTTAGGCTATTTTTCACTGCCATTTTATTCCCTTGCCGAACGTCAACTGGCAATCACTTGAGTCAAATGCAGTCGCCAGGCTGTACCTGATAACTAAAGCAAACATGCCTGGAAAATGTAAATTGCGAGAGCTTTGGCTACAAAATGACCGCTTCAAAGACTGGGTGTGAAAAGTAGATGATAGAAAAGCAAAAACTAAATGTCAGAATTGTGTGATATAAACTCGCAATTCTGTGAACATATCAGTATTTTTTCTCCTCAGAAATGAGTTTATATCTCACTATCCTGAATTGCAAGAAAAAATTGTGAGTTATCTTTATCTTTTTTCATTTAGTGTCAGAAACGGGCTTCCATAGTTTTGTACTAAAAACATCTGTAAACAAGTAAATAAAGCTTGCAAATGGATGGATCTGTTCATTATAGGTCATGGAAATTCATCTTTTTAGTCAGTAAAAGTCAGGGAATTTGACTTTTGGCTTAGAGTGGGAACCCTGTGAATGAATCAACTGTTTAAATGATTCGGTTCAATCACAATGACTCGCTTATTAACAGCAATTTACTGCCACCTACTGGCGGTGTTAATTTCACAAGCAAAGTATCTTTTCACTTTTAATATAATTTCAAATATAGCTGCATTTTCATGTGTAAATGCATCGAAATGTCACTTTATATGCAACTTCTTTTTTGTTGATACTGATTTAATTTGTTCAGTAACAGCATAAATGTATTATTATTCTAATTGACTGATTAAATGTAAGAATTAGATTTAAAAGATGATGCACACTTTAAGAAAAAAAGGTAAAATTGCCCATAAAAGGCAAAAATCATTTTAAACTGTTAGGAAAATAATAATTTTTATCACTGCTGTGAACTGATCACACAGACTATGAAGAATAAAGTTTTTGATTTTCTTGTCAGCACAATAGTAGTCCTTAAGCACAATAACACACACAGCAAAATATGGTCTAATTACCGTTATCGATAAAATCCCAGAAAATATCGAGATATTCTTTTTTTCAATATCTGTAAGTGAACTTCTCATTTAATGTGTCATGGTTAATCCATAAATGACAAAGAAACAACTTCTTAAAAGCAAGGTTTCCATGTTTAAAATCTTGTAAAAAAATATATTTTTAGATCATTTTAGTTGCACTTGTATCTATGTTAAATCAAATAAGATAAGTCTTTATTTATCCCGAAGGAAATTGTTTCTCCAGTAGCTGCATAGTTAAAATACAAATACAAACACAATGAGATAAGAAGAAAAAAAAAAAAAAAAATATATATATATATATATATATATATATATATATATATATATATATATATATATATATATAAAATACAAATACTGTAAGATCAATTAACACATATACTAGAATAGAAAATATAACATATAAAATACTAAAAGAAAAAGACTACTAACTATACAGAAAAGTGCGGAATATTGTTGTTTATTATGTTGTTAATTATGACTTTCTCTCTTTTTAAAGAATTGCAGGAAACTCCATGGCGAGTTTATGGGTCCTGCTTGCGGACATAACGGCC